>JAPSGF010000002.1:45728778-46084151 GCA_035772895.1 Perdix hodgsoniae
GAAGAGAAGGCGAAGAAGAAGGATCAGGTGACCTTGCTTGGAGTTATATCCCCTTGCTGACCGCAAAGTCTCCTGGGGAAATGTAGTTCTTCTCCGACGGACGAACATTCGGCAGATATCAAACCCCACCCCCAATATATTACATGATGTTATGGTGTGGAATACTGATGACCAAAAATCATAAAACCATGACAAATTCATTTATAATGAATGCTATAAATATGATGCTTTGCTTATCATTTCCAAAATAATAAACATTTTATGACAATTTCTAAGACTTCTTGTCAAATCAGTGGTCTAACAACATGGCTAAGAGTTGTATTAAAATAGGTAGACTATCTCTCAGCTGAATTCTTAGGAATTAATGAAGGGGTAAACGTTATGTTCTGACCCTCTCGTCTCTACATGGTGTGTATGTGAAGAGCTGCTGTGTTTTAATAGTATTCTACTGTTGGTTTCCTGTGATTTCTGTCTTCAGACTCTGAGCTGAAGAAGGGGACCAGATGAGAGTCTAGTGGGGGTGTAAACTGGGTCTAAATTATATGGGAGAAAACAGAAGAACACAACGATGCAGTTGTCTGAAATTGTGCCTTCTAAAACTTTGTTCCATGAGGGAGCTTCCCTTTTCAATCCAAACATCGCAATGGTTTTGTCACTAAGAATGACAGAAAGAAACTGGGGACAAAGAGCATCCAACCAGATTTGTCTTGTTTACCTAAGTAATAATAGAAACTTTTAAAATTCATTAGAGAGGGTTGTGCACTTCGTATGTTCCTTTACAATCATTTTTCTTTATGGATTGATTTTAATATGCGTGTCTTTTATCTGCTTAATAATAAGCACTTTTAGGTGTACTTGTATTTCTATCTCTGCATCTGTTTTTCTTATTTTTTTCAGCTCTGGCATATGCTTGCATGTCTGCTTTTATACCCAAGTATTTGTATAACTTCTTTCTGAAGGATAATTCTCATGTTATCCAAGGTAAGTGCCTTTGAATTTTATTAGTTCTAAGAGGGGTTGAATTAAGTCTGCATTTACAATTACACTTTTTCAAGTGGTTATAAATTAGGAACTTGCTGTCAAAATATTAATCTATGTGTTTAAGAAGGTTTGTGAGATGTTTAAAAAAAAAAAAAGCGAAGAACACCAGCAACTGGGCAAGAAAAGCAGGAACAAGATAAGCAAGGAAATGTTTGGGCTTAGAACAATGCTGTTTGCACAGGGAGATGGAAAAAAAAAGTTCCATTTGTTTCCAAATTGAGCATCAATTGATTATGCAAAGTTGTAAGATGAGGAGAAGGTCCTTACAGTGCCATATGATTAAAAACTGAACAGCATGATTTTAATCATATGAACGTTACAGGAGCTATCTTTACAATGAGGAACAGTAAAGAGCAGGAGCAGTACAAATTTGAAACTCCTCAGAAATTGGCATTCTTGGAGTTACTTGGTGACTTGAGAGGAATTTCTTATTGAAGGGAATACAAGACAGGATTTGGGTATCCATGAGGAAAAATGTTGCGTAATTGGGTCTTCAAACAGCTCTGCAGGTGTCTCAGAAATTCAAACAATTGCTGGGAGATAAATGTCTGTTCTACCTAAAAATTAATTGTAAATATGAAGAAGATACAATGAAGGAGTTTTCTGGAACTGTTAACTCACTTTACTACTGTCTGTGCTGATTAGATAATTTGTCTTATAAACGATTTTTAAGAACAGAAAGAATCTGTTTGAAAAGCAATTGATAGTAGAATGTTATCAAATTGTGGTTTTCTGAAATTCTCTTTTCTGTATAACTTGCGAAACTTAAACGCAGTATCTGCTGTTTCTTTGTCTTTAAAAAAGAAATTAAGAACTGGTCAACTACATGTTATTAGGCATAAAAGCAGTTAACATATTGTGTAATGGAGAGAGAGCTAACATGAGGAGTGAACACAGGAGACTTTCTATGTGAAAGACTACAGAGAGACACTATTGTGATTTAAGCCAGTAGGTGGTGAAGCACCACACAGTCACTCACTCTGCACTCTTCCCAGTGGGCAGAGGGAGAGAATTGGCAAAAAAAAAAAACAAAATGAAATAGAACTCATAGGTTGAGATAGGGGAAAAAAAAGAACAGCTATAGCTATAGTCATAACTGTAGGTATATAACAAGTAATGCACAAGCAATTGCTCATCACCCCCCAGGTGATGCCCAGGTAGCCCACTGAGCAGTGGAAGAGAATGAGGTGAAATCCCACTCCCGTCAAAAGTCCATCCACGTGATGTCATATAATGTGAAATATCCCTTTGGTCACTTTAAGTCAGCTATCCTGATTCTCTTCCTTCCCAGCTCCTTGGGCCTTTCTGTGAGAGCAGCCTTGGCTCTGTACAGCACTGCTTAGCCGCAACTATAACTGTTAGTGTGTTATCAACACTGCCTTTTTCCTAGAACCAAAACAGAACATCATACCCAACTCTGAAAAAATGAGTTCTGTCCCAGCTGAACCTAATGTCTGAAGACAGATGTTATGAACTGGCTATGTAAAATAAGGAATAGTTTGAAAAAGTGATTCAAGAGAAAGTGTTTGCATATTTTTATTTCTTCTGTGAAGTAAGAAAAAAAATAATAAAGGGAGGAAAAAGTCTGAAGATGAAAAGAGTAAGTGTATTATATCGGATGGTTCTTTGGAGCCAACTGCTTCAGACATTAAGATAAATGACCTGCTAAGGGCTTTTCTCAAGTAAGTTTGTTCTTACATAAATAGTAATCATTTTGCTCTCCAGAGGTTCCCTACTGCTCCCCCATGGTGTTTTACAAAAATATCAGCTGATATGAGAAATACAGTTCAGTGGGATTCTGTAAAATAAAGTAGTGTAGGCATTTCCTAGTCACTTTGCAGCGTCTGTTGTCATCTGGACCCCATATGATTCTTTCGGTATTCTGATTTAATCCTTTATTGGGACTTCTGTCAAACAACAAAGTACAAACACAATTGAAAGAAACTTTTTAAATAATTTTCCGCATTTACTGAGTTGAAAGAAAGTGTCAAGAATGCATCACTTGATTGCTTACTGTAATTTTAGTTGCCCTGTAGCTTCTGTATAGAGGCTGAGAGAAGGAATTGTTTGAATTGCAAAGTTCAAAATACTCCGATCTGAGCCAGTCCTAAATAATGAAGTCAGATGTGCTGTTTTTCTAAGCATATCAGATGTATTTTTTTGCATAATATAGGGAACAAGAGCAGCCAAAGGTGTTTAGATATAGAACACAGTTATGCAAAGCAAAACAACAACAGAAAATGTATTTTAATGAAATTTATTTGACAGCACTTGGCAGGACACAAGTGATAATGTTTTTGTGAAGGCTTCTGTGTCTTTATTAAGGGCACCTTAAAATACCATATAATCCCACACAGTAATTATATTTCATGAGACAAGCTGGTAAAATAAAGATGGTATTTATACAGCTTTCTTATACAGCTGTAAAGAATGATCATGGGCATAAATTTTCATGTTAAAATATGTACTTCTGAGGAAGTAGCTGTGAAGTTGTTTCATCAATGCGCAGATGAATGTGCAAGATTGGGTAGAATTACTGGATGTTTGCATATAAGGTATAGAATCTGTAGCCCGTGTCCACATAAATAAGAATTTCTCTGTCTAGAGATTGAGATAACACTGGAGAGAGATGTAAATAGCTCTGAAGTAGTCTGGCCTTGGTGACATAGAACTTAGCATGGGACTGTTTACCCACTTAACTACACAGCAGGATGCTGCCAGAACATCTGTAAATGACAAAAATGCAGTATTGAAGTGAAAAGGCTGGCACTCTTGCAATGCCTGATTCCGGAGGCAGTAGTACCTTAGAGGTTTGGTATACTGTGGCTTTATCTTTCCAACTCAAAGCAAGTTAAGTAGATGTAAAATTCTGAAGGAGGTTCTTAAAGTTTACTGTAACTTACCTTGAGGACTTGGGCATCTTTTTCCTTCAAGTATAATTTGCAGTAGGTCTGTGACTTGTTCCCATTGTGTTCTTACAATGGGAATGTTGTTTATCAGTTCTCTTCAGATAGCATAACGGCTTTTAACATTTCTAAACCTAATATGATTATTCTACAGAATGATTGTTCTTAACTTTGCGTGTTCAAAACTGGGATCAGAGTAACATTCCCTGTCTGTCTTCCTTCACTCAGCTTGATGTCTGGGCCCTAATTACTCTGTGCTTGAGAGCATAGAAAAAAAGCAATTGCCATCTGTTTTGAAATAGCAGTGTTACTGACTCTTCATCTTCCTTCTAACAAGGCATATGACAATAGGAACAAAACTAAGAGAGGGTTAGAATAAATAGAAAAGTCTGTCAGTTTCTCTGTTCTGTTGTCTGTGTCTGTTCCAATTGAAAGCAAGTGTTAATTAGACAACTTAATTAAATTGTACCCTTCAGCATGATGTGCTGTGCTGAAAATCTGTTACAATTTATCTTTTACAGTATTTTCCCCTTTATTCCAGAGAAGACAAGAGGTTACTGATGATGCAGATGCTACCTTAAAACCTCATCAACTTCTAGATGACAAAATTTAACTATTGAAAATAAATACAATGGTTGCAGTCAAGGAATATTTTACTCAGTTTGTGTCTTAAAATTCTTGAAACATTCTTGTTCTAACTTGTTTCCACCAATATCCTGTGGCTTGTGTTCATACAAAAAGTCTTTAATTTTGCATTTCAAGTATAAATCACAACCTGATTGTCAATCAAGTAACTCATTGCTAAAAATACAAGCTGAGAAATAGTAAGGAAAATGAAGTGTTTTTTTCTCTGTTTTGGATATAATAGTGACAGTAGTGGTATTAATTTGTTGTTTGATTTTGTTTGTTTGTTTGTTTTAAGAATGTGTCCTTTCTTTCCTACAGCTATCATACAAAACAGGATGTTCTGGCTTGTGTTTTTGACAGTGATCTTGAATTTGTTTGTTATTTCAGAGTACCTAACGGTGTTTTCTCAGATGATTGCATTCCATGATCCAGAGCTGAGCAACCACCTTAATGAAATTGGTTTTATTCCTGATGTAAGTGCTGAGCATTCTTATAAATATTGCTCGACGTAAAAGAAGGAAAAATTAGGACAGATAGGACGAGATGCTTTTCAAAACTGTCTTGGCAGCAGTTTACCTGGAGATTTGCTTATTAATGAGATTTTCTGGATATGCTGTTAAAACGGTTACGTATTGATTATTGCTTTAGGTACCTCAGTCGTTGCCCTTTTGTTAACATGGCACCCACAATAAAAATACCGTTAATAAGTAGTTTTAACTTAGGTTGATCTTCAAATATATATGAAATTTGTTTTAAAAATTTGAACTAGTATACAAAGAAGAACATGACTGAAAATGACGAATAGAAATTTTTCTACCATCTAATTCAATGCAGTGGATTAACTCAAAAGACACATTGATTTGCAAATAATACAAAAAGCATGTGCAAGTTATGGTTAATCTGTAGATATGTCAGATTCCGGAAAATGCTTAGCAATCACTTGTTGGAATCTATCAGAAATATTGGAAAGATGATAGCTTGTATGCAAGTTTTATCCCTTCATTGTAAGATTGAGAAGAATGAAAACTGTGTCATATCCAAAACGTAGTAGAGAGGGCGATAATGAAAAAAATAAAACATGGCCTTCTTTATAGGGCCCTACTTTTATCTATTGCAATAAACAGGGAAACTTTTTTATCCTTTGTTTAGAGCCATGAATAGTCTAGAAAGCCAGCATAATACTCTCTCAGGTGGGAAGGCCAAGCCTATGAAAATCATTTGTAGCATACAGTTCCTGGGTAAATTTGATTCAGAATGGGCAGATGCTCATTAGAACCTTTTACAAAGATTGTATTGGAAAGAAAATGTATATACCTTTCACTTCTAAAGGCCTTTGCAATGTAATAATGTTTGTAATATAAATATAAAAGAAGATACTGTGGCATTTAAAGAAGCAAAAGAAAAATCCAGTGTATTGCGATATAATCTGAGATGTTTAGGAGCTGCATGTATTGCTAATAATCCACATTTGAAGAGGAAAAGGCTGAAGATGAGAGAATGGTGGGGAGTTGGGAGGATATTCACATGTTGAAAGCCTATTAATTTGACAACAAAATAAAGAACATGAGTAAGTTACTGGGGGAGAATCAAGTTTGCAGCATCACCTGCAAATGTAAATGCACCTGATATTCCTGATATTTATTTGTTTTAATAAACTTTCAAAATGCAAGTCAGATGGAATAGTTAAAAATAACTTTTTTGGGTATATTTTGTATTTTGTTTTATGGCAGTCATTGGAAAGCACATAGTCAAATGTGAGCCTTGTATCTTAAGTGTTACAGCCTAGAAGAGAGTCTGAATAGGTAATGCAGCAAATAATTCCAAAACAGGGGTATGATTAAAAATAAAAATGAAGAATTCTGTATTAGAATGCCAGTGCTAATTCTAAAGTTAACACTAACCTCTGAAGAGTTGTCCTTTCTAAATCCTGTCATTAAAAAAGAAAAGTTGTTTTGCCTTCCAGATTATTGGGAGAGGGGGTTTTTTGTACCTCTAACTGCACAGGATCTGACAAGGTGAAGGATATGCACTTTAGTAATGAGATCTGAACCTGAGTTTTGTGCTTGACTACTAATCCTATCAAAGTAAACTCTGACTAATCTTTCATCATCAAAATGCAGGCTCCTGCTGCAGGAAAGATTGTGTTTCCTGGCACCCTTCCCATTTGCTTTGGGTCATGTAGCTCTCAGAATATTGAACAGTACTGAAACTCCAGTAATTGTGAATATTGTTAGCTGATGTGGTGCCTGGATTAAGTACATTGCAGTGCCTTGTGTGATTTACATGTAAATAGAGAGATATGGATGGTGAATCTCTTAGTTCTTCTTTGCTTGCTCTCCTGAAGCTGATAATCTCCACTGCTCCATATAATATTTTATAGCATCTGTTCTATATTCTATTGAATAATTCTGATATGAAAAGCAGAGTATTTTAAACTGAAGAAAAAAGTGCTACTTTACTAAAAGGATAGCTATAGGCATAAATTATTGTAAATAGCTTTCACCTGCCAATTATGGCTGCTAGGTACAGTTGTTAGCAGGCCAGTAAAATAGATGACACTGGTAGCAGTTGCTTAATAAGCTGCTGTCTCAGGCTTACTTTTGCTTTGATGATATGCAGGAGGTGCTGTTAATATGGCTTCATCTAACTGAGCTGAAAATCCCGTGATTGAAGTACTTCATCTCCATTTGTCTCTGTTACCATTAGCTAGTGGTGAATGTAGGGGAGAAATTTTTTTGCTTGTATTTTGATCTTGTGAGAAAAGTGATTGTTCTTCGAATTCTGTGTAGGTGCATGTAGGTTGGTAGAATCTAGATTTAGGAATTGGTCTCATATCGCATTACTTTGGCATCCCTAGACATCAAAACATTGATGTGCCTTTCTGTAGCAGTTGAACATAGGATTATCTAATAGGCTTGAGGTATGTGTGCATGCATTTTGAAGGCAAAGCCCTTCAATGAAGTGAAGAGTGTTTTATTCCTTATAAATATGTAGTAAACTTAAATGTGATGTACTCACATAATAAACATGAAGTATGTTGGCATCTTCAGTGCTTTGGAAATTCAGATTTTCAGTATTAAATAATTTGTTTTCTTGGTCCTGAAACCACATGCATAGTTTCACACCAGGTTCATAAGGTGCTCCTGTATTGTACAAGTTGGCCACATTATTGTTACAAACTTTCAAAACAGTAAGAGGCTTGTGGTTATTTCTTAGCACTCCCTAGGACCTTCTCCAACAGAAAGTAGTGTGCATTTTTGCCTTGCTTGCTCTTTTGAATTATCTTTAGAAACAAAAGCCTCTCAACCTGTTGCCTTTACAGCAGAAATCTCATATTCTATAGATAAAAACATGTAAAGCTCATCTTCCAGAGGAGGAATCAAAGAATTAAATAATGCAGAGAGAAATAACAGTAATTTATCATGGAAAAGGCTTTCATTGGGATTTGAGTCTATCTTTCCAGGAGGTTTGAGGTTTCTAGTTCAGAAATAGATTGTTCTCCTACAGTTATTCCCTAACTTCACCCTGTTGAAAAGCACTGAACTGAGTCTTCAAGCTCTAATTTTGAGCAGCACACTATTGGAGCTTGAGCTAGGGTAAATGGAAAAACTGGGAATGAAACAAAGTGGGAGAAGAGATTTCACTTCTAACTAAAAAACTGTGATGGTTTTATTCAAATTGTTCTTCATATGTAATAGATGCCCTGGTACTTAATTGAAAGTACCAAAGAACTCGTATATTACTAGCAAAGCAAAATGGTAATTACAGCACTGCTGATCTTAAGGTCACTCTAAAAAATGAAGTATTGACTTTAAAGGCTTTCATTTTAATGTGACTTATTCCCAGGCTGTTCTGGTAGATCAAATGCTGCTTTAGAAAACTCAGTATGGTCAGGAAACATATGTAATATTAAGTGTGAATGAAAGTCACAACCCTATTATGTGTCATGGTTCTGTAGTAAAGGGTTGGAAACCTCTTTTTTTGTTTTTTGTCTTTTTTTCTTTACTACAGAAGCACAGCAAAATGCTGTTCTAGCTAATGATTGCTAGAGGGCAGTATGTACCAATAATATATTTAAAATCCAGTCATTTATCTAAAAATACTTTGTATCCTGTTTATTTGAAGACTTCAAGTCTTTGCAGTTCTTTTTCTCCTCTTTGCTTTTCAGTTTGACTTGCATGGTGAAATAATACTAACGTTGTCTCTACTTTGCTTACTCAGTAATATTAATCATAACCTCTTCAGGTTTGTCTAGGCCTCCTAACTTCAATAGTTTGACTTACTTTTCATGTTACCATTGATGGCTTTAGTGAGGATGATTTAGACCGAAAAAGTGTTTTGTCTTGTAGTTCCCTTACTTACAGTGTCCCTGTACTTCCAATAATATCTTCACTATTTCAGTTTTGGTGGCTCTTGTATTTTTCTATATGCATTCGAGATGCAGATGTCTGTGTGTGAAATTAGGAGTAAGCATGGAGCTGCTTAGGGTAAAACATTGTAATCATATGTATGAGAAGAGGAACATCAGGCTTATTTTTCTGCTGTATGGAAAGCAGTATAATGCATACAGGTAAGCAGGTAAACTGGAATTTGTTGATCACAAACACCACTGGGCATGTTTCAGGGAACAGGGTGTTACTCCACAGACAGACATATACTGAAAGCATTGCAGAGATGTATTCAGGGAAATGGGAGTATATAATGAGTCTGAAATAATGGCATATAGTGATTTAATTTTACTTTTTTTTTTTTTGGAACCCTTAAAATCAAAAAAAGAAAGATTGTAGGCTAAGCAAAGTCTGTTCATCATAGCCTGTAGTTTTATGTGTAGTACCATTTAGATGCTATTAGATACTCAAATGAAGGTGTGGAAATCAAATTTAGAGAGCTGTGCTAGGGAATCTTTCTGCATCACTTCATCAGTGCCACAATCTAGTTAGGAGTTGATGGAATAAATAGTCATTTATTAAAGTAGTATCAATTGTATTTTCTGCTGCTCATTTGATTATTTTCAGGGCAGGCTTAATAGGAGTACTAATTTGCACTTTTTATGAGCTAAAAAGTAATATATTAAGCTTTATGTCTAGCTATAAATCTTCAGAAATAGAAAACAGAGCACATGAGCTGCGCAGCTGAATAAAATTTAACAAAGATAGACTTGCTCTTGCATTCCTAATATGTTGGCACTTTCTGTAGAGTGATGTTTCATGAAAATAGATTCTATTGCTTTCAACCCGCTAAATGCTTCATTAAAGATTAAGAAACTCTGAAGATGTCACAAATGAATATCTATTCTAGTACATTCTGAATGTTTTGTATATGGTGTTGAAGGTTTCTGACAGAAAGCTTGCGGGAACTTTCTGTTTTCTGTAGCCATGACAGCAGCAGAAGTTATACAGTCTCAGACTAATATAAGTGCAGCCTCAAATTCTTCAGATGGCACATACCCTTAAAGGTCATCTTAAAACCACGTAAATGCATAAGTTGTTGGCAACAGGCATTGTATGCTTGAGTGAGTTTGGAGAATTTAACTTCTTACTTCCTTCCAATAAGAAGAATACAATTTAATATATGCCAGCGTATGCAAAAGATGTAGATGCCATTCTTTTTTCTTTTGGAAGTTGTGATTTGCATTTTTACTTATTCATAATAAACAGTTTTTCCTGAGTCAAGAAGATATCTTGAATCAAGTTGTTTTATGTTTATTCAGGCACTCTTCTCTAATTTTTATTTAGCAGCATATGGTGTAAGGGGAGAACTGTGGCAGTTTAAAGGAGCAGCTGACCGTGATGCTCATGGTCGTTGGTTTCATTACAGAATCACAAAACAGTAATGTGGAAGGAATGAGAATGGTGACTTAGGGGTGGAAAAAGCTTCTTTTGGTGCTCAGGGACATGATTTAGCAGAGGATTGTTAGAGTAGTTTGGTTAGGTCATGGTTGGGCTCGATGAGATTTTTAAGGTCTTTTTCAACCTGAGTGATTCTATGATTCTAATACAGTAGTTTAGCCACTGCGGTTATTTCTTATTTTGAATGTGCTAATGTCAAGCTTTGCAATTTTTATTGCAATTAACAATTGACCTAAGCAAAAATCTTAGATCTTAATAAAACATGCTTTTTGTTCTCTTCCCTCCTGCCACCCCCCTCCTTTTGCAGCTCTATGCTATTCCGTGGTTTCTTACAATGTTTACACGTGAGTATACTTTTTTTTTCCCAGTTAAATGTTAAATTTCTAAAAGATAATTTTTCTCAATCTGTCAGATAAGCTCTTTCTAATTGATGTGGTATGTGTCATTTAGTAGGTCCTTTGTAATCTGCAGGGTGAACTTGTGACTTGAGACTCAACAGTGCGTGTTACATTGTAATTTCTGCTCTTATTTGACAATAATTTCAGCTTCCTTATTTCTGAAAAAGTTCTATATTAAATTTGAACTGGATTATATTATGCATGCAGTACTTAATAAAGGTGAAATGTAAAAATTTATCTACTGGGTAAAATTACAATAATATTAATATACACTCACTCCATCAAGTTCTGAAACATGGATTTTTTTTATTTTTTTTTTTTTAAGACCAGCAAAACAAGCTTTGTTATTGCACTTTACCATGTTGTGGTATTTGTTCATGAATATTCAGAGCTAAAAGAGCTTTCTGATTTGGTGAGCTTTCAACAAAAGATGAGGGAGTTAGTAAAGCAATTTGTGATCTCCTTTCCTGGAATACCTAATGTTTCTTCTTTTCATGTCAACATTAGCAGATTATTTCTCTGAAATATCAAAGGATTTGATGTGAGGTTCTCAATTGCATTTGGCAGACTTATTGACTGTGAAGCACTGGCTGTTGCAGTTGTCCATCCTTTGGAAAGCCTGTCATGAGAATCACCACCTCTGGAAAACTGAGGAGGTGGTTGTCTTGGCAATGAATTAAAACAAAATTTTAGAGCTATTTAGTTGAAGGATAATGTATTTCAGGAAAGCTACCTTTTGGCGTTTATATTTCAAGTGATGCTCTTTTTGTTAGGCCTTGATGCCTGTCTGTCTTATTCTGTCAGTTTTTGCTCTCTTCTGCTCACTTCCTCACTTAGTTTTAAGTAGCTGAGCTTATTGATTCACTCAATAATGTCTTCATGCTGCTGGAAGTAACTGATATGTACTTCTTCGTGCATAATTATGCTATACCTAAAGGAAAACCAATTGCCTAATTTCATGTGTGTTTGAAGTGTGAAAACCTGGATACTTGAAAGCATTTAATAAAGAAAGAAAATACTGATTGTTTTTGGAATAGTCTATCTATACATGAAAACAAACCTGTATTTAAACAGGTTTTCTTATTTGCTCTCAAATAAGAAAGAAATTACCCTTAGATAGGAGAGGAAAATATGTATGACTCCTTAAGAGTGTTTATATTAATTTTGCTTTTGTGTGTGTGTATGTGTATGTTCATTATGCAGATGTCTTTCCTTTGCATAAAATTTTTCACTTGTGGGATACGTTATTGCTTGGAAATTCCTCCTTCCCATTCTGCATAGGGGTGGCTATACTTCAACAACTGAGGGATCGTCTTCTCGCAAATGGATTCAACGAATGCATTCTCCTTTTCTCAGACTTACCAGGTATAGAAGAAAGTATTTTTTTTTTCTTTGTGCTTTCATCTGAATATGTACAACAAATCTTTCACGTGTAGAAATGATGTTAGATTTAAGTGAACTCCCTCTCCCTTTGTGTAGGGCCTACCTGCAACTTGACCAAGTTAGCAGAAGTCCTTTTGCTGTCATCACCAAGAATTGGGTGAGATCCCTGTCATTTCCTGGGGAAAGTTGCAACAATTCCTTGTGAAATTGAGAGCAATCTTAAATAATTCATGAGCTACTGTTTGTAGACATACTACATCTAGACAAAATGCAGACAGTAGGCTCACTTAGTGGAAGGTACAGTTCTTAACTGTACCTTACAACTTTGATGCTGATACAAGCATGTTTTCCTTTAAAAAACAAAGTTCTGCTGTGAGAACAGTTAATATAAAATTAATATATTATGAAAAGCAGGTAGGTGTTATAGGTGTATATTATGAAAAGTATGTAGGTGGCATTGGTGCTTTAAATCAGTTTGCATTTGAAATGTATGGCTTTCAAAATAACCCTAAAAAGACAGATGGAAGGCTACATGAGCATTGTTTTTGACTTATCAAACAAATACAAGTACAAACAAGTGTTCTGTCTGCTATTAAAAAAAAAAAAAAAATTGCAGTTAACCTTGAAGGCTGACTCTTACTCCTGGCCCACTCAAGTTTATGTGTAAAATCAGGAATTTGCCTTAAAGTCTCCTGGAACATAAACTTTGAATTTTGCTATAATTTAATTTCTTTATGATGAACAGGCACTGTTATTTCTTGGGTTTGTCCTGTAAACTGTTGTCTATACCCACACTTGTAAGGAGGACAGAAACTACGTGTCACTATGCAAAGAAGACTTAGTTTTCTTCACACGTCAATCACAATTCCAGATTTTAGGAGCAATAGTGTCATTCATAATTTTGATGTGCTTTAGTAGTATTTATTTCTAGTGTTGTAGTGTAGTTCATATAGATTTCCTAATATTTGTCAAAATAATTGGCTAATTAGGAACATGATAAAATCTTTCTACTGTAATAACAGATGTCTTAGACCCTGTTGAGGATGCACAAAGGGGAAAAACTTACTGCAAAAACTTACTTAAAATTACATTTTTTTAGAACATTGTTACGTATTTGACATGCGGCAGGAGAATATTGCAGGGGAAATAGGAATGGCACTACTGATGTCGTGCTAATATGAGAAGCAGGACTCTGCTTTCAGACCAGTGCTGACCTCTACTGTTCAGTTGTGGCTGCATCTTCTGTATAAATTCTACAGCCTAGATGGCCGTGCCATGCGTTGAGGATTGGCTGCATACCTAACTTTACTCCAAAATGTGCAATTTCTCTTATGGTATAATTGTTAAAATCTCAACGTCAGTCTGTGTTTTTGAGTTGCATGATGTACATTATGATTATTCTAGCTTTATTTGATTACTGAGTTTGTCACCCACTGCACAAGTCACAAAGTCACTAGCATCTTCTGAGAAAACAAGCCAAGGTATGAAGCATTCAGATATATACAGCTCTTTGCAAATGGTTGTTGGATTGTGTAGACAAATTCACTGTTTTTGTGCAGTGTATGGTCTGACAAGCAAACAGATATTCTTCCAAAGGTCCATGGAGTATAGAGTTAACTGAAACATGGAGATTTGTTTCAGATTCGAGAAAGGTTGCACCAACATAGATGACGGTGGCATATGCTACTAGAGAATAAGTAAACACAAAGCCCAGGCATGTCTAAACATGCTGTTGTACATAAAGATACTGCAGGTTAGTTCATCTTTAAGGAATGAGGAGTATTTGTTATTTCTACACACCTTAGGACAGTGTCTTTTTGCTGTCTTCAGGCTAGCAGTGCTTTTAAGGGAAGAACTCAGCCTCAGATAGAGCCCAGGAGGGCTAACTGTAGGAAAGAAATCTGGTACAAGTAGAAGCTACAATAAAACTGAATTGGAAATATAGAGAATTGTCTCTGTGAGTTACAGGCATGAGGGCTGAAGCTGCAACATGTGATCAAATATATAACTACGAGAACAGCACAAAAATAAATGATTCTCCAAGGAAAAGTTTCAATTATATGTTTCCATTGTAGCAATGTGCCAAAGTGATAACTCCATGATGGTGAAAATTGTATAAATGCTTAGAATGATTATATCCAGTTCAGATATGGACTGAAAATGAAAGAATAGTGGGAATTCTACACTGGTATTGTATTTTCTATCAGTTTTGAATGATGTCTTTAGGTATATATCCGACCCCTGGGTAGCTACTGTTTTACTTTTCATTGTTTTTGTGTTATGAAAATACATTTTCTACCCACACCTGTAATTCATATACCTCAATCTTGCCAAAATTTCTGGTGGTTCAATGTTTATTTAAGACTTGGCAGGCAAAAGAAACTGCATTTCTTCACCTAGTCTGCATTAAGCTTCTGGTTGCATGGTGCCTATTTCCATTTGTTTCACCACTTGTTGGCTAAAAATGTTAACTCTGAGGTCAAACACCAACTCTGAATAGATGGGCAGAGATGCACAAAAATGTCTTCCATCTTTGAGTGAGAAATAGAAAAACCAAGGCAATAAACTGCTTTGAATAAGTTTTGGCTTTTTGTTGTACAGTTTTGACAACATTGTATGGCTCAGATTAAGGCTGTGGGGAAAAGAGGTCATTTTTCATAAATTATGTGTCAAAATATTGATGTCTGGCTTTGTTTTAGCTTGCCTAACTTCAAAACTGTTGTCCCTTATGGAAGGGGATGTTAGAAGTCAATTTATCATGGCATTAGTGAAGCTGATCTGCTTTTTCAAATTACCATCTATCTGAAGAAAAACCATTTGGTCTCTGTCACATGATGTGCATTATAGTGGTGCTGTAACCATAACAACAACAACAACAACAAAAATTGCATTAAAAACATCAAAAGGTATCAAAATTTTAAAAAAAATTGCTTTTCAGTTCTTTTTGTTTTGTTTTAAAGATGTAGATCAGATTGATATTTAAGGAAATATCTTCTCAGGGTATTCATCCTTGTCACTGTGTTAGAGGGCTTTTTAAGATGCAGGTGTTAGGTGTATTTTACACTGCAATCTGCAAAGATCTGTATTGTCACTAAATAATGACATAGATGAAGCAGGAAGCCTGCGTAGCTGCTAGTTACTGTGGGCTGCTGGGGTTTTTTTTGCTGTTTTTGTTTTTCTAATGGCTGACAGCAAAGGGTGAGTTGGCAGCTGGCTTTGGTACAGAAACAATAATTTGGTAGGGCACACCTGCTCACCAAGGCTGTTCACTTGTGTCAAACTGTACTATTGATATCATTTTAACTTTAATTATTCACTTCATGCCACTTGTAGCTCCATGAACAGCATGCAGTTCTATTTATAGATTCCACTGTGTTGAGACTGAGGAGAAATGCTGGGATGGGTGAAATACTAAAGAAGAAATTCTTTATAAGTGTTCTTGTTACTCTAGTTGGCAGTAATAGAAGAAAACAGAATATGTATCCTTCAGCAAAGAACTGTCTATTGCTGCATTTTATTGAAGAAGAGGAAAAAATGAGTTCATCAGTAGAACTTTATCCCAATGTCTTAATCAATGTGATGTACAGCTTATGCCTCTTTCTTGATAGAAGCTGTATGTATTCATTGTAGCAAAAGGGGACTTGAATAATATGTTAGTCATGGGATTTCATACGCTTTTACTCTGGAATAAAACACATCACATGTAGTTAGAATATCAAATATTTGTAGGCACAGAGAGACAAAATTTAAGCCACTTTTCTTGCAGGTTTTCTTCTAGATGAAGTGGGAAATATATATATGTATATAATGGACATGTTTTGGGAAAATCTTTCCCTCTTATTTGATTTCATAAGGATTGTAAGCCAGCTGCCTCAGGATCAGTGCTTAGAAAGCAAGAATGCAGTAGATTTTTTTTTTTTTTCTTTCCTCAATTATGGGAAATGCTGCTGGCAGAGCAAGGTGCTGTTATGGTATTTGCTAATATTTTTGCTGTGCTGAATGTTTGTTTGCCTGTACAGTTATTCCCTGTGACCTTTAGTTCTCTTCTTCTTAATTAAGGAGTATTTTGTATTGAGCTGCACAAATAGAATTAACCAGTCTTGTCAAGGTGACTTTGCAGGATGTTGGGAGTAGAAAAACTCAGTTTTTCAGTGTGGAAACAGAGTAGAATTCACGTGGGTTTGTTGAGCTGTTGCTGTGCTTAGGCAGAGCTGAGAGGTGAGCTCTGGGAAGTTCTGCAGTGTTAAAATTAAAATGTGCACTAGCAGCACATCTCTGTGTTTTCATAAACTTGTGGTGTGTTTTTAAATCCAGCCTTGTAAATAGTTATACACACAACTACTTAAATACAAGATTGGAATGGCAGTGTAATCTGAGAACCAGCAGAATCTTTCTGTTAAAAAGAAGGAGGAATAAGGTGACTTTAAAGGAGTTCTCAGCTCTTATAGTTTGGAATATCTGTTGGGTTCCTTTACTTTCCAGTGTTCAAAGAATTTAAACTCTTGTCTTTTAATTTGCATCTGACTTTTGATTCTGTCTATATTTCTTTTTTTTTAATTTCTTTTCTCTATTAAGAGCTACGTTCTAGTAGAATCAACAGAAGGAACAAAACTAATCATGGTGAACTAATACAAGATTTGTACATAATGCTAAGACTTTGTTGATATTGCAAGCTCAGAATACATTTCAGGACTGGATTGCTAGCAGATTGTTCACAAAGGACAAGTATCCCAACTGCGAAAAGCTCACATCGTATGTGAAGAATACTGTCTTATTTTATGAATTGTGATAAATGGACTAAATACACATCAGGGTGCGTCTTGTGAAACCTTTCAAAAAATCTAGACAAGTATCTGTATGGCATAGGTTAGTCACATTTGATTTGACTTCAGAGCTAGACAAGTATTTTTGGTAAAATCTGAAGAAAAATCGCTAACATCATGGAAAGCTGTAGCTTTGGTTTTCTTACTTTGTTTAATTGAACTAAAATGTAATTAACGTGAGGCTATAGTTTGTCTTCTGTGAACAAAAACATGTTGACTAAATCTTTATCTTCACTACGTCCACATGCATATTTGAGCTCACGACTGTATGAGAATGCAAAAGTTCTTCATCTCCATGTGTTTCTTACAAGTTCTTCCTCTAAGCTGATCCCTGATACCTTTCAAGCATGTCCTTATGTACATTTTCTGATTATCATCAAGCAGTGAAGCCATGTTCTTCCTTAGTATTTGACTATATTCCTCCTTACTCTTATAGTGTATCTTGCTTTTTGCACAGCAGCCTACATCTGACTATTTCCATTTTACAGTGTTGATTCTAGCCATTTCTGTTCACAAGCCAGTATCCTAATGTTATGTTATGGCTGGTTCAGATGTCTTGTACATCTTGTTGGGTTGTAGAAACTTCTGCCATGTGCCCTGGCATGCTTCATATAACTCTTTAAAACAGTTTTCTGTTGGAGCATAACAGTGAACCAAGCTAGTCCAAGCTGTGTGTATTCTGTTTCATTCTTCCTTCTCAGTAGGGCACAGGATGTAGCATTTTGAGATTATTTTTTTTTTATTTCAAGATACAGAAAGAAATTACAGAGTAATGCACTCTCAGGCAAGGTAGCCTGTCAATGCAGCATTGAAATGATTGAGCCTAATTACAGCCCTGCAAAATATAATCTGAAGAAAAAGTGCAGTGGTTTTTGCCTTGGCTTCTGCATCCAACCATTTATCTAGCTGAGTGTAACTTCTGTAAATCTGCTCTGCTCCATAAAGAAATGTGGTGGTCCCTTGATTGGCAGCACTTCTCTTTGTGACAGATACTGAAATACGCACACCTTGCATACATGTATAAAGAAAAGCAGAGCATTCTAATTTATTAGCTGACAAATTTTTAAAATAAATGAGTGATATTTATGTTGCCTTTGAAATTCCTTTCTCAGGATGCATTGAAAGGGATGCTGATGTAAGAATAAATGACAGTCCACAACACAGTGAAACAGCACAATTATCTTGTAGTGTATGAAATAAATTTTATGAAAAGAATAATTCTGCACTGACCTTTCAATTTATAACAACCTTTTAGCAGTAATGGATAGATATTGGATGGAAATGTCAATTCTCTTACTAGATGTGTCCTTTTAATTATCTAGGCTTAGTGTATCTTTTTATGTGTTGCAAAAAAAATCTAAGGTTTATGGCCTTTCCACCCCTATTTCTTCTGAGCACAGGAATCGTGAGATCAAACTGAGTGCCCTGTTCAGCTTCCTTGTTTATACTGCACAGAGGTCTACTTTCCTATTTATGTTTGTGGCTATGTGTGGAAAGCTGATGTTGCTTGACAGAGTAGTAATAAAGTATTTGTGATGGGGAGGTCAGACCAAGCCCATAATTCTGGGCTGCATCTAAAATGCAGAAGTTTAATTTGGCCAAGCTTCTTAACTCATGTCTTGTTACCCAAGAAAAGGCCTCTGGAATTCATTAACTACAGACAAAGATTTGGTCTGTATACATTTTTCTTAAGAGCAAGGCTTTCATGTAACATTTTTCCCCATTCATTGTTTTCATTTGGTAGGTTGAAAATTTGCACACCCAGTTTTGCTGTAAAAAATAAAAAGTTCGGTGCTGCTATCACAGGTGCCTTTTAACTGATGCTTCGAAATATGTATTTCAAGAGTGGTCTACTTCTCTGCTGAATCTATAATAATAAATACTAAATAGAACAGCAGGTAAATGATGTGAGCCAGCCATTTCAGTTGAGATTGTTGACAAAGGAAGGCAGACATATAGTGTAGTATTTTAGAATGTACAGGTTAAAATGGGTAGTATCTTAAAGCAGCAATAAAGTTTAGTTCAGAAAACTAAGGCATTTCAATAGGCTTAATAGTAACAAACCTAGGATATTAATATTAGATTATTTCCCCCCATCCTCACGCTTCTTCCAATTCCCATTGCTTTGCACATTTAAAAAATAAGGAAGGCTTTTGATGACAAGCAGTAGAGTAGCTGGCTGGTACCACAGAATTCCACAGAATTGTTTCCTCTAAGATTGGTTGCTGCTCAATTGATCTAGAACATCTAGGACTGGTGTTTTGAAATGAAACTTATCGTTTTTAGTTTCTAAATACTTTGGCACCAGTTTTGACTTTCTGAAGTGCGGGTGCTTTGTCCTTTATGAAAAACAGGCTGCTTTAAAATGTACTTAAAGTTGAGGTGAGAACTTATTTTCATAGCATTTAGATTATGTTTTTAAACCTGTACTTAAAATTTTTTTCAGTGCATATTTCACAGTTAATGGCTTAATGTTATGTCAGCACATTTTGATTATAGATTTTCCAGCAGAGTAACTTGCAGAGTAGAAATGGAAGGCAACACTGCTTAAACTACAAAACATACCACTGTTGGGACCTTAAGAGAGCACAGAGATGCTGTGTGTTCAACTCCGTAGGTGAGGAGGCCCTCCCCATTCTTTCTAGATGTTTTTGCTCACTTTGTTCTGCCACTTTGAGATTTATTCAGAACCTTCTCTCAAAAGGATGTTCTTCTAAATTGTTTGCATATGACAAGTAGTCTGGCATCCTGGTGAAGTACTCTCTGTTCATTTGTTCACAGTCCTGATCAAGAGTCTATGTACTGACTTCATATATTTACACATCTGACTTACTGGCAGTATGTTTAATAATTTGTAAGTTTCTCACTGGTAACAGAGTAGTACTTGAGAACAGGAAAAGTGCAAGAAAGATTAATACTCTGCAGATGCAAATCCTTGGTGTGAAAATAGAAATAATAAGAAGAAAGAACATTTAATGGACTGAATCATTTTTCAAATGTTTGTAAGGGCATGGGAAGAAATCAAAATTGAAGTAATGCTGTAGACCCTTATTAGCAAAAGGTAAAGGAAAAGATCTTATTCAGTGAAGCTGCAGGAGACTGGCACTGCATTTTCTTTACTGATGGGAAGGGATCTTTCTTAAACCAAAATTTCAAAGAAGTCTTGGAGGTTACTCAAGTGTGAAGTTAGTTAATGTGCTGGGACTAGTTAAATATTCTGTAAATTATTTACACCACTTTAAAGTCTTCCTAAATTCCATTGTTGTGAAAGTAATCAGTTTTCAAAAATGAAAAATGAGTAAATGCTTTTGCTATTGATAGTCTTTTTTTGCCTTGTTGAGTGCTAGATGTTGATCTTCCTATATTTCCCCATACACATATATTTGTATGTGTACATAAACATTTTGTTCTCTGTGGAAACTGCAATCTCGTTTGTTTGTTTTGTTACTTGGAAAGCTATTAATTTGCTGGCTGACTCCAAATTGCTGTTAGTTTTTGGATGGCTTCACATTTAAAATTCCCTATTGTTTCATGGAGTTTTATTTTTAGGCATAACTGTCCACCTGAGTTGCTGCTTGGAAGAAATTAGAAGTCGCAAGCCAGGAATCATAGAACAGGAGACTCAAAATTTTTTGATTCATACCTTGAACCTCAATTCCTGCTTTTACCTTTTACTGTATGTGAATTTCCTATTCCATTCCCCCCAAATCTTTGTTTTCGATTTCAGGTATTTGTGGGCCTTTATGTCCTTTCACGTCTGAAAGCTGCTCACGCTAGTAATTACTGTTCATACTTTTTTTTTTAAATATCTAAATTCTGAATTCAGTTCACTTATTGCAAAAATACTGAGACAGTGCTGTCACTTGCTCCAGAATAAAAAAGCAAGAACAGTTTTAAAATGATCATGTTTTTTGTAAGTCATTTTCAGAATGTAGAGAAACTGGGACTGTAATTAGTATTGCAGTGTGTATTCTGAACTCTGGGAGAAATAACCAGTGAACGGTCCCTGCTGTTCTTACTCAATGTCGAAATCACTTAGTAGTTTTCCAATTGCCAGGATTTTCTTTGGGAAAAATACTAAATATCAAAATTCTTTTACAGTGTGTTGAAAATGAAAAATGTAGTAGGATTACATCACAAAATGAAAAAGTTGTGCATTACTTCAGAGATGCACATTGTTCTCTCTGGTATTATCCAAGTAGATAGGGGACCTGATATTCTTAAGAAAAATTAAGTTGTACTTTTTTCTTTAACACAAATGTATTGTCTTCGCTGGAAGTAAAGCATATACTAAAGGGCAGTATCCTACCTGAATATGGATAGTTTTTTGAATGGGAAATTAATAGATCACATAATTCATTCTCTTTTAAACACAGTAACTAATGTCATCCAACTGGAGTGATCTGCCTTAGGCTCCAGTTTCAGCTGCATTAGTTCACTACAACTTTAATGACTGAGGTTTCTGGAATGACTCTTTTGTTGATGGTAGTGTATCAATTCTGTTCCTGGCAATGCATCAAAACTGCTTGAAATGGACCAAGTTTGACTGTAGTACCTCTATTTTCTTCAAAGGAATAGATGCCTTAGTCTTGTAAATTGGCGGTGCTGCAGTAGCTTATCCAAGATGCTTGGGACAAACACAAGAAGTGCTAATATGCTTCATGTTTGTTTGATGCACTACACTAGGTTCAGCCTAAAATGCAAGTTAGGGTATTATTTTCTTTCCCAAATTGCAAACAGGAGATGCAAAGCTAACTGGTCTTATAGTGATAGAAAAGTTAATAGCTTTCTTTACACCTTGTTAGGAGATATGTGAAGGATTTTTGTTATGTTTGTTGCTGCCAAGATTGTGTTTATTGTAGGTTCTTTGTTTTTTCCTTTTTTTTTTTTTTCAATATGCTTTGTTAATTTTTCTTTGACTACAGCTTATTTTTAGGATGCTTCACCTCTAAAGGTTATCTGCTTTTCTCCCAGGTTGAGTAATATTTTGTCACGTATTACTTTATTTACACGTATTACTTTGCTCCTTCAGCTCAGAGTATTCCACTCTAAATTGCAGTTGGGTTTTCAACTGCACAGCTCTAAGGGAAATACATTGTGTGCACCACTGTACACATCAAGCACAAAGCAATGTTGAGATTCCCTTTTTTCCACCCAACTGATAGCATATAATTTTGCCAAAACGGCAAGCTGCACAAGGTTCAGCAACACTGAATGCTTTCACAGCAAAATTATCAGATTTATAACAGGTATATATCTGACAAATGGGGACAACGTTGATCCAAAAATCCTAATTTCTGTATACTGCATGAAATATACCTTGGATGTGCTGCATGCATTTATATTTGAGTCAGTAGCTGCTTTGCAAAGGAATTTAGTGAAGATGCATTACAATGACTTTGTTTCAATTATATTCTTCCATTCTATTGTTAATAGTTGTGTTACACTTCTCTTAAACAGCTTGCAGTGTTATCATGCATACTTGGGCATAAAACTAAAGCTTAAAAATAGTTTTTCATAAAAGTTGCTGAGTATTTGAATGGTGAGGTGTTTTTGAAAACTGCTTTTTAAAGGAGAGAGCACAATTGATGGATATGTATGTATTTATCTAGCAATATCATAGCTAGATTACTTGGTTTTACCGAGTTGTTTTTTTTAATTTTATTTTTTGGCACTTCTTTTTTCCATGACCAGAGATTGACATTGAGCGTTGTGTTCGTGAGTCAATCAACCTGTTTCGCTGGACCCCAAAGAGTGCTACGTACAGGCAATATGCACAGCCTCCTCGGCAAGCCAGTGAGAGCAATAGCACAAGAAGTTCAATGTCCTGCTTTTCTGTAGATTATCAGGAAGCACCTAGAGGTGACCTGGTAAGTGCCCTGACAAACGGAGGGGGGGGGGGAGATGAGCAATGCAGCCTGCTGTGAGAAAACCACTTTCCAATCCCCCATTATCAAATGCACTAGTGTTTATCCTTACCTTGTTTTAGTGCAAAATTTCATGTGTTCATATGCTTGTTTCTTTGCTGTAGTCCTTATCTGTTAGTCTTTTCCTTACATCTGTAGTACTCACATAAGAGTTGTAGTTGGTAGTTCATACATTCATGGGGGGAAAACTGCTGTTGTCATTCCGTTAAGGTGGTCCAACTCAGTACAGATTTTAGGAGTCTTGTTAGTACCAATATTGTCTGTGTGTCTTTATGAATTTTTTTTGTGTGATATTTTGTTTGTTTTTTGTACTTTAATAATAGGACAATTTTACTTTTGCTTTACAGTTGTATAGCAAAAGAGCCTTGCCATCTACTAATATGTTTTTTATTTGGACATTACAACCACTCTACAGCTAGGTTTTTTACTTCACTTGCATTGTGAAAGGGTTTCTTGCAGCCATGGACTTTCTTCTTCGTTTTCTTAGTTCTTCGCTGGACTTTCTTCTAGGACTTTCTTAGTTCTTCACTCATTTTCTAGCTCTTTTCATAAAGCAGTAAGGAAATACCTGCTAAACCTCAGTCACGGGTATTTAGATTCTCTCTACCTAGCGCAAGGATTGGACACCTTCATCGCATACTCTGATTTATTTATCAGCCAGTGATGGGATTAGAGTCTGTGCCTGGTTATTAATTGTGATGAAAAATCCAATGCAGTGAATTTAACTGCTCTGAAATGTAGTTCTTTATTCTCTGTTTTGTTTTTCTGAACAGGAAGTAAAAAGTTTTTTTGGTCACACAGGGTATTTTGTTAGTTTTGTTAAACTTTACTGCTTTGAACTTAAACTTCTTTGATGTACCTGCCAATGAAATCATTTCTTTTTGTGCCAGGTCTCTGCCTCTCCCAGCTCCTCTTCCAGCTCCATGGTGTTCTTTGTTACTGCAACAGACCACTGTCCCAGTCTACCTGTAGAACTGCAAACAGCTTTTTGTCTCAGGAGAAACATAATAAAAAAAACAGTTTCCCACTAAGTAGTTGTAAAGTGATGCAGGCAGCCCTGACAGTTTTTTCCATCTTGGCATGCCAGTTTAAAGGTATGGCTCAAGTTGTTTTGAGAGGTAGTAGGTGAGTTATGTCTTGGCAAGGAAAAACTAGTGAATAAGATCACTAGTAAGATGTCTGTATAGCTATTAATTTCAACAAAAATATTATTCCTATTTTTTTCCTACGAAGATCTGATGTTTGTTTCTTTTGTCAAATATGTTATCTGTAGGGTGCTGCTGATTTGAAATGATTTCTTTCCTTCCTCTCAGCACTATAAATCTTGTCAGTCTTGTAAATGAATTAAATGTTTGGGTTTTTTGTCTTCTGTGTTCTACAATCCAAATTCATTCATGGATGCATTGCAAAAGTAGGGGGGCAATATCCATAATAAAGACTTGCCCTGTCTGTTTTGCCAGTTGCATTAGGTTTATGTCTTTCTCTCAGTTTTTCCCCAACTTCTACAAACGTAGGCTTTGTATTGTCACTTAACTATATCTGAATACTTAAATAGTTCTTAAACCAGAGTATGATATTGTCATCTTTTTTTCTGTACTGCAGTTTTGTTCTTATTTCTATTAATGTTATTTTCTGGAAGTCTTAGCCTCAAATCCAGACTCCAAGAAATAGACCTATAAATGCAGAACAAAAAGGAACTCCAAAGAACTTACAAGATTTAAGAAAAAAAAATAGTAAGTGAGATATAAAGGCAACTGGGAAGAAAAGTGAAATAGCACAAGTACTGGTGATTGTCATACAGAAACTTCAGCCAGCACAACTGCTGCTATGTTGTTCTGGCAGTGCATGAAGGGGATTTCAGAAGAGGCTAAGGACTGCAATTTCATAGAATAATTCAGATAGGAGGTCGTCTGGTACAAATTCCAGCAGAAAACAGACAAAACACTGAATTTAGATATACTTGCCAAGGACTTTGTCCTGTCATATCACAAAAACTTCCAAGGAAAACAATTATGCGGTCTCTTTTTGTATTTTCTATGTGCCAGCTTTTCTTAATATACGACAAGATAGTAAATAGACCATGGTCATGGTTTCCATTGTCTGGTATGTGCTTGTGCCTTTCTGTGTCTAGGTAAGAGTGAAGAGACTTGGAAGCAGCACATAGGGAGCGAAAGGGAGAAAGCAGCAGTGATGTTCTGAGTTGGTAAATAGAGCAAAGATCTGTACGTGTCGCAGAGAAGAACATCCATTGTTTTGGGTCGAGCAAAGCTTCTTCTGTTTCCCAAAAGATGTGTTGGTCTTTTTTTTCTTTTTCCCGATAGTAATTTTATCTTCATACCACAAGTGATTTTTGTTTATAAGGCTGGTAACTAAGCTCTTCCATCCCATGATTTCCAAGAAATTAAGCTGATGTTTTCACTGTTTCATGGAGGAGAAAAATAAATACAGCCATTTTTATTGCCTTCAAATTTGGTTCTGCTTTTTGCTTAGCAGAGGAACATTTGTGATTCATTGCAGCATAACCGATGGTTTAACCTCTTTTGAAGCTTTAGAGATCTACTGTAGTTTGGAATTGTTGGGTTTTTTAGCTTGTTACTTGGAGGAATGCTCTGTTATTTATACAGAAATGTGTGAACATTTTAGCGTTTTTCTGTAGATAGGAGAAACCTGATCTTATGGAGAGGAAGGAAGCAGGTTCAAATCTGATGTTCCGGGGTAAAAATTTTTGCTCTCATTTCTTATACTTGTATGTCAGATTTGGAGACATGTATGTTTATACTAATGTTCTTGTTATTGAAAAATACTGTTTATGTCCAAAGGTTGAGGGTATTTTGGTTGTGTTTTTGTGTGTCTATTAATCCTGGAACTGTGTGTTTCTTACAGTCATGTCCTCTACTAGTGTTTGCTGCCTTGGGAAAACTTTTTTCTACTTGAAAGTGGTGGAGTCTGATTTTAATCTTCAGTACACATAGCCTAAAGGAGTTCTCTAAAACTCTTCGTTGTGTCCTTGGTGGTCTCTCTAGCTCTTAAAAAAGTGTTTTGTTATTTTTCTCATTTGTTTAGCTGGTTCATGTGGAACAAGCAGTTTGTGCTACACTTATATCCCCAGTTTTATATTTGTGGGCCACCTCTGTATTTAAGGATGGGAAGAGCAGGAAATAATTCCTTTGAAAACAAAGTGTTTAGTTAATTTAATTCTAAACAGTATCTGTCTCCTACTCATGTACTTGTATTTTCTTTTTAAGCTGCTTCAGTTTTTTTCTTAAGTGCTTTTCATTGGCTACTCAAATATTTGTGTATATCTGCATGTTAGAGTTCTTTGGTTAATAATAGCATGAGAAGAATTTGCCCCTGGGTGAACACTCTTCTCCCTGAATCAGCAGCCAGTAAAGCAAAGTGTTTTGACTCTTTTTTATTATTAGCCCTGCTTAGTTTTCATTTTAGTGACATCTATTTGCAGCTCTGTAAATAGGCTCGGGTGCTCTCCTCCCTCCCAGCCTTGGGAGTTGCTTAATCTTTTGCTCGTTCAACCAATAAGCATATTTTTACTGAGATAAAATCTCAAGGAGGAAATAGTTTCAGAGAGAATGAACGTACATCTTAAGTGGATTAGCATGTGTATTTTGAGAAAGATAGGATGTCAAAAATAAGAATTAAAATCCTTTAAATTTATTCTGGAATTTGAATAACTGACTACTCAAATTTGTCTTTAACTTCTTGACCAGTGCACTGACTTTTTTCTTTCTTACCCTGACGCATGAAACCTGCCTTCATGCCTTAGGAAACCCCAACGTGGTATTCTTAAACATCAAGGAGTCAGAGACAAATATCAGTTGTCATATAAAAATTTTCTGCTGTGCCTCCATCTCTCTTCTTATTGACATGGTAGATGTTTGCACTCCCTCCAGTTACCTGCATACTTCTGCAGGATGCAGTTCCTTTATCTCTCTGTTTCTGTGCTAAAGTGTGACAGATGAATTCCCAGAAGTCTCCTGGCTGTTCTGGCTGTTACCACTGTGCCTTTGTCTGTCTTATACTGCCCATACTTTTTTCAGGGATGTGAGTTCTTGGTAAAATCTTGAGGAATGAAAGCATTCAGCTGGGGAAAAGCTACTGCATGGTTATTGATCTTCAGGTGTCAGCAGTTCAGTTTTTCCTTTTTGATGAAGCAGAAGGAGAAAAACCTTTGTGGAAAGGCAACTTAATGTTTTGATGAAACAGTACAAACAGGAAAGCTATGGTTTGTATCCAAAATAGCATAAGCACATTTTCTTAAGGCAACTGGATAGGTTGTATGCCAGACTTATTACAGATGGCAATTTTGGCTTATATGCAATTGCTATTTGCTGTATTTTGCTAAAGCTCGATTGCCTATCATTTCCTCCAGTATTCACATAGGATATAGTTGTCCATATAAAATCTGTTGGCTATGTTTTGTATTATAAGTCCTTTGTGTGTAATAATCGTTGTATGCGGTCCATCTCCATCAGAGAAGCACAGTAAGTAGTGTGTATACCAACACTTCAGTTTCTGTGTGCAGACCAGCAAATATCAAAGTGCAAGGTCTGTGCTGTTTGCCATTAAATGCATTCATGCTCAAGGGTTTTCTGTCTGCCACAGCCAGTTTTATGTTTGGGCTTCTTTTGTTGCTCTTCAACTCAGCAGAAGATTGTACTTTGAATGTTGTTAATACAGATTATGTGAAGCGTTAGCTGATCGAGATACAAATTAGTTTCTTGTTATATGTATATAAAATACAAACTTGAGTATGCCACTGCTTCTGTTTTTCTGATTTCCTGCTAATAGCTGAAGTAAGGATTTGGGTTTACTTTTGATTTTCAGAATGACTTAGTTAAAATATAATCTTCTACAAGAAATATTTAACTAGGCACATGCTAATTAACTCATCATATTCTGGAAGATAGTCTTAGGAATTTTTGAAAGCTTCAGAACTTCCTGTATATTTCATAGCTTTTCAAAGGAGTGGTTTCCTGTTTGTGAACCTGTATGCCAGGCTGCCATCAGCCAGTGCGAGGAGCATAAGTGTAAGGAAACCTCTGCTTCCAGAATGCTGCTTTTGCAGATTAAATTTACTGAAGGAAGTCTTGTAGCACTTCTTTCATTCAGCTTGATTTGAAAAATACAAATGCATTTTATTACATTTTAGGACTTTTTCCAGTAGAAAATAAGGCATTGCATCAATTACTGGAGTTGATAAAGCAAGAAATAGGTTGACTTAGGAAATAAGTGATGATAAATGTTAATTTTAGAGTCTCTAAGGAATGTTGTGGTTGTTTGGGTTCTAATATAAATAGTAATTATTTTAATTGAATGTAAGCTGATTGTAACAAATGTGCTCTATTTTTTTGTAGCTGAGATGGAATTAAATGAGTATGTTTATAAGAGCGTAAATATTATTTAGATGAGACTGTAATAGTTTGTTAAATGCTCATTAAGATCATATTCAGATATTGTAAACATTTTGTACAGGAGTTTTCATTTTAGGAGTCTCCTTGGGACGTGTTTATCAGCTGTGAACATAAATGGGGCGGTTGGAGCAGCCAGTGCTCTCTGCAAGCCTTAGCCTCAGGTTCTGGATTCACTGATTTCCCATCCCATTCCTCCTCACAAACCTTTGTGATTATACACACTTTGAAGTTGAAAGCTGATTGTCTTTGACCTTTTTGACCTCTCACAATTGGGATTCTGTGACTCATTAACAAATATGCTTCTTTTGGTTGTTTTTTTAAGTATAAAATAAATCAAGTAGGCAATTCTTTCTTTGAATCTTGCAGGCAAGTTCTTCATAGTTAACATCATTCTCATACGATATTTTTAAAACCATCTCTGGTTTGAAAATTGTTTTAAAAACAAATTTGAGGTTTGATAACCATTTTAATTGATAATCATTTAAATTAAGTATTGGGAGTGTCATTTTTCCTTTTATTTTTATTTTTATTTTTATTTTTCAGTATTGCCATGTTACTGAAGAAAATAAATCCACTTAAAAAGGCATAAGCAGAAGCCTCCATATGGCAAATTCAGGAGTATGGCAGCTACTGGTTTGCCACTGGTGGTAAAAGGTTGGATTTGAGCTAACTCTGTTTCCTCTTTGGTGCTTGACTGTAACTCATTTAGAGGAGCATATCCTGTGAAAATACATTGTTGGAGATGCATGTGATACACTGATAAAGTAACCTCTGGTCAGTCATTACCAGAGTAAGTTATTAGGATACTGAAAAGAAAAGCATAGGAAAATTAGAGTTTACAAATTTTCTCTGGTGGTGTTATGCCTTCCCATCTGTGCTCACCACTCAGCTTCTGCTGGCAGTTCCTACAGTGTCACTGTAGCTTTTATCTGTGCTTCTTTGGCCAGCACTGACAGATGCCAATTTTCTGTATTGATTACTGATGAGTGATCTCTGAGCTGTGAGGTCTGATATAGCTCCATTCTTGAGAGTTCGGTCTTGCATGAATGTTTCTTTGCACAAGTAGTGCGGGAGCAAATCCTGGCCCTAGGACTAAGTTTTAACAAGAATGAGTTGCTTGCTTTGTCTCACTGAAATTCAATAATAGTATTTTTCAAACTCTTCCTCTTTTTTTTTTTTTTTTAAATAACCTCCCATGCGTGGAGAATAATTGGAAGCAGTTACCTCGGTGTTTTAATAATTTCACTGGTAATTATTAGTTTTCTTAACTACGTGATGTAAGATATAATTTAGATTTTATCTTTCAGATTTTTCTCTGAGAAACGAGTAAGGAGTCAGCTTGAAAGCTTTAAAGAAAGTGAAATTTCAGGCCATAGATGCAGTTAAAAACAAAAAAAGATAACACATTTTAGCTCCAGTCCTGGTTTTCTCTGAGTAGGAGGACTACACTGGAAGTGTCTTTTGGCAGCCAGCATAAATAGTTGGTGGCATTTCCTGTGTAACAGTTTTATTTCATATTTCTTGAAAGTAATCCATATTTTTTAAGGGCAGCATATGATTTTTGCAGTGTAACATGCTTGTGAATTTATTTTAGGAGAGAAGCAAGTCTCAGAATGAACCCATCAAATGTACTAAGTCCATAGTTTAGGACCAGCTTGGTTCTAAAAAGCTTTGTACTTTACTCTGCTTCTGATTAGTATAATCAGATACTGCAGAGAGAAATGGTCCACTTACTGTGACTTTCCTCCGTTTGTGTGCTTGTAGCATTAGGAGGCAATGGAGTTGGGCAAAAATGTTTGAAGCTGTGTTTGGAAGAAAAGTAAATTCAACAATGTTGGGGTTTTTTGCACACAAATGTTATGAAATGCACAGGTACAGCTGCATTCTGCCAGGCCCTGCAGCACTGATTTCATCTTATATTAAATACTGTATATACCTTCTATCACTGCTATGAAAGTTTTGTCTTAGAGCATGCTGCTGTGTAAACAGTGATACCGGAAAAGTGTAATAAAAAGGAATTTTCAGGATATGGAGAGGGGGTGTAGTATGTGTGAGATGAATGTATTTATGTTCATCAAAAGCCTAAGCTTTGGTCTTTGATTTGTTCTTAGTCCAACCCCCAGGTTTCTCTCATTACCCTATCTTTTTCTTCTCCAAATATCCTAGCACTATGCTGCCTTTGATAATACTCTTTTAGAAAATAATAGCAACCAAAAAAGTTTTGGTTTTTTATTTATTATTTTTTTTTTTTAATCAAAGTTTCCAGACACCAAAGTGACAGACGTAATCATACTGTGAGGGAGAAGAAATTTCTCTTCTGGTTGCAGTGTGCATTGAGATGTGATACTAAGTTCCTGTTGTTTTCCTGTTTAAAGAGGACAGGGGTATTTCTGTTAGCTGGTGTTCTTTAGAGTCTGTAACTTGTTTTTCCACAAAATATTACAATTTCTTGTCAAAGAGATATTATCTATCAAGAGAAAATTGCATGCACTGATAGAAAGTGAGGAAGGCATGCAAGACTGTTCTTGTAGCTTCTAGTTTTACGTCATTTTAAAGTACCTTGTGGGTGTTCTCAGGCACAACTGATTATGGCTATAATTTAAAGTGGTTCCCTGCAGTGGTGAGATGTATTTACCTGTTTTATCACATCAGGGACAATAACAAAGGAGACCTTGCAGCATGTCTGCCTGGTTGCGTGCAGGGAATAACTCTGTCTTTCTGCTCTGCTGACTCAGTTGATTCACTCAATTATATTATTCCAGGGAGGTAGTGAGGTTTCCTTGATAATTAGCTACTTAGGCAAGCAGAGCCCACTTAGAATTTTGTAGACTGCTTACAATTGTGCAATAAGATTTGGAAGATATTTATGAATGATGGCAAGCCAAGCAATGCTGTTTGTTCCCTCCCTAATCCTCCCTAGCCACTGTTCTCATCTCTCTCTGCAGCATCAGCTCATACAGAGAGGGACAGGAGATGTGAAAGAGGCCAGGCTGCAAGGTGAGCTCGGTCTGCCTATAAAATGTTCTTGTGGTGCAGAATTCTGCAGACTAGATCAGCTGCAGAGCAGCACTGCTGGAAGCGTTTTTTAGTCTCTGATTTAAAAAGGTGCAGGATCTGGGAGCTCTGTGAGAAGGAGAGGGCGAGTACAGGAATGTGGCAGACACAGCGAATGGAGAGTGGAGGGAGATGGGGGCATAGAGAAGGTGAAATACCAGTGTCTTCTCTTGGAAATCTGCAGATCTGAGTATGATGGCAAGGGAGGACGGAGTCTGGGGCATAACAGTAAGTCTGTTAGTGAGATTGCATAGAAAAATTTAAAAGAACAACGTTGAGGCCTTATTCTTTGATTTCATGTAAATAGTGGTCATAAAAAAGTTGCTTGTGGCAGCAAGAGCTGGAGACAGTATACATGTACCTTGTTTATTTCTTAATATTAGACTACTTTTTTGCCTGTGTAGGCAGCTTTGTGTCTGTAGCAGTAGATTTATGTATTATTTTTTTCTGTGGGGATACAGGAGTAAAATACTTTACACTGTCAGAGCTGTCATTTTGTTTGTTTAAAAGCAAACAAAACAAAAAAAATCCAGCAAAAATATATGTACAAAGGACAGTGATTTTAGGAATGAAGTACTGCCTTCATCTACTCATTTGTCAAGGATAACAAGAAAAAAGTTGCATGGGAAATACTAAGTGGAAACAGTGCATGTGAGTGTTTTCAGTCATGAAATTGTTCTAGATAATGGTTAGATGGCTAAAATCCAGAGTGTTCTTGCTTGATCTTGATTGATCACCTTTTGAGATAGTTTCTGAAAATTGGCATTGTCTGTCAGGAAAACTACTCGATTTAAAATGTGGTAGCGATGACTTCACCTACTTGGCAAGGCAGCTACAAATCTGCATGAAATGTCATTTCTTGATTTTTCTTCTTCCTCTTTCTACCTTTTTTCATCTGACTGCTATGTTTTAGTTTGTATAAAACAGTGCTACTCTGTATGAATATATTTACCGCAAAGCTGCTTTGGGAACATGACCTTGAATACTGTATTTAGATAGAATAGCAATACATAAGCTCTCTGCCATTACTGGCACTTCAACTAAAACTAAGTACAAAAAGCAATGTATTTGCTAGAAACAATGTGACCCTTGATTCAGAGTTGCATCTTTTTGTGGTTGCTGTGTGTCTGCTTTTTTCTGGTTTTGTTTGATCAATTATTCAGATATCTTCCAAACCTCTTCTAAGCTCGGTTTTAAAATGTTATTTCTTTCTTATTTGTGGTTGCATGTTAATACATTGATTTCAGAAACAAAACATTATATTCTAAAAGAAGGGAATGACGTTGTCTATGAAGAATGCTTCTTCATGTAGGACTCTGACTAAAAAACGAGTATTTTACTTGAACCCTAGCTTTTAATTATATTGACTTTCAGGCTGAAGTTCCTTCTGTATTAAATTTGTTGCAGTAAACTATGCCAACTTCAAAGACAAAAGCTAGGGAGCCCTGTTCCTATTTAGATAAAGCTATCCGTTATGCGGATAAAAAGTTACTTTATAGTTCCTGTGCTTATCAGATGGGATGTTAAGTTCAGGTTTAGCAGAACTATAGATACTTGCTTATTTTCTCAGTAGTGTATATCTTCCTTTAATAGCACTATAAGAGATTACTGCTAATGGAAAAATAGATTGGAGTTATGATTGCACTGGCCGCATGTTCTGAAGTGCTTTAATCTTTCTGAAGCTTGACTTCTAACTTGAGGATGCTTAAGCGGCTTTGATTCCAATTTTAAAAAGAAAAAAAAAAAACAAAATTGTTAATGACTGTTTCTTTTTAATAAGAGCAGTAAATGGATATGGCTTAGCAGTTCCCAGGTGTATTTAAAAATGGGGTGAGCAGAATAATTTAAGAACTTTAAGAGTAAAGAAGAGATTGTCAGGGAAACTTCTGGGAGGTAACTAGACCTTAAGCATCAGTATAAGTATTATTTTTTCTATAGGATGGTAGTGATTGAGCTGCCTTCTCTGATGAACAGCTTCTTATATCTGATCAGTCTAAATTAATTTTCACCACCGAAGTTAGTAAATGCTAAAATACATCTGTTTGTGTTTGTTAGCTGCTTTCTCTTGCACCTCCTCTTAAATGATTTGCTGGCCTGAAGTGAAGAGAGTAATTGCTGAGGTGTGGAAAACAGCTCAAACAGGTGAAGAGCTGGAGAGGTGTTAAAGGTACAGAATAATCTGAGATCTGAGTTGTTAGCAGCTGTGATAGCCTGAAGTCTGAACTCAAGTCCAGTGCAAAATTGCAGGTCTGTTTACCAGGATGGTGATAGGAAGACAAAGCGTGAGGAGGATCTGGTAGAAGGATTGATGTATTGGTGTTAGCCTTGCTTAGCTTGAGCCAACTGACAAGCCATCAGAGAAATCCTGTGAGAAAATATCAGATGTGAAATATAGTTATTATCAGATACCTCAAGGGGAGTCATATCTATATTGTCCTTGCATCTCCAGCTCTTTCTATTCCTTTAACACGTATTTTTTTCTTTTTAACATCCCCATTGTAGTTCACTAATAGGTGTGGTTTCAGGATACTACATGAATTCTGTTGTAATTCAAAGCAGTGAACTAATATAGCGTCTCATCGGGGGAATGGTTTACGAGGATGAATTGATAGGAGGACAAGGGAGAATGGTTTTAAACTGAGACAGGAGCTTTAGGCTAGATATTAGGACAAAGTTGTTCACACAGAGGGCAGTTACACCCTGGAACAGGTTGCCCAAGGAGTTTGTGGATGCCGCATCCCTGGAAGCAACCAAGGCCAGGCTGGATGTGGCTCTGGGCAGCCTGGTCTGGTGGCTGGTGATTCTTCCCATAGCACGGGAGTTGAAACTTGGTGATCGTTGTGGTCTTTTTCAACCCATGCCATTCATTCTATGATTCATGATGAAATGGTTGTCCTTTTTATTAATGTCTTCTTCTGCAAGAATAAGAGGTCAACATAGTCTGAAGGTCTTTCAGAAGAGGCTCCCTGTAACAATTCCTAGCTATTCTGTTCCTCTTAAGACAGAAGAGTTCACTAGGAACAGCTGAAGGCTTAGTCATAAACAACTTTTGCCTCAGTTTGACCTCCTGCACAATAGGAGCTTTTAATGGTTGCACAAGACAAACCAGTCTTGTTGTAAGATGACTAAGCTCTGTAAGTTTATCTTTGATGTATATAACTTGGAGTAAGTTAAGTTCCATAATAGTTTTTTGTATGTATAACCAACCTGTTAACCCTGTTAGCTGAATTGAAGCATAATCTCTAAAATGCTCTAAAATTTAACTGTGATTTTTCTTATTGAGACAGCAGTGCTAACAGAGAATAAGATGTTGCTGCAGAAAGTTATAAATATTTATATTATTTTTATATTTTTATATATAATATATATTTTATATAATATTTATATTATAAATATATTATTTATAAATATTTAACACCATTGTGCATGCTGATGTATATTTAATTACACAATGTATGAAAGTTTTCAAAAATAGGCACTTTCAACAGTTAATTAATAGACAGTTAGTTGTGATGACTCAGGAGAAGTTTGATTTCCATCTAACCAAGTTGTCATACTTTGAGGTTGTCAAATAAGTAGAAGTTGCAAGGAATGTTGTCATTAACTCTTTAATCATCTTTATTATTACTTTTCTTTTTTTGAAGTCTAGGGATTCTATCAAGTTGGATGACCTGAAGGCAGAGGTGTCACCAAGGATTTCAGCAGAAGATCTGATTGATCTTTGTGAACTGACAGGACCAAGTCATTCCAAAACACCTATAAAGAAAATGAAGTCTAGCAAGCCAAAGTTGCTGGTGGTGGACATCCGTAACAGTGAAGAGTATCCTTCAAATCCAAGCGTTAACCTTGCTAAATCATGGTTGTTAGAATGTGTCTGGTGCAGTGAAAGAACCAAAGGTGTTTTTTGTTGGTTTTTTGTTTTTACCATAGGGAGTCATGGTTTGTAAAGGAAATCACAAATGTATTCTTGCTTTCAGACTTGAAGCTGTGATTGTAACGAAACCACATTGTAGTAACAGCACAAGTACTTGAATGCAGCTTGCTTTTTTAAGGTAGATATTGTTAGTACAACTTCCCCAGTATTTTAGAACATTTTAGCAGACCAGTATTTTGAAAATGTGGGAGACTTCCCAGATAAGTGGAAGGGAAATAGAGAGGGCTGTCAACAGCCCGCATACTTTGCCAGTCCCTCAGTGGAAAAATCAGTTCCTATGGAGTCCCATCTCATACTGTCAGGTAGTGCAGCCCGAGTACCTTATGTTAATACAGTATCTAGTTTGCTTATAATCAGAAAAGGCTTAAAGGTGCTGCATTTGTATCAGAGTAACTACTCTGTCTTCACATTACTCTTTTTTAATACATAGTCTTTGCCTGCGGAGTGTCACTTAGTTTTGCAGCCCAGCTTTCTATGTGACAGTTTGTAATGAGCAGGCAATATTAAATTAAAAGAAAAAAAATAATAATCAGGAATTGAGTCCATCTTCTGCTTCCAAAAAAAGCAGGACTGTTCCTGTTATTTTTATGTCTGGTTTGTTCTTAAAGATCTCCAGTTACAGAGATGCAGCAGGCTCTCAGTAACACTGGAAAAAAATCTTCCTCTATCTGGTCTAATTCTAATTACAGACCTCACGTGTATGAGAAAAGAGTGAATTTAATCAAGGTAGTATATATCTGAGAGTTATTTGCTATAGTTTTTAAGAAGTGCAGTTAGTGTTAAGGCACTTCACTTGATCGCGTTATTTCCCTTTAATGGTGAATTGATGCCAAACATTTGAGGTAAAATGGATAGTAAAAATGTAAGTAACTCCATTATACTTCATTTTTCAGCACTGTGTAGGTTGTTGAAGTACTATTTTATATCCAGAAAAGTATTTTTCTCAAATATTTTAGCAGTATTTGTGACAAAGTATGGTGGAGTAGAAAAACAAATGTCATTTTTAATACATAAATATAAATAAATTTATTACATATGTTGTACAGAGATAATATACATTAATTAAATAACTACCTGAAAATAAGCTTTTGTAATTTTATTGTTTGCCATACTTAAACTTGTTTTGTGTTTGACATGCTTAATGACATGTTTTGTGTTCTTCTACACAAATTGGTCAAAGAAATACAAAACAATGTTTTTTTCTTTGCCTTGCATCCCTTTATTTCCTACCCCAGTAAAGATTTCCAATTAAGTAGAGGTTAATTTACTTGACTAGTTTGACTTTGTTTTCTAGAGTCCTATCTTATCTCCTGGAATTAGACTGTTGAAAATGTGGTCCACTTTTTTTTGCTGCTCTGTTCTAAAAGATGATTCCTCCATCAAGAGATGAGAATTTTTAAATCCCAGTTAAAAAGAGAAGGCTCTGGAATTAAATGATCTACAAGTTTATTACTACTGTATGAAAAAGCTTTGATGCTACTGATTTAAATCATGTTTTTATTACTGCATGCATCATTGTTTTTAATTATTTAAGCCACTTACTAGAAATTATCAAAGACAATGCAGGTAGGGAGCAAGTAATACAAAATGCCTAGACTATAATAATTGTACTATCATCTGTGTACAGGGATGGATTTATTTATATTACAACCAAGATCAAAGGCAAAGCGCTTGCTTAAGTGTTTCCGTAGCTTTCTTAATAGCTTGATAACAGTGGGACTGCAGGTAAATATAAATAGTGGTCTTTGGGGATCTGAGTGCCTATTTATTATCATTTCAGTTTGGGTTATGATTGTAGGGGATTTGGGAGAAGTTGGCAGGAGGTTTTAAGAAAATTTCCCAATAATCTCTATTTAGTTTTGGTTTTCATTCTAAGTACTATTGCATAAAATTCCTTTATAAGAGATGCCCTTGCTGCTCACTCGTATTTCATTCCTGTGGTCAGAACAGAGCTGGTTTGAAGTAAAATTCCCTGAAATGTGCATATTCTGGACGTTGGGTCTGGAGCATGGTTCCATTTATAAACTCTTCTTTTTGCAGTGCCTATGAAACAAATTCTTAATACTCTCCATTTTTCTGTGCAGTTTCAGACTTTGTTTTCTCTCCATGTAAGTGGTATCTGAAGTTTAACAAAATATGCTAACACAAAAAAACAGCATTGGTGTATCTCATCTGCCAGGATGAAGAACATGTTCATTCTACAGCTGTGTGCATACAGCACATTTCTCTGCCTTGCAACATATCCTTAACTGTTTTTCCTAAGCTTTAACCGTGGCCACATCTCTGGCAGCATCAACGTCCCATTTGCATCAGCATTTACTGCAGAAGGAGATCTCATCCAGTGCCCAGCAACTGCCACACTCCAGAGCTTTAAAGGAAGAGTTGTAGTGATTGTAGGAAATGCAGTGAAGAACACAGCTGCTGTAAGTCTGTAGATATAATGGATGTAATGCATATATTTATATGTAAAAATACATCACAAAATGAATGCATACAGTGGTAGTAAATACTACATTCTGAGTAATTTATGTATTAATAACTTGGGCGTGGGTATCATTATAGGATCTGGGGGAATTTTTAGTTCATTTCTACTTCTAGGCAAAAACATTTGAAGTAGCCAGCATCAGAGGGAGTCAACACTTTGAAATGAATCATTTAACATTTTTTCACCTTTTAAAATCTTTCTACTGATGGGTTCTGAAAGCAACATCAGAACTCCTAAAGTCTATCAGTAAGATCTATTTTTCAAAAATCACTTGAGTTTAACAGTTGTTTTTTGCCATCATATTAAGGATATACAAGGTAATTAGGGAGCAACATGTGTGATATGAAGTCCAAGGAAAATAGGACATACTTCATATTGCTCCAAGTAAGAAAGAAACAATGTGTTGGTTATTTGTATTTTATTGTATAGCGTAAGTAGCTCTGCTCTTTTAAGGGAAGAATGATTCATACATGTAACTTCCATATGACGGTTTGGGTAGATGGGGAGAATGCTCAGACATGCCTACTCATTTCTATAAATATTTAATGGTGTTGTGAACCAGCAGAATAATTAGTAGAATTACTACTTCTGCTAATCTTCATCTCAGGAAAAGGAATTTTTTTTTATTCAAAGGCATGCTTTAGGTATGGTATACATTTAGTTCAACTGAGTCTCTTTTCATTAACCTATGTTTAATGAGTTAAAAAATAAACTGGTGTTTGTCATATCTTAAACTGTAGCAGAGATGGTGGAAAACAGACCATAAAGCACATTGAATTGTTTCAGCCAGTGACTCTAGGTTTGTTCATTGGATCTGGGTGAATCCATGATAAATATTTCACATGAAATCAATCAGCTTGAATAATAACTGTAGCTCACAAAATGTTGAATGCATATATTCCCCGTTAAAGGAATAAATACAAAATGCATAAAATGCTGTGTGCCAAGTGGAGATGATTTAATGGATGCTTGACACATTTGATGGTGGGTTATGCAGCAGCTTTCAGTAATTACATTTTAAATTACTGTACATACTAATTTATCTCAGTAAGTCTTAGCATTCACTAACCTCCTGAGGAGTAGTAACAGGAAAGACAAACTGCTTTGGTATTCAGTAATGAGTGTCTTTATGGGAGATAACCCATTTACTAGCAAGTCATTTTCTCTGAGTTGTTTTCCAGGACTGATCTGTCTAAAATGTAAGGAAGAAATAACCTGAAATGAGTATCTGTAGGAAAAGAAAGGCAGAGGCTTTACAGTATGGCTGTGGGTTACACCATGCCTAAGAAGAGCTAAATTTCTTCTTTTCATGCAAACTTGTATTTTTTGCAGCTTTTAAATGTTTCGGTAGGTGGAAAATTAAATGTTTCCTTTGCTTGTGCTGCTATAGAAAACCTAGTGTGCTTACTGAATCTAAGCACTTCTGCCATGTAAGAGGGTGTTGCATTATCTTTAAACCCAACTTGCTAGACTAGAGACAGTGGAAGAAGTATGTATATTTATATGCAGCTATGAATATTACAGCTTTTTATAAGGAAAGTAATAAATTTTTTGAAGTTGTGTTAAGTAATCTAACAGTGTGAAAAATTGCAGAAGTGAATATGTGGTAACAGAAATAATGTTTCCAAAGAAATGTTGTGAGATGTTTGACCTAAAACATTTCTTTTCTAAACAGTTATGTATCTCAAACTGGAATTTGCCACAGATTGTGCCCTTCACTATAAGAGATGATTTATTTTTTTTGTAAAAGGTGTTGTCTGATACTTAAACCATTAAAAATACAGAAACTGGCTCTGTTAGTTGTGTTACTCAAATTCATGCAGCCCTAAGTTCTGTAGGGGTGAGTGTAGGAAATAAATGTTGATAATTTATGAGGTTATTTGTAATTAGGATATAAAATCCTTCAGTAGCTTTTTTGCGTTAGTAACCTGGCATCATTTCAGCTATCAAAAAAAAAAAAAAGACTGTCCTGAATGGACTTGCAGGAAATTCATTTTTGCCCTTTTCAGACCTTTTTTTCTATTTCTGCCTTGTGTGTTTGATTTGATGCCAGATGATAAAGCATCTAAATTTGAAAGAAAAGCCTTTCTAAAACTCAGTAGGCAATAGGGGAAAAACAAAAGCTCCATAATGGCTCAGTTCCAGGAGGAGACACTGAAGCCAGCAGCACTACAGACATCAGTCTAGCTCTGGCTTTTGTTGAACACTTCCTTTAAAAATTAAAAACAGGGTATGTCCTACTTGTTCAGCCATTCAAAGGTATAAAAGCTGAGTTACCAAGCCATACAGGTGTTATGCTGGAATTAACCAGCCAGATTCTGATTTGATTTCTAACTTATTTATATGAAGTGGCAGCGTCTCTAAAGTGAATTAAATTCTCCATTCACATCCACAGAAATATAATTATCTTGAAATTTCTAGTTCAGGCAAAGGATCATGACAACTGGGAGTAAAATGGTCTAAATGCTCAAGAGCATGTTTGTTTTTATGGTTGTTTTTTTTATTTTTTTCCATGTGTGGCAAATAGCATTTTGGTGCTCATTAATCCTTGTCTCCTGGTTTTTGTAATTTTTTTAAATCTATGATAGCATGTGAAAAGATGAATAATTGTTACAGATATGTAGGAATTAGTTTGTGGGTTTTTTTGGGAAAGGTGTCATTAGTTCTTCATTTCCCATCCTTCATGAAACTTCAAGGTGTTTTTTTATGTGCTTCCATTTCCAACTTTTTGTCCATACTGTTGCAAGTTGACTGAAACTAGAACAGGGGAAATAATTTATCTAGCATTAAGTCATGTTCCAGCAGCTCCAGTTTTAACATTGACTAGCTGGTATCATGTGTACTATGATTAATATTAATCATATCATTAATATTAATGTATATATTGATTATGATTAATATACATTTGTTTTTTCATTCAAATGCTATAAGAGAATAAAAGACATAGGACTCCAATATTTCGATTCAGTAGAAACTCACTTATTTTGTGCCTTCAGAAAACACAGGGAGCCTGTGAGTCAAAACTTTAAAGAAAAATAAAAAATCTTTATATTAAGGTTAAAAAAAAATAACAAAGTAAATCTAAATTGACATATTTTCATTCCTGAATGTTGTTTTTTTTTTTTAATCTGGATAAGTTATGTTGCTATAAATAGATTGTCTAGACAATTTCTGCAAGTAACTGAAGCAGAGTTGGTGTTCTCATTGTGTCACAGAGTAGCTAATAATTAAAATATATAAATTATCTCTAAAGCAAAGATAAGCAGTTATGGTTTTGTGAGATCTTTCTGACCTTTTTCAAGGTAAGGGAGGAGTTCTAGTTAAAGATTCTTTTTGTATAACCCAGTCCTAGCCTGAAAAACACTAACTAGTTTTTTCTGTGTTGGAGTTTCTCTAAATGTAGGTGTTAATCTATGAACATAAAATCTTTTCTCTTGCTTTTACATCTGAGATTATAATAGAAAGTGTTTGTTTTATGGTATGGAAAGACTGAGGCAGAAAATGACTTTGTTGCTTTTTTCTTAACTTTTATATATAATTTAACAGTGGTTGGAAACTGGATATGATGTTTTAAGGAAAAAAAGGTCTGGAGAATTTAAAACTGAGAAGTCCTCACACATTCATATTTAGGTTTGTTTTTTTTTTTTCTTTTGTGAAAAGCAAGTTCTTGCATGCTCAAGCTGATTTCTTGTTGTAAACCTGTCTTGTAAAAGAAAATAATTAACAAAATATTAATAAAAATGGATGGCCACAAAATTTCATTGGTTGGCCTGAAGATTAGTTATTACATAGAATAGTCAAGGGCAGATGCATACATACTTATAAGGACAGACAGAAGTACCTAATCAAACATCCAGAGTGAAGGAAAGTAGAAATCAGTCAGTTAACTCTTTGAGATGTTTTCACTGTATGTCTTCTATATTCTTCATTTCCTTGCGAGTGTTACTTTGCAGAAAAGTGATTGTAGAGAAAGGTGGGTTCCTGTTGATTTTCAGAATGGTTCCTCCATCCTGTTGATTTGTTAAGGCACCACCCTACACTGAATTTAAACTCGGAACCTGCTGGCATCATCAGGTGTCTGTTTTCCACCTTTAAAGAGAAGGAGATTAAGTTTGTGTTTTGAAGAGAGAGGCTGCATTAACCAACAGCGATCCTGGTTGTATCTTTGCCCAAGACAAGCTGAATTAAACTATTCTGTGAAGTCTGTATTATTGTATTGTTTGTTTTAGTTATCTTGTGTGCAGATTTTCTCCAGTTGGCAGAAAGATAGCCCAGCTGCTGCTGCCAGGACATTGCTTTTTATACAGCCCAAGAAAGAAGCCTGGGCACTGAGCCAGCAGTTGTGCTGCTGTTGTAATTCTGCCCTCATCAGTGTGTTTGGTTAGTTTGCATGCCTGAAGTACTGCAGAGATAACCTCAGTATTCCCCTTTCTCACAAGAGGAAGAGGGGAAAATGAAAGAAGGAGACTCAGGAGCAGATTTGTTCCCTTCCATTTCTGAAGTAGGTGCCAAGGAAAGCAGAGTATTTCTAAAACTCCAGATAGATTCTGTTCTTTAATCCATGTTGAGACTGACAGTTACAGTTATGGGAAATTGTTTTGTTGATATAGAAGTTCAGAACTTTAGTCCATCTGTGTGCCTTACTACACAGAGGTTTGAATGTTTCTCAGATGAGCAATTGTGGAATAGCTTTTCCTATCAAAAAAATGTCTGACTTTGGGAGATGCTGATAAGCAAGATCTCAACTTTTCTCAACCATCTAGGAGATCTGCATGGACTGGAAAGGCTGGATATGGTGAACCTGAATCCTGGAGTAGTGCTGTTAGATTCTAGTACTATCTTCAGGCATGTCAGTCTTGGCCATGATTTACTGTCTTTGTGGGCTGCTCTGAAAGAGCACTCTTGTCCTTGTGTGAGCGTGCATGAATTAGGTCATATCCATAGTATTCAGGTCTATTGCACAACAGAAGTGAATTGTTGGACTCAGAGCTACAGAACTGCTTGAGAAACTACTTGGTATTTTCTGGCATTTAGGTGCAGACAACCTGAAATAACGTGAAATGGCGATAACTGAAACGTAGATGAAAATGTATGCGTGTGTGTGTATGTGTGTTATAGGTACATAAATAAGGATACTGCCAGCTAGAATGGTGTGGGTGAATTTGACACTTCCAGTATCTGTATGACCTGTCTGGGGCAGGTGGTGTTTTACTCTTCCTTAAAATTTTAGTCAATCAGTTTTTGAAGAGAACTGACAGCTTGCTACAGGAAGAAGGTCCAAGGATTTGTACCTTGGTGTGTGAGGCCAGTGCAGGCATGCCCTCAGAGTCATCTAAGAGTTGATAGTTTGTATATGAATTTGTTATAGGCTGCTTCACCAGCCTATTTTTCAATTGAAAGAGATTTCAATTTGAGCAGCATTAGTAAAAAGTAAAGCAAAGTATAAAAAAAGATTTTGCATTACCAAGGACTTCTTGAATGTTTTGCAACCTCTAGGATAGACTTGAGAAGATTTTATAGAAGAGCAAAAGCCATTGTAAAAAAGAAGTTGAAGTGAGCAGTTGCTTTTGACACTTAAGGATGAAAGAGAATCTTACAGAGAGTCATACTCTTTTTTTTATTCAGACGGACTATTCTGTGTATCTCTTAACGCGTATTTCTGTTCATTAACAGCTGCTTTTATTTTCTGTTCAATCAAAAATAGAATAGACTTGCTTTCTGCAGTATAATTTCACAGTCTATTCAGCTGTATTGGATGCATTTCATGTATTTTGGTTAGTATAAACTGTGCTAACAGTTGAGGTGTAACTAAACTTCTACAATTTTTTCATTTTCAACTTTCTACTTTCTGCTGTGCGGTGTTTGTGTTGTGTGTGCAATATTACATTTCTAAGTGGAAAAATTTAAAAGGCAGGTGTTAAAAAGTTACTACTCAAAGAAATATGAGTGTTCACTCTTACTTTCATGCTATTAAATACCTGTTTGTCTAGGCTTACTTTCAAATCTTTGCATGTGAAGTGCTTAAAGTTTCTGCTGTGCTTTTGTGCTAATGGGATGGAAAGTGTTTCTTTTTGGCCATGTCAGCAGGAAGAATTTTTCCTTTTTTTCCTTGATCTTGATAGAAAAGTAAGTAGCTGCTGCTGTTGCTTTTTTTTTTTAATATAATATATGTAATGTATGCTTGCACCAAGTTGTGCACCCTGTTTTTTGCACTTCATTCAGTTTATGTGAGTACCATAACTGTCAATTAGGCACAGTTTTGTTGCTTTGAGAATCTTTTTGTTCTTCTACCTTGATGTTAAAGTTCCATTTCATTTATCTGGAACCTTTTAATAGAAGAAGTACCTGACGAAGAATAATCGTGTTTTGGATTTACTTTGTGACGTATGGAAAAGCCTTGCTTGCTGGTGAGATCTTGCCTGAAATCATATGGCAAAATAGACTGCGCTTCCTGAGAGGTTGGTGCAGTATGTGCTTACAAATGGAAAAATGATGATAATCCTGTGGCTATGGATGAGTGTTTATTGAATTTGATAAAGGTTCCTTTTTCAGCTTCTACTGTACCTCTTCTGTCTCTTCTGGCATACATTACTTTTGTACCCTGATAGCATTGATCACAGCAGTCCTTTTTGGTATTCTAGCACAGTAAGTTACTCCTTCCCCCCCAACTTGCCCTTTAATTACTAGCTGTCACAGGAATGTCTGCAAAAGTGAATAACATATACTTAGCAACCATTATAGCTGGCCTGAAGGGAGCTGCTCAAGCTGTGTGGTGTTATTAGGCTCTATTTTATACTCAGTCTGAAAGTGTGATGTGCCTAGTGTAATACATTCTGTGAATTTGAAAGCTGTGATTTTGCTGCTTTGGAACACGGTAGTAGAAACACTTTGATAAATGCTCCATTGGTGAATATCAATTTACCACCTTAAATTATTGAGGTTCCTGATACTTAATGGTACTAAAAGGAGCAGTTCTGACAAGCTGTTTCAAGAGCAACATCCATGCGGGGTGAAGTGTTTTAAATATGCCCAAATTTTGATATAGATTCGCTTTGATGTTGTCTGTGTTTTTGAAAGCCTGACTTTGTGAGTGAAAAAGTCTTAGCTTACCACTTTCGTAAGCAAATTACATTTTTATGGCTCATTTTCGCTCACTGGGAAGGATATCTCTGACTGACACATTAATTGATGAACAGTATTACCAAAGCCATGCCATCGGAGGAGTTGAACATGTCACCTACATGTTCATCTTTCTGTATCTCATATTTTCTATGAAACCAGGGAAAGGAAGTCCAATTTAATCTCTAGATGTAGCCAGTAAAAACACAGTAACCTAATTTTCTTGGGAACTGTGTTTTGAGGAAAGGACACTCCTGAGGTTCTCCTGAGAGAAGAATTCAAAAAGCTTCGTCTTCTAGCATCCTTTTAATCCTCTCCCTCAGATAAGCAGTAAAACCATTTCCCCAAATAGAGGGAACAACACCTCATAGTATTGTAGTCTTAATGCAACAGAACCATTATAATGGTCTGTGATCTATTGGTGGTATGGAGAAAGAGATATGTTTCAAAAGTAATGTCAGTAGAAGTATGTGATAAAGTTGAGCAAGTGTAATCACCATCTAAATGACTAAGGTTCTTTTTTTCCTTTTAATCAATCAGTATAATGAAAATCAAATCGTGAACTACTTTTATATGTTTCAGTAAATCTCTACTTAAAATGCGGGTAGCTTACAGGTTACCAGAGATACTGTAACATGCTTGTCTCTCCCTCATCGTGTTATCTTCTGTCTTAAGAGTACCTCTGTAGATAGGTTATTTACTGAAATAAACCGCATATTCAGGTGACTGTTAAGTTTCTAGTTTGGCACTTCAAGATATCATTTTTGAAGGAAACAGAGTTCATGAGTAAAGTCGAAGATGGCAGTTCTGCTTCAGAAACAGCCTGTGATATTAACTCCAAAGGGCACAACAAGCTTTTTTCCCTTCTCTCTCTTAATTTCTTGGCTCCAAGTTTCTACATAAACATGGGATATGTTGGAAGAGAATTCTACTGTAGCTCTTTCAGATAGTCCTTCCTCTCATGCCTCTGTGTCAGTGTACAAGCCAAAAATAGCACTCTTGTATCTTCTGAAAGTATTAGCTTTGGTATTTTCAGACTTCAGCAGGGTATTTTGGCAGGGAGGGATGCCAGGTGGTGCTGGAATGTTTCAGGAACACGGAGAAAAAGCTCCTGTTCTCATCTGTGGCCAGTGAACTCCTGTCTGGGAGAGAAGACACAAAAATGTACTTGAACAAAACTGTAAAAAAAAAAACAAAAAAAAACTGTAAAAAGTCAAAACTTTAGAGTGAAGACTGTGGTGTTATTTAGATGATTTATAAATCTGAACTTTGCCAAAAATTACTGTTTCTATTTTTGAGTGACTCAATATAGGAATGTGGAAGATAAAGTGAGAATGTCTTTAATAGGTCAGTTTGAATTAACTTATGGGTAAAACCTTGACTCTTTTCTTTTTTTGCAGTGGCAGGTGTATTTGCAGTGTTCTTGGATGCTGATATTTGGAGTTTGATAGCAGCTCTCAGCTTATGGCAGTGTAGTCTTCTGGGCCTCTGACTTGCAGCTAATTCCCACAGTAGTGAGGTACCAATCATAGTGCAACCTGCGCTTGCAGTACATTCCTTGTCTGAATGTTCAAACACAATATTTTGAGCTGTATTTGCAGTATTTTGAGCTGTATTTGCATATTAGACAACTACAGACAATTCCTTAAGGGAATGTAGGGGGGAAGTAATTGTTTTGTGCTCTTGTGCTTTCTACCTACCATTCACCAACAGCCACAGAATCTGCAGTGCCGACTTCTCTGTGAGGCATTGACGTATTCCACACTATAAAGTTGTAAAGAAATATTGTCATATGCAGTGAATAAAAGGTATTTCTGTCCATACCTTGGTTACTCAAACTGTTCTAAAATATGGTGGGACATAAACCATAGTGCTCTAATCTGAAATACAAAGCACTTGTTTGCTTTTTTTCAGGTTAGGTGGAATGTAATTACATTATGTCTACAGCATTGAATAACTTGGAGAGTTTATGGCTTCTGACTCTCAGAAGCAGAATCTCTCTGCTGACACATGGGACGTTGTAGTGAGCCAACAGCATGACTGCTTTCTGTCAGTCCAAATGCTGATTGTCATTTTTTATTTCTGTCATCAGAAAATGTGCAGCGTTGAATGGAATCCAAGATAGAGCGCTCTCGATTAGCCACAGTTGGAGAGTTCTGTGAAATGACAGAGATCTACATTTAAACTAGTGATGTGCAGTTGGAATGTTTCACTGAATATATTCTCTTTCTGTAGCATGTGATATGCATAGCCAAGCACTGCTACTGAAAAAAAAAAATGCGTACAGCACATTTATGAACTGTGATTAAAGTGAGAGGTAGTTGGACTCCTCATGTTTTGACTATGCACAGTATACTACTTCTGCATCAGAAAGCCTTTACAAAAGCATGGCATTTACTTTTCTCATGCAAACTGGCATCTGCATATGATTTAACTTTTCTGGTTTTTTTATTGCTTTATTGTGGTGTTTGGTTATTGGTTTGGTTTCTTTGGTTTTGTTGTGTGGTTTTTTTTTTCCATTTGATGCTTTGAATCCTCCCAAATTAATGTAAAGAGATTATCAAATTTACTTTTTATCTTAGACAAGTACCTTAAACAAACATGAAAGCCAGAGTTTCTCCAGTGGTTCCAGTGGGGCCTCTTACTTTGCCTTGACCTCTTAGTCTGCCTCACAAGTCCTCAGTGGTTGCAGATCACATACTGGCTACTCACTGCCTGGTTAAATTCATCCTGAAACAAGAGAAAGGAATGCAGTAGCTATTTGACATGTGGATGTATGAAAACAGGTTCTCTGCATATATAAAATATCTTCAGTGTGAAGCAGAATTTCCGACTGTGAGAGGGGTTTAAAATCACTGTGAATTCTTACTTTTAAAAAAAGTTATCAGTTCTTGTACTTCAACAGGAAATCACGTAGTACGTCTTGTTTTGCCATAGTATCTGTTATGTTCATTCTAATTAGCTATGACAGTAGAAATGTAAAAGATGACCCATGTATGTTGGACGTGGCACCTGGTGCTGTTCTGTAGTTGGTAATTCATTTGTTTCTGCAGTTAGTTATTTGGACATCAGGCTTGCACTTTGTTCTGGAGTAATATCAGAAATCAACAGTCAAAATGGTAAGTCTGAGTATGTTATGCAGCCCATTTGGAAGCACTTGCCATTTTCCAAATAGTACTCATTTGTCAACCAGATATAAAGCAACAATTTGAAAGACTAGGACAGCATGGCCAGTCTTTCTTACAGCTATTGGAAATAAAGTAAAATTGTTGTTGTTTCCTTCCAGTTAATCAATTTTAGTGGCTTGCTTTTTAATGTACTACAGTCACTATTCAAAAGGCAAGTTTGACATATTATGCAGAAATTGCTCTTCCTTTGTAGGCTTCAGAAGTGTAGCAATTTTTCATTGTTGCTACATGGAAACAGACAATTCCAGTATTTGGTTTACAGAATAAATTAATGGAGGATTTCAAGGAATAGTTTGTATCTGTGCTTGCTCTCTGTAGCCTGTCTATGGGTGGACTAGGGGAGGAGGGAAGGAAAGGAGAGAAAGAGAATACAAATACTGGGCCCCAAATTACTATCTGATGTCTCTGAAATGAAGTAATGTTTGACAGGTAAGCAAATGACTGTCCCATCAAACTGTGATGCTTGTACATTTCGGAACCTGTAGAGAACACCTGGGAAAAGATTATTCCAGAGGAAAATACATGTTAATTCACAATTTCAGAAAAGTTCCAGTGATTATTCTGAAGGGGGGAAAAAAAACCAGAACTGTTAAAATTAGGAAAATCCTACCTAAGCAAAGATAAGTAATGTTCAGATGTGATACTTTCCTGATCTCTAAATTCATTTCAGCTGCTGCAACAGACAAGTCTAGAGTTCCTATGTAGGACTCCTTGGTTTAAAAAAAACTTAAAGAATCTGATGAACTTTCCTTTTGTTTAACTTGTCTGTCTTAGTATAGTGTCATTTTGAATTGTCATATATATGTGTCATAAGTCATATGTGTCATGCTAATGGTATGCCTACTTCAGTTTGCAGCTCATCTGGTGAAGAGCAAGTACCCACGTGTCTGCATCCTAGATGGAGGAATCAACAAGATCAAACCGACTGGTCTCCTCACTGTTCCTTCTCCACAAATATAAGTGACTGTAAATGTTCAGGATGATTTGTCTGAATAGGCAAGTCTTGTAGTACAACATCAATATTCAGTGACTCTGTTACAGTTTCTGGGTGATCAGTATCTCACCTTGCACATCAAGAGCAAAGTTTTATGATTGTTTTTTGATATAGAGCTTCATCTGCCACAGATGGAAAATGTGAATCTTCCTGTTTTTCTGTGAAACTTCTTTCAGCAGTGGTGTAGTGCAAAACTGTCTGAGCTCATCTGAACTCAGTTAGTATTCGCTATCTTAGAAATTTTTCTGCAGAATGACATAAACTGGCAATAGATTGCCCTAAGCTGTACTTAAATAGATTGTTTTTCAAAAGTATTTTACTGTGGATATTGAAAGTAATGAGCTGAAATTGTCATGTGTATCAAAGAAAGAAAAGATTTGTTCTCTCATTTTAAAGAATAATTGCTGTATCTTGTGACGTATTTTTTCTTTTTCTTTTTTTTTTTTGAAAGCATTTTTCATCTGGATTGGAAATAAAGATATGTCCTAGAGTGGAGATTGTTGTAGGAGCTGCTGCTAAGTCAATCCAAACTGTATTGTGTACTTCAGAAGTGGAGAAGATTTGCTGCGAAGTGGAGAATTTAACATTCAGTTTCCTGAAACATGGCAAATGCAACTATTTCTTAGACAATTATTGCAACAACAACAGATTACTGACAATGCTGTGTCTGTGACAATAGATTAGCTACTCCACAAATAATAGAGTTTATATATATTAGAAGCTCACGCCTTAAGGAGAAACAATGCACTTTTAATTTTCATATGGAAACAGCTTAGAGAAATCTTTAATGCAGGAAAACAAGGTTGTTAAAATGTAAGATAGACAGCATGTCTTTGAACTTAATTTTTTCCTAATTCTCACTTACTTTAGATAGGCAGTAAGAAAATCCTCCATTTGTTTCTACATTTTTTCAAGTTTAGAAAACGCTGGTATAAGGCTTAATAAGCACTGAAACTTGAAGTAGAAAATATGATTTGTAAAAAGCCTGGTTACAATTGCGCATTGTGAGTTTAACACCATGCTCTTTGTTAAAACAAAAACTGTGAGACAGTACTTGACTTAATACAACTTCACTGTTAGGATAACAAGGATCTGCCCTGAGAGAGATGGCTGCTTATCATACACCTTAGTTGAGGATTTTCTATCGTGATTGGTTTATAGATTGGCAAATAAGAGCATTGCATCAACTGACTTCATTTCATTTTAATTTGTCACAAGAGATTTCCAAGACAAAACAATTGTGAAAGGAGAGAAGAGGTCTCGGGAAAGGCTGTGGACTCAGCTCATGAATATTCTCTGTAGATCACAGGCAAAATGAGTACTTGTAGTATTTTCTGTTATTTCGTGTAACTGAAACCATGGAATATGAGGCCTTGTGGAAGGTGTTGAAAGAAGTCTTGTTTTCTTCTATGCCATGACCAGAAGATTTTAATCTGCACCTTCAGAAGCTAGTCTTGCTGGAGTTGGTGCTGTCTCCAGGGAGGTTTAGTCTTACTGCAGCTGTTACTTTGCAAACCACACAGGATAAGTATCATGAGTGAAAAGAATATAGGGGGGAAAAAAAAATCATTCATAAATCATTCATCTTTCCTGATCTTAGCTGTGATTTGTCTTAAAAACAAACAAACAACAAAAACAACACGGCATTACAGTATGCTAACATGTATATGGACTTATTAAGTCTAGGGTCAGCATCAAGAAGTTTTTACTCTTTACAAGGAGATCAGAAGACAAACCTGGGAGGCAGTTGATCACACTTCTATGTCAGCAAAAGCTTTCTGCAAGAATGTCTGTCAAGGTCTTTTGAGCTTGGTTAGCTTTAAAAGTGATGCAAAAACAGGAGAAGTAGGCAAACAACACACTAGGACAAACCCATCCTATTTATCAAACTTTTGGCTACTTGGAGGAAGAAGATGACTTTCCAGTGTTCAGTGACAGAAAATAAGTACGGAATTGTGGTAAGCCCTGGAAAACCAATTCTAGCCATTGTCTGGGGTGAATTCACTGAGAGATAAGATATCTCAAATGGAAAACTCACCCAGAGTATCAGTGATTGCAGTGAAGGGAATGAACAAAACAAGTTACTCCATCACGGAAATAAACTTCATGGTATGTTTCAAATATGCATAGTGGCATTATAATTTAAAAACAAACAAAAAAACAACTGCACAATACAAAACAGTCATCGTCGTAAGATCATTGCCTTCTTAAAAGAGGCAACCAATACAGAACATTCTCCATTTTCCCAAAAGTGCATCCTTAAATTGTGGAATTTGTTGCCAGAAGAGATCAAAAGTGTAAAAATAATCATAAAGAAGGATTAGAGATTTGTGGGAGAGCTGAGTCTTGTTCTGTTAAACACAGTGTTTTATAAACAGTCTTCAACTCAGGGAATTTTTGATGTGTTGATTGATTGAGACTGAGAGAGTATACTAGAATAAGATTTCACACTGTTTCTTGAATTCCTTTTTCAAGTATCTGCCTCTAAGAAATATTGGGATATACCTAATACAACAGTTCAGGTGATGTTATATTTATTAAATAGATTATATTAATATAAAATATAACATTTTATATTATATATTATGCTATAATATATGTATAATTATATAAAAATATATATTTAAGCCTATCTTGTCTTTTCCTTCTCTTTTGTTACAGGTATTCAGAAAAGGACTGTATGCCCCAAGAATAGAATGTCTTTAAGAAAATAGGATATTTTGTGTCCCCAGTTCCTCATTCCTTTAGTAGGAAAGGTAGGAGGTGGTAGGAGGTGTTCAGTATCTCCTGCAGCTAATATTTGGAGCAAGAAGCCAAATTATCTTTTCAGTAAAAAAATGCTTAAACAGATTCAGCGCTTCCTTTTTGACTAATGCATATGTTTTTATTATTTAAATATTTAACATTATAGATTTAATCCATAGTACTGTTCCATTCTAGCCTTGAATTTAGCTAAGTAAGATTTGAGTCTTGTATATTCCATTTTTGTATGGATATATTTTTGACATAGAACTTAAAAGCTGCCATTAAGTAAGAACTTATGTTACAAAGTGATGTTTATAGGTATTTTTCATGAGAAGTAGTGAGATAGCATGTGTGAAAAGCAGGAAATGTCAGGAACTACTAAACAACACTGACTTTTTCCACATAAATAGAACAACCTGGAAAGTTCTGTAGCTGACAGTTACAGACCTGCCAGTTGCTGGTATACCTATACTTACCACTTTAGTCAGCATTTTTGAAACTGTGCTTATCAGTAGGCACACTGTGTCTGGATTCAATTAGATTAGACAGATGTGTGGCCACAAAATTAACTTTAAAATCCTTCTCCCTAGGAAAGGGAAATTCTTGTTTTGTGGTAATTTCTCATTAGATAATTTATCTTGGTTTTGTGGTGGTTGTGCAGTTTAAGAAATGAGTGTCAAAATTCTTTTACTCTGTTATTCTGCCACAGTACTCTGGTGGAACAAGCAGTTGTCAGGTGTTTCATAGAGCTCTTGAGAGATTTCTGGAAGCCAGATTATTTTATTGTGTATGTTTCTGGTACCACTGCTTGACCAGCAATGTAGTGTTCATTCTTTGTTTTAGACTACAGCTATATACCAGGGAGATCTAGTAGGGGCAAACAACTAGCAGTCTTCTGAGCTAGAAGAAAAATATCCCAGCTAAATATTTCCCACTGTTTGGACTGGAAAATGCAGCCTTTCCAAAACTTTTTTTTTTTTTTCCTATAGTTTTAAAAACATTCTGAAATTGCCTCAGCCCCTTAGCCCATAGCTTGCTGCCAGGGCAGTCAGTTTCCCATAGAGTGTTTAGGTGCACATCTAGGGACAACAGAGCAAAGGAGATTAAACCCTCCTTTCTCAGTCTTGCATCTAATGATTATTGCGAAGAAATAATTGCTGTTAAACTAGGGTGTCTTTTGAGAATATTAGACTTTGTTGCTGTATCATTTGGTTTTTGTTCTTCCTAAAGTAGGTAACTGTTATTTTTAAATTTTAGCATGTTTCTTATTTTAGTGCTATATTCTCCCTGTTGCCAATACAGAGTATTTGGTAGACAGTCTTTCTAATATTTCTGACACAAAAATTATAACCATAGCACCTAGACACATACAGGTTTGTATTCTTGTACTCAAGTGATTTTCCGATCTCCTAAATTATTTATACAAGTGTGATGGACTAACTAATTTGTTGGAATGGACAAAGAGTTAATTGTAATCAGCATCCTTTCCTTGCGTCTTTTTCAAGGCTTTAAGCTATCGTTGTATTGTGCAGGCATAATATAGTGGTGCAATGTTTTTCCTGTGTTAAGTATTCTAGTTGAATACTTACCAAATTTTTAGATCTGCTGTCCCTTCTTTATGAGTATTACCTTCCATAGGAGGACTTGGCTTCTCCCACCTTTGTCGTCTTCCTAAGAACCTGCTGTAAGAGTGCCTGTGATTGGGTTCTTATGAGATAATTGTATGTTACAATCAGTGAGGCTACTCTTGCTGCTCGATTCAGTTAAGGAAGATGAATATTGGAATATCTCTTAGCTGGAATTCAGAGCTGCAGCACACACAGCTCAAATAATGTTTCAGAAAGGTAGTGTGTTAGAGCTTGTCAGTTTTGTGGCCTGAGACATACTTACTGTTCCTGTTTGCAAGGCATTGATGTTGTCCAGAATATCCATTTTGGAGATCTAATTTTTGTTTATTACTTTGCAATACTTGGCAGTTTGGGTACTGTGTTAGGCTTTCTTCTTATAAGATGAAAACTATTTCTTTGATTTTTTTTCAGTGTTGATATTTTGATTTTTTTTTTGATCTGGGAATTGTGTGGGAATAAGGTTGGCCATTTCTAGTGACTCCCATTTCTAGGTATCTTTTATTTGCTAAGAGTCATACTGGTCACTCTCACTGTTATGTTAGAAGATTAATTACTGTCATAAGCCATTTTGCTGTTTTTGATTCCTTGTCCTGGCCCAACTTGCAAAGATAGACTGATAGAATTATTATTCCTCCCAGAAAAGTGTTTCTTTCCAAAGCAAGTAGTAAAACTTGATATGTACTGGCTGAGCAAGCACCAGATTTGTGTATTCAACTAGCTAAACTATAGACTTTCCTTTTTGTTTGAATCTCAAGCTATAATGCTAGTATTGTCATTCTTTAAGAACTAAAACTAAAACTGCCTAACAACAAGCTTTGCAGCCCTAGAATATCAACAGTAAAATCATAGCTTCCTTTATAAAGAGATCAGAAGCATAATAAAAATATTGCTATTACTAACTTTGGTTCTCTATTAGCAATTCAAGTAAGTTTGTTCTGTGCAGGGAAGTTATGTGTAGAAGAGGGAAAGCAGATCAGTTTGCGTAATTCTTTCGTGTCCTCCTACAGTTATTAAGGCATGAAACCACTACCTCAGCAGTATTAAAACAGCAGATTGTTTTTGCTTTTGTTTTCTTATGGCTTCTCAGTGGGGAAGTACAGGCACTGAGGCCAGTATGAGGGCTTAGTAGTGAGGGGACTAATCTTACTGTTGGGTTTATTTGTTATGCTAAAACATCACACTCTGGGAAGCATCAGTCTTTTTGGGTAGATCTCTTTTCCTCTGCTATCCACTTTTTCCTCTACTTCAGATTTCTGTTAAAAGAACAAATCACTTGTGTTTACTTGTCTTAAATCTAGACCAGAATTTTTGAAATACGTGTATGGAGTTCAATTGCATGATGTTTAGCCTCTGCCAGTAGTCATCGTTTTCGATAAATTAGCAGATGATGTTCTACTCTGTATTCCATAGTTTCAGACTGTCAGTGTTCTTATACAAATTGAATACGTACATATTCTGGGTATTTGTGACATGTTCTAACAGCTGTTGAAAAACAAGTTTTAGCCTTAATCTTTTGTCATTTGGCATTTTCACTGCAAACTGACTCAAAACAAGTCAGAGCTATGCTTCATTTCAATTTTATCCTTGGAGAGTGCTTTATCTTGTTTGGAAGGTAAGTGCGAAGTTCTGACACTGGTGAGCACAAGAGCAGCATAGTCTATCTTCTGATATGCAATTAGAATTACTTAAAAATAATTTTTCGGTCCTGGAGATTTTTGAGCATACAATGTTCAACTTCCTCAAAATAGTTAAATTTCTGGCCATTATATTGATTAATTTGATTTACTGTGCTTCAGTTTCTACACAAAATGCAGTTTTTCATAGTCCCCTTGAAAGTTGAATGAGCTAGTATCTGATTTTAATCTCTTATTTCTAGGGGAGTTGTTCTTACTGACAGTATTTCTCTATCTTCAAAAATGCAGATGGCATCAGCTGCAGTATGTTAGAGAGGATCTTGGCAAATCTCTTCAATATTACATGTCCTCAGTGTAGGACCAGTTCTGAGTTCTGCAGCTGTATCAATTCTTCAGGAATTGAGACATTTCTGCCCCAGACCTGGAAAGATACTGCATCTGTAGTGAGTACCTAAAGACTGAACGTGAAGGATTTAGTTTACTATGATTTCTAGCAATATAGTTATCAAACAGCTGTATTTAAAGTAGCAAGGCTCTTAAAAACTCACAGATCTTTTTGTAGGGACTTCTGAACCCAGCTAGAAGAGCTGGGAAGAATTAGTGCAATAAAAATTCCTCCTTTGTGGTATATGCATATGTAAGTACTGCATGCAGAATTTCAGATATATATATATATAAATCTGAGGGCTTTATAGAAGTATGTAAGTGTTCTTGCTATTTCATGCAGAGAGAAATTGCACCGTCAAAAGTTGCAATTACTTTTGAAAGACAAAACAGAGTTAGATGCCACTGCTGCTGTAATGCTAGTGTAACGTATCAGTTGTTCAGACTGTTCTCACTGCTTTTGAAATGCCTTGTGCCTCTTGATATTCTGTATCAAGCATATGTATGTTTGCTCTGCGTTTCTTCTTAAAGTCCTCATATGTGTACAGTATTTGCCCAGGCTCCCTTGTGCTCTTTCACCCTGCCTGATAGTGATGGTTACAAGCCTGCCCACTCACTCTCCAGGATTTAATTTAACTTCTCACGGGCTCTTAGTTTTTGCTCACCTTCCCTGTTGGAAGCATGTGAGAGATTTTCTTTCTCAAAGAGTTTTTAATGCTCTCATTGTGTGACCTACTCCTGGAAATTACTTGCTCCTTATTAGCAGATGCCCAAAGCCACTGACATTAGCATCCCAGACTTATAATGAAGCAAGATTGTTGCCATGCAAAGGGAATTGAGAGAGAAATGGAAAATTCCTCTCAGTGCCTCCCCTGGAAAGGCAGCCTTCTCATAATGAATCACCAAGAGAAGGCTTCATGATGATGGATGAGGACCAGTGGGGGTGGCAGGAGAGAGTTGAAGGAACAGGGAGTTTTTCTCTAATTATTCTTTCCGGACAAGGTAGAATAACAGACACATAGGGCTGTGCATCGAACTACTTACTGCCTCTTGCACTCTGTCCATTACAGAAGCACCAGCATCCCTCATGGGCTGGGGCAGCTCTTGGGTTATCACACCCTAAGACAGTGGCTTTAACTGTCACCCCCCATTGTGGCAATGACAAGATGGCTGTTTTTGTTGGGTTTTTTTTGTGAAGTAAGGGAAAAAAAGAACACAGACAATGAAAGATGTCAAGCAGCCCTGCTGTGTGTGCTACACGTAAAAGCTGCAAAATGAGCAGTCACAGTAGCTAGTAATCTAAGCATATGGATGTTAGGAACCTAATGTACTGAACTTGAAGATTTCCATTGTTTCTGGTGGTTATATGGTAAATGCCAAAAAAAAAAAAAACAAAAAAACAACCAACCTTTCTTCCGTATCTTCTCACTTAATTGATGTTTCTTCCTATTTTGTTTCATCTGTTCTATCCTTCCATATGAATGAATCCTGCTAAACTTGCAGTAGAGCAGACTTCATGTGCTCATCAAACTTGTTGATAGTTCAGAGTACTTACAGCTGAATAAATATTGCATTCTGGTGATAACTGGCTGTTCACCATGATGCTGCCTTACAGATAGCAACTCTACTGTTTTGGCAAATGGAAATTTTCCTGTTGCTGAGTCCTCAAACTTCTTTGCCTTTGGGTCGAAGAGCAAACATAAATATGTGCATAAAAGTGCATTAATAGTGTGTTTTGCATTCTTGTACATTATGTGCACATATGAGAGTGCATCCAAGGAGGAAAAAGGCACATATCTAAATGCAGAAGGAGAATTGATAGTCCAGGCAAACAGGCCACATCCCTTGCCTGTTATAAGAAGCCAGGGTCATTGTACATCTGTTCAGTTGCTGTAATTCTTTTTGTCGTGTTGCAAAGCCTCACTTGTTGGATGTGTAATATCCTTGTATATTGTTATAGCAATGGTTTATTGCTATTTTGTGCAAAACCTTGCTAGCTTTCTGTGATCTGCTTGGTATAAGCAGTTAAGTAAAGTTTTCTTTGTGCAACATCAGCTGCTTGTTGTAACATAGCTGATTTTTAGGAATCTTCCGTTATTTACATATAGGTCTTGTGAAAACCTGAACCTGATGCTAAATGAGACCCAGATTCTTGAAAATCTGGCCTTCACACTCAGTGCTAAACATCTAAAAAATTGGATTTGAGCTTGGAAAATTTGTTCTCATAAAGATCAGGATTTACATAGAGCTTGTTTGTAAATGGTTTCAGTTGGAAATGCTGGCAGTGCCATCCCTCTAGTATTAATTGTTAACCTGTTTTGCAGGCCACCTATTCTGCTGGTGCAGTAGAACAAACCTAAATGGAACAGGTCATTCATTGCCCAGATTGTCATTAAATGATTCCTCTTAGCTGATAGGGTGGAAAAAAAATTAAATAAATAAGGTGTCTCCTGCATCTGTTTTTATTCTGAAATCTTAGGCAGGCTCCAAAATCCTTTTAAAGTCTCTGCTGCCTGTTTCATTTTCAAGGGAAATCTTAACAAGTTCATATATTGCCAGCATGAAGCTTTCCCCACACTTTTTAATTCAGTCAGCAAGATACTTATGCAGATGATCAGAGGCTCCATCGGGTTGAAGATAACGTCATGACTCCTAGCTTAAGCTAGGCATAACCCATAAATACCATAAATACTTTATTCAGATCTGGCTTGAAAAAATTATCAGGTATGATCAAAAGATCAGGCTTTGCCTGAATCCAGTCAAAGGCCTGAAGGCTTTCTGTTGTGTTGCTATTTTGTTTTATTAAGTCCAAATTAAAAATACGTCTTGTTCCTGGGAAGTCTTAATCAGGTTAAGAAATACCAGATAATAATAATAGTAGTAGTTCACTATAAAGATGAGGGAGCAGAAACGATCAAAAAGGAAATAGAGAAAGGTCACCCACCAGTGATGTGTTGAAGGGATGTAAACAGCCCCAGTAGTATTCACACAAGCCCTGGAACTGCTCTCATTCATGTAACACATCCCACTTGTGAGCAGTTACTGTCAGAGAGAGGAGGAGCCTGACTTGGCTGTAGTTGCTGAGCTGCAGTCTACAGCTAGATAATGTTTTGTTTCAGGGGCCTGCTCTGTGGGAGGTACTGCTTGTGCAGAGGCTGTCTTTGCTCTTGGCTTTAGCAATTGCATAGCCTCCAAGGAAAAAAATTATCTCATTAGCTCTTGGCGAGGAGATGGTGTGCAGCCAGAGCAGTCCATATGTGCACAGCATGGTCTTTGTCACACCATACAATTTGTAATTGCTGATTGCTTTTTGGCTGATGTTGAAAACCTGCCTGTCAATCCCCAGTTAGAGTAGAAAACAGTAAGTTATCATCCTCCCTCATCTCCAGTCTAGTTCAGCACAAGCTCTATTGAAGAGACTGTAAAGTTTCACTGTGAGAGAGGTTCATAACCTTTGGTCATATGCAGCTCTCCAAAAATATAAATTAAGTTGCTGAAGAATCATCCTGTAGTGAAATTGTGTGCATATGAGTGCATACGTACTTAATGCATTTCAGAAAAGCTATTTCCTCTCCCCTTTTTTTTTTTTTTTGGCCACTTTTTTTAATGGCCTTTCTTTCCTTCTGTGTGTGTTTTGGTTTGGTTTGTTTGTTTGTTTTTAAATGCTATAACCACGGAACTTGGTAAGTGGAGGGATTTCTTACACCTAGGGATAGTACTGGTACCTACCTGGGTACCTAGGAAGGTACATCCAATGTAGTGGTGTGCTTATAATCTGTTAGTAATAGCTATCCAAGCACGCTTTGGAATACTTAAAAGAAAAATGTACTTGGAGCAAAAGCTGTTTTTCATTTTACCTTTAAAAAGGAGAAGTGTTAAGGAAGTTGAAGTTATTTTATTTTCACCAAGATGATTAAAAGCTTGGAAAGCTCATAGCGCTGAAAACAAATGAATATGCAGAAGAGAGGTAATAAAGTAGAACAGATGTTATATCCAGATTTGTCAGTGGGTGAGTCAAAACTGTGAGATTTAGAAAGGAATTATGATTCAGAGTGCTCAGCCCCAGCCGTGGCTCCTTCTCAGGCCTGTCCTGCAAGAACCCAGTTTTCGTATAATACTCAGTCTCTCTTTACGTGCCTCCTATGCCTGTCTTCTTAGGTGTGTGTGTGGTCCTGAAAGCAGAAATGATACTTTTAGAAAGTGTGTGCCATACATTGTGTTTTCTATTACTCCAAGCAGCAACTGATTTATTTTTCTGACGCTTACGTACTTCCAAATATAATGACATAACAATTACCATAATTACATAACAATTAACCATAAATGGAAGATTGGCTGAATCCAAATTTAAAACTCTCATGCAGGAGAAGGAAGGAAGGAGAATCTGAACTTCATATTTCCTGCATTTCTTCAGGATTATCTCCTCAAAACTGGAAATCCATGCCTTGAACAAACTGAAGAGTGTGAACCTGCTGATCTCTGATATACTGGTGTCCTTGCCAAACCAGATAGTGGTATGTAAGATTCTCTATTTCTGTATATTTCCAAGCACAACTACCCCTGCTTTGTGGTAGGGTGGTTGTAGATGACAGTCTACTCTAAAAGCAACTAGCCTTACACCCATAGTCCTGCCAGAAGATGCAAGACCCGTACAAATGGCAGCTATTAAGAGTGAATACTGGCCAGATCAGCAGTAATTCCTGTGTTTTTTGGAATCACAGTTCATTACTGAGTTGGCTCATTATGCCACTGTGCTTTATAAAAATAAGCCAAATGACTTTGTTGGAGAATGGTATACAGTTATCCAGAACTTATGGCTGATTAGTCAAGACTCAAGAACAAAGAAGCATTTCAGCAAAGACCAAAGTTAATATCTGTTTATTGGAGGAAGACGTCTTTCTGGAGATGTCTTCAGAGTCTCGGTGATGATGATGTTCTCTAGTGCCAATCTGTCTTCTGTCAGCGTTTGTTTTTGCTTGAGGTTGGGATTCACGTGTATGCTGTGTATCGCAGCATTTCTGTTTTGATTAGAGTGTGTGGGAAACTCTTTGTACTTGCAGGCTGCATTATTAAGGTGTGATAATTCATCATCTGAAGTGTAAGGCTTTTCTCAGGGGAAATCTGAGATAGCAAGGTAAATTAATGCTTTCTTTGCAGATTCATTATACAAAATTATGCTTAATTAAGAAGAGTAGTTTACTGTAGCTTACTCCAAATGATCCAGTGCTCTCTGTGGACTTCATGAGCTATCAGTAGGGTTGGAGAATATTGACAGTGCTGGCAGGGTTTGCTGGCGGATATTCTTGGGAGAGTGAAAACTTCAGACTCATTTAGAGGGAAGGAAGGATTAAGAGAGAACCCAGAACCTGGAAAGTCAAATAAAATGTTTATGTAGGCATTCAGAGTGAACAGTCTTTTTTTTTTTTTTTGTCTTTTTTTTTTTTTTTTACCATTAATAGAATAAAAAAGTAAATTGAGATCTTTCTTCAGTATTCAGAAGACTTGTAACAGTTGGACTGTAGGGATCTAACTGTGGAGAACATATAGGAGCAACTGAAAATATACTGAGAACAAAGGGATTAACTTCAAGTATTGCTGAACAAATTTGTTACCAGAAACTCTCAACTGAATGTAAGTCTGGAATGCATCCATTCTCCCAGTATTAGGGTAGTGTAATTATTTGTTTAAAAGGTATTCATGTGTTTACTGCCCTTACTGAAGCTGATGTTTGCTTTGTAATGACCTACAGGTAGATCTGGCCTCCTTGTGAAATCTTGAGTGCAGCCACGCATAAATGAGGCACACTTTTCCTTCAGTGAGCCAACAGCCTAAGTTCTCAGAAACCATTCGAAGTATGCCATGCAGTACATTTCCTGCAAAAGAAAAGACTATCAGATACATACTTATGCCTGTGTGGACAGTTGTTTTACGTGACAGTGGTACTGTAGCACACTCCACACGTGCATATTCTGAGAAATAAGCAATGTATTTGTTATAATGTAGCAGATTCTTCATTTTCTTTGTCTCCATTTTTGCAGCCGTCAGTTATTTCATTTATTATTTGTTAGATGTATTACAAATGGCAGCATTTTGTTATTTTATCAGGCCTAGGGTTTTCTTTTTATCCAGCTTTCATATTCTGCTGTTTCCCTTACTGCCTTTGGGATTTTTCTGGTTATGTCTCATTCCTTGTGGCTCTTACTAGTATTCATGGTACTTAAAAATTTGTAAGAAAAGACTGTTTGAATCCGGTCTGCTCCTATAGGAACACTAGCAGATGAGACTCTGGAACTGGTAGTAAATAACATTGTTGGTTTTTTTTTTCTAGAAACTTGAAGACTGAGCTGTAGGAGGAAACTTGGCAGTGTGCTCCAGTGTCTGATTTCTCTCTTTCCTGGTTTTTAATAGGATAGCAGTAACGTGTGTTCTGCATGACTTCTGTACATTGTTAGGACTTGATTTTCTGTCATTGTTCTGATATGCTGCTGCTCCTGCAGTCAGTTCTGCTGTTGTTATCTCCTTCGTTTTGTTCCCTGGGGTTGTTATTTCTGCTGGTTTTGGGTACCTGCTTTTAGGACATTTCTCAAGTGTATTTCAGGGGGTATTTTAGTGCAAGTTGGTGGGGTGAAATAATAGTTTATCATTTGATACGATGATTTTGGCAGAGTTCTCTGAGTGTGAAACTATAATAGACTGGATATTAAGGAGCAATGTTGAAGTTTCCTCGTGTACTATGAAATGATGTTTGTGTGAACTGTGAGAATCCTATTTCTCAAGCTGTGCTGAGCTGAAGATGCTAAGCTTCGCTTCCTTTTCTTGTAACTAGAGAGACAACATGAGCGAGTGTTTTGGAGAGACTGAAAGTGTATTCTTGCCTCTGCCACTGAGTTGAGACTGCTCAATTGGCTTAATCAAAGCTTTGTGGTTTTTTCTACTGTACTTCTGAGTGCACTCTTTAAAAAACCATCTGGGAGATGGATGTGTTTTACTTTATGTTCAGGTGAGATCCAGCTGCAATCGGTTTCCAGGTCGCTGCTGTAGTTAGAACAATAAATATATTACATTCATTATTTAATGTATTAATGCAGTTTCAAGGTGTTTACTTCTGTTCTGCTAACTGTAATGTATTATGTTTTTCTGGGATAAACCTGTAAGTTAGTATGACCAGCAATTAAATACGAGGGCTATCTATCTACTCATTGATTAGTACTCCATTAGTATGGTTTGTAAGCAGAGAAACATAGCACCGCTGGTTAAATTATCCTGTTGTTTCTGTGGAGATCCTGAACTATACATTTACCTGTTTGTTACACTACCCAACAATGTAAACATAATGGCAGTAGCTTACAGCTGTGGCTGTCACAGAGATTCTGACTGGGAATCATGGATGCAACAGAAGGGTGTTGTCCCAGCCAGGACAGGTAAAGACAAAGCAAATTTCTTGATCTAACAGTGCTTAGGATTTTTGGAAAGAAGATTTTACTCACATTCATCAAGTGCCCAACGCTTTAACCTTCTCTTATTGACATGCTACAGAAGGAATCCTGGAGGTGTGCTTTTTAAAAGAGCCATGTCAGAGGTCGTTTAGACAGTTCTTTGTTAATCCAAGAACATTAAAAGTTACTTCCAGAAACCAGTCACCTTTTCAAAGTAGTTTGGGGATGAGAAAGTGCTACTGTTGAGCAGAGTAAATGTGTGAAGTAGGGAAGCTGTCTATTGTGTGTTACAAGCAGTGTACGCTCAGGAGGACTGAGAGCTTGCATGCTATCTCAGTGGCAGGTCCACAATGAGCTCATATATTCAAAGATCAAACTGTATACATATACTGAAAGCCTTTCTTCTTGCCTTTTGTCTGGTTTTAGATATGTTTAATTTAATTAAGAATCTCTCTTGCAGAAGTTAGATATTGTTCAGACATTGGGCTAGATCAGTAGCTTCTCCCAGCAGGCAAGCAGAGCTTCCCACTGGCAAGCAGCTGCAGTGCCAAGTTGTGTCTGGCTGTATAAAAGCATGTGCTGCCCACCTCATTTCCCAAAAGTGAAAACCATGGATTGACACAGCTGCTTTAATCAGGTGTAAGGGTGGAAGTGTGATGATAAGTACATTTCCTCTGTGGCTGTGCCAGTGCTGCTTTGTGGAAAAATACGCCCACTCTGATTGTAATAAGGAAGCATCATAAATCAGAATTACTATTAAAGCAGAACTGAGTTTAATTTGGCTGAGAGACAGAGTTTTATACAAATGGAGAGCTTTCCTGTGAGAGATTGAGTTACTCCACACTAGAAAACCCCTCAATTTTTTTCAGTTTAAATTTTTAAAGTGGATGGTGAAGTAGTGGAGCTTTAGCTAAATGTGCTAGTGCTGTGTGAGATCCACCAATTTAATTTCCGTAGGAATTGTCTCTTGACACTTGAAAATAAGTTTGCTTTTGTTTCGCAGTTCTCCTCTTGAAAAGGGTTTTTTCAAAGGTGACAGCTTTTCAATATTTATGAAATAAAGTCTTTATTTCTAAGTCTGTGAACTCAGGAAAGAGCTCTTTCAAGACTAAAAAAATAGAGCTGCTTTATCATTTTTATATTTTACTCTAACCATAAGGGTACTGAACGCACACACGGCGGAGGGGAGATGGTGTAACCTTCTCTATTATATCACATTAGCACCCTGAGACCTTGCCATTGCATTGCCCTTGTCTGCTGGAGGTGCTGTGTAACTGTGTGAAGAGACAAATGGAAATTAATAGCCGCCGAATTTGTTTTGACATGGATGAGTTGTGTGATTCAGAGAGGGGGAGAACTGCAGGCATAAAACATTCAGGAAATATAGTGAAGCAGTCAAAACTCAGAAGCATATTTAGATGTCAGCATCTCTGCCAGGATTTGATAACACGTACTGTTGCTGAAAATGAAAATGGGCAAGGTTTTCCATAACTGAAGGTTTGTTGGACACATTGAGGGCAGGATTCAGAGCTAACTAGACTTAATTAGTTGGTTCTATCTTTGTAGTACAGACAGCAGCAGCTGGACCAAATGTAGCTGGTGAAACTCTGGAGAGTGACACAGAAACTCTACAGATACTGTGCAGTGGATGAATCCTGGAGGTGCACTTTTAAAAAGAACCATGTCAGAAGTCTGTCAGGTGCTTCTCTGGTAATCTGAGAACATTAAGAGGCACTTCCAGAAAGCAGTCACTCTATAGTGAATTAGTGCAGCAGGGGTGAGCTTGCATATCTCTTCCTGCACGTATCAGTCTGTCTTCAGGTATGAGTTCTCTGCTCTGAGCTTAACAGGTTATTTCTGTGAACTGCTTCTCTTTCATTATGAACTTAATGGAGTAGTAAAGACATTTTAAGGAGTATGTAGATTACTGAATTATAAACAATTTTACTACGAGACTCCACATTTTTGCCAAGTAAAATGTATGGTATTTAAATCTCCACAAAATATGTTGTTGCACTTTATCAGAGCAGATACACATATTGGGCCAACCACTGTGAAAACTTAAAGATCCATTTGGAGCACAGATTAAGTACTCAAACATCAAACCAATGTTTTCACTGGCAATGTGATAACAGAGATAAACACTGTTGTTATTGTTAAAGATATATCCATTTTTAAGTGAAAAATAATTCTTATGGAAGATATTCTGAGGAAGGACGTTATGAAACATGGATCTATTTTTGCTGTTTGGGTGGGAGGGTTATTGGTTGGTGGTGGTTTGGTTGTGTTTTTTTTTTTTTACTTCCTTTCCTCTCTCTGTCTTTCTCCCTTCCTTTCCATTTCCTGGCACTTAACTCTTCCTAGAGGAGGTGGATGTGACAGCGTTGTTCTACTCACAACAGCTCCTATAATGCTGATTTCTGTTCTCAAGTATCTCAAGCCAAGGATATTTCGGGTTTCCAGTGTCACTACTTTTCAGGATCAGGGAAGAGCAAGAACAGTAACCAGTTGAAATCAAATCCTGCCTGCATTCTGAAGACTGACATTTTAGCATATGGTATGTTGGCTGTCACATTTCTCTAGGTATCACAAAGCAAACTTGAGGTGCATAAGAGTATTCCCATTAGGCCATGAGCAAAAAGAGTACCTGACCTGCATATATTAGCCTTGGCCAGTCCTAAAATGAAACTTCCAATAAGTAGACAGATGTTTTTATAATGATGGTTGAAGAGAGCAGTACTGTACGTGCTGTCAGCAGGCTATACTGAATTTGTCTAGATGGTACTTTACACTACCACTGTTATAAAGGTAGCTGCAAGTTAAAGTAGTTTCTAATAAAGCAGTGCTTCCCTAAAAGGAATCTGTTCAGATGCAGCATATCTTAAAAGAGATAAAAACATTTTTGCGGGGGGGGTTGTCTGTTTTTAGCAAATGTCTTAACAAGTGGGATTCCCCTGAATAGGAATTTACCTGTCTGTGTAGCAGCTAATATAAGATAGCTCATGATTCAATATGGCAGAGTATAAAAGTTTATTAATTATTATTATAGTATCATCCTTAGATTTTTCAAAAGCAATTGATACATTATATGGTATGGGATGTCCTCCATCAATTCTTTAAATGTTTTCTAGTCTGAGAGCCACAAGCCTTCTCTCTGCTTTATGACATTCTTTGCATCAGCACAAAGGTAGCATGAAACATCCTCAGATCCAAAACTCAGCTCCTGGCATTGAGAGTGTGCTGGTTCTAACAATAGGATGGCAATGACTTATGTGCAAAAGCAGCCTAAAGAAATTGCTAATCCAGGGCTACTGTCAGGCTTCAGTACATTGTGAAAATGCTGCTGAAGTCTCATTGCTTGGCAGTGTTTTGTGCAGTCACTAACATTCTGTTATTTTACACATTACATCAGTGAAATACTTTACATTACGTTTTTAATACAAAATAGTGCTCTGCACCTGTCTGGTATTGGCAAAAACTTGGAATATGTAAAATCTTGCAACAAAGAGGTGCAATACTGATGGTGTTTGCTTATGTATGTTAGCTGGATGTTGTCGTTTGTCCTCATCATTTTGTTTTTCTTTCTGTAGCAGTCCCTGCTTCTGATTCCCTCAGGGTGTGGGAAATAGAAGTGATATTTGGGAATGGGTTTGGTAATAAAAAAGCAAGCCGTAGCACAGCACAGGCAGACGTTACCCAGCTGAAAGTTCTAAAGCAGCCCAGCAATAGGCAAGAAACTCAGCACAGGCACCTGTCTTCCTGGTGAGCCCTGCCTGAACATTCCACTGCTTTTTCACCAGCACAGCTTGCTTAAAGCTGGCCCAGCCACCTCACTTCACTGCCACCTGTGGTGACAGCAGTACCCTGGGATGTCTGCCCTTTGCTCCTCACAGGGCTGGCTGTGAAAACGTGCCACTATGAGCAATGGTAACACTGTCTGGCACTCTGGCTGGCTGAAGCAGGAGGAGGCTGCTGTAGACAAGAAGCATCAAAAATGGCTTGGGAACAGAGATAATTGTTTGACCCAGGGAGATCAAAAGAATTAAGTCTGGACAGACAGTTACGATGTGACCCTGGGGCAAGGCAAGGCAATGGAGCAGAGATTGTTATGGAGGAAACTGGCAGGATGAGCTACTAGGTTGTGCAAACTTTCTGTGATTTTTGCTTAGAGTGGGGTGAGTGTGTACACTGCATAATGTTTAACTAGCTCACATTTTGTTTCTCTGAACTCTTGTAAAACATCAGGAGACTGAAGGCTTTTGTTAAAATGAAGGGAGCCTGACAACCTGCTGAGATGTTGCACCTGTGAGCTGGGCGAAAACTGCCACAGAAGGTTTCTGTTCCTTAGACACACTGGTACGTTGCCAAAAACACTGGTGCCAGGGAGAGGTCGAGGCCCTGGATTCTTCTCAAGCAACCTTTGAATACTATCTAGTGGCATCATGCCTTTACAAAGAAGAGACTGCATCTTGCCATGTTTGTTGCTTGCCAGGGCAAGTCTGCCCTCACATAAGTAAATATTTGTGGTTGTTTCTGAGTCTCCAGAGCTCTGCACCTTGTGGCCCTGCAAGTGTGCACGTCAGCAGTAGAGCAGAGGAGGACAGCCAGCTGCAGATGTGGTCTGGCAGGTAGCAAACATGGCAGGAAGCAATTTCTTCTGCATGATGGTGTGATGCCATTGCCTCATCTCTTGGATCAGGCAGCAAAGAGCTGTGAATGTAAAAGGCTGGGAGAAAGGAATGGGGTCAGGAGCTGGGAGCAAGAGGTTGATTGCTTGGCTGTGCTCTCCCCAGGCAGGGACCGTGAGCAAGCAGAAATAAATTGTGTTTGTGAATAGAAGATAGATGTTGTCTGACCTTGCTTACTGAGGAGTTTAGTGAAGGTTTAGAAAGCGACATTGGTGGATGAAAATATTTGCCCTAATTTTAATCTTTGTTTTTCTTTACATATTGTTAGAAAAAATGTTGCTTTGGATTTCAACCAGGGAATGAGTACAGAGGAGAGGGAACAGCTGGCTGCCCTAGATACTGAATTTTAACCAAGCTTATAAGGACTTAGAGCTCTCATTAGAGTTACTAGACAAGTAAGTCACAAGCTCAACTTGTCTGCCATCTCCTCAGATGAAGGGAGCAGTTGATCATTGGAATGGTTGTGTTGGTCCCCCTTGCTCATTTTAAATAACTTTATTTTTTCAGGTACAAAAAATGTCATGATTACGTGGATGGACAAGCAGTGCTTGTTCTGGCTCACTGTTTCTGCTTGTTGAAAGATTGGAAGAGCTACAGATTTTTCTTTTCTTTTTTTTAAGTATACGGAAGGTCTGTGTTGCAGCAAACGTACAGGGCTTGGACACTTCCAAGATGTGACAGAGCCTTGGGGCAGGAACTGAAAGGTGGTGCTGTGCCGGGCCTGAGCTGCTGCTCAGGGAGAACAAGGATAAAATAAGTGTTGCACAGGGAAGAACTTATTGTTCTTCTTTTGACAGCTGGCTAATCTTTCTGGGTTTGAAATACTTTAGTCAAGAGGCATAGATGGAGTAATTATGTGAATGTGTGCCTGACAGAATGCCCTGCTGCTTAATGACTATTAAGAAAATACCACAGAATTTTTTTTTTTTAATTAACTCAGTGTTGCAGGCACAAGGGGCATGGCTACAGCTGCAGGAAAGAGTTCTGAATTCGTAGTTCCTCAAATAAAACATTTCTGATTGCTTAATATTTATCTCAAGTAAATTGGCCTCCAGTGCCAGAGAAAACAGTCTTTGGGTTCAGGAGGTCCTGAGGCAAAGAAACTTTATTATGTTTTGAGCAGGATCTGTCAAACACTGCCAGGTACAGTGCTATATACCTAACCTGAATCTTCCTGGCAGATGGGGGCCTAAGCTAGAAAGCATGCAGCTGAGGATAAAGGCCACGATAGTCTGTTTTTCATCAAAAGTTTGAGATCACAGCAGCAACACAGAGCTGGAAGAGCAAGAGAAGTTTGGGGCTCTGAAACAAACTGGAAGGGTAAGACAAAAGTGCAGCTGAAGAACTGCACTTGAGGAGGAGGAAAAGATCAGAGGAAGAGGAAAGCAGCTCACCTCCCCATGCAGAAGATCAAGAGTTGTACTGAGATCTCATGTACTGCAAGAAAAGCATCCAGCTCCAAAGCGTATACACCATGGGCAAGACAAAGGAAAATTCCAGTTCTGAATTTGCAGCTGGAATTCAGGAACTGGAGGAAGGAACTCAGGAGGTTTTACCTTTCAGGTAAGGCTGCCAGCATTTAGGTACTGTGCTGGTAGGGTCTATTCAAGGGCTTTGATTAAATTGGTGCCAGTGTGGGCTAGGCTGGGGGCAGCAGGACTGTAGTGTGTTGAGAAGCAAGGCCCCAGGAACACTCTGTCTTACCCTGCTTACATGCTTCAGTGGTGGTGCAAATGATCTTTTTAAGTCCTCATCCACATGGTTGCTGTGATGCTGAACCTGCTCATAAGAGTAGGAGGAGTTGTGTGTGAGGATGGATGCGCAGAAGGTGAGCAGACACTGCTAAGAGCCTGGAGTGCTGCGGCCAACCCAAATTTAACCCTGTATACTGATGAAGGCATCCTTTGATACATTATGTACTTTTTCTGCCTGTTTTATTTTGGTATTAATGAAATGTTTTTTCAAGCCCCACTTGCATATCTTCATTTGGAAAACAAATTATTCTGATAAAAGCTGGCAGAGGAGCTCACAGTGAGCATGTGAGTGTGCTGACATGCAACTGAGCTGCCAGAATGCTGAAATTCCACAACACTCCACAGAACGGCCTCCTGCTCCTTGTGGGTAATTAAATGTCACTCGGTTTTAGCAGTCAGCCTTCAGTGATGGAGTTCAGCCAATTAAAATATCTTCTGTGTAAACAGGATAAAACTGGTGGCGTATGACAGGAGGGTGACTGAATTGCTCAGTTTAATAACACCTCTAACTGTGCAATAAAGGTGTCTGGTTTCTATGTAAATTGTTGTACACCACAGAACTGTTGGGTTTAATATTAGTGAGCAGTTTAAATGTTAATAGAGTCCTGTTTATACAATCTGGGGTGCACTGCTTGAAAGGATCCCCTCAATTATGATGTGAATCATGCATATTTGATGTTGAATCATAGAATGCCTTAGGTTGGAAGGGACCTTAAAAGCCCCTCCAATCTTTGCTGTGGGCTGGGTGCCTCCCACCAGCTCAGGATGTCCAGGGCCCATCCAACCTTGGGCACCTCCAGGGATGGGACACCTGCAGCTCTGGGCTGCAGTGCCGGCGCCTCACCGCCCTCTGAGTAAAGAATTTCCTCCTAATGTCTAACCTCAGTCTTCCCTCTTGTAGTTTGAAGCCATTCCCTCTTGCCCTATCACTATCAGACTGTGTAAAATATCACTCTCCCTCCTGCTTGTAAGCTTCCTTCAAGTAATAGAAGGCTGCAGAGAGATCATCCCAAAGCCTTCTTTGAGCTAAACTACCTCAAACCCTTCTTTGCAGAAGAGGTGTTCCAGCCCTTACAGTCAGGTTGAAGAGATCACGCTTCTGTGAGCTTACAAAAGAGGAGCTCCTACTTCTGTGCTTGGGCTGAAGGCAGGAATGCGACAATGTGTGCTGCTCTTGCTTTTGTTATTTAGATGGGAGAGCTGGCAAAGGAGAAGGTTTACTTATGCTTGGCATCCTCATATGCTGATATTAAAATCCACTGAATAAATTCCAACATTAGCTGGTGCAAAATTGTAGAGAAGAGACTTGCTCTTTTAAGTTAACCAGCTTTTTTCCTCTACGTTTGGATGTTGTCTTTGATCTGTTCCCAATCACATATCAAGATATTATTTGGGCTGCTTAACTCTTTCTCTGAGCAGTTGTGCTGCACATGTACTGCTGTGCTTGCCAGGGAGCAAATTCATATAAAACCACACTGAAAGTGTTTCCTTTTCTGGCAGGACAGCTGTGGAGCTGCATTGTGACAGAGGACTGAGATGGATGAGTTTCAAGACTGGGAGCCACCTGGTAGGGGCAGGCTGATGAGGTGCTGATGGAAAGGCGACCATGTCACAGCGTTGCCTGGGCCAGGAGCATCCTACAGGTAAAGTCAGAAGCAAAGCTGTCTGTCCACCTGTTGACTTCACCAGCTCGGAGGATCTGAGGGCTGTAGCCAGTCAGCAGCAATGCTTTTCCCCAGGGGTATGAGCAAGTGCAAGGGACAGCAGCTGCAACCCTTGGTAGGTACCAGACGTGAGGTAGGGGGTTTGGATCCAAGCTTCCTTAAGATGAGCGCTTTTGTAAGACCATCCTACTTCAGAGCACTTCAGTGCAACCTGCTCTGGCTTTTAGCAGCTGGTTTTGTGTTTGCTGGGTCTGTTGTATGCGTAGGTCTGCAAAGCAGCCATGCTTAGCCAGCTGTGGCAGCTGAGAGGCAAACTGCACACATCCATCTGAGGCTTTGGCAGGGTGTTGCTGCAGGAAGGGGTTTGCTCTGTTGTCTGTGTCACACCAGTATGTCCTCAGAGAGCACTCTTTTGGCCAGCACACCTCCAATGGCCTAAATCAGGCCTTGTGATGTGGGGCAGTAGCTAAGGGAGGGGAGGGTTAGGGTTAGAGCAGCCCGTGTGTCACTGCAATCACATGTCTGTTGGGAATCCCAAGCAAGTTTTGGCAGTCCCAAACTTCGGGACCAGCAGTGCGTGCGAATGCAGTGCAGTCACTCAGTGTGGGTACATGCTGTACCTTGCCTTCACAGGCATCTGCCAAACGCAAACCGAAGCAAAAGGATTCTGGATGAAAGTCAGAAGTGAAACACTGGGTTGCTGAAGTGCACAGTGAGGAAAAAACTGGGGGAAGAATGTGAAGGATTCCTGGCCTCAATAAAAGGTAAAAAGTCATAAAATAGCAGGGTAACAAAAGCTATTGGAAAAGGGCCATAGTATCTGTTGTGCAAAGGAAAACAGGATTTGGCTGCACCACACCAAGAGTGGCATCCTTATTCTTTGCTGGATAAATACCTGGCTTGCTTTCTCAACCACTTAATACTGACCTCAGCCTACTGGGTGCAGTGCACACCTTAGAAATGTCCCTTTTGCTCTCAGGATGTGGTTAGCAGCTGTTCTACATCCAGAAGAGTGGTTTGATAGCAGTGGAGACTTTGTTCCTGGGGCTTGAGGAATCCTGTAATGGCAGAACCACAGGGAAAAACAGTAAAGGGACAAAAGTACTACAGAATGAGGTTAAACATTACTAAAAGCAAAAAAAAAGAGTTGGTTGGATACTGTTAAGTAACATGAGAATACAGAATTATTTCTTTTTACCCAGACAGTGCAAGTCTGCTTTGCTTTTTTGCTTGGCATGTTTTTAAGAAAATGAGGGGTAGAACTACACTGAGCATGTGTAAGCAGATGTTAACATGGTATCCCATCTGGTACTCCAGAGCAAAGTTAGACATTTCTTGGGAGAAAAATGGCAACTTAATGGGATCCTATCACTGCAAAATCTGCTATTTCTTTCTAACATTGCAGGCTTACACCAATGCATATTGCTCATCTAGGATGGTTGGTTTTTTGTTTTTTGTTTTTTTTTTCTTGGTGTTGTTGATTTTTTTGTTTGTTTGTTTCTTTTTTTGCTGTGGAAAATCTGAAGTCATAAAACTACAGGATGTCAGGATAAACCAGCAGGTAAGTGCATTTTAACCTGCAGGAAAGCTCTGATAATTTGGCCTTTGCTGTGTACATATGTGTGTATGTGCATATATGTGTGTGTGTGTATTTGCTGCTGTTTTACTGTATGGTAGTTTTACATATTACCATACATATACATATAATATGTATGTTTGGTGTTTAATGACATGGGTTTGATGAGTAGTGAGGTGGCAGGTTAAAAAGGAAAGTGGAACCAAAGCCTTGCATCTGTCCCTTCTGTTGTGGTCACTTCCATGTCAGCAAATGCAGTATGTGTGCACACTGTCCCTGGTCAAGTATCTGTCATTTGTTAGCCTTTTTTACATCTTTGTTGGGGAAAAGGTTTTATCATGTCTTTTTAACACACAATATTATAAGCTGTCAAGAGGTGATACACGTAGCTATTTTTACGCTGTGCACATTTCTTCCACTTGCCTATGCATATACGAGCAGGCTTTTATTTTTTGGCATCTATTAATTAAGGTCTGAACAGAAAGGGCAGTGATAAACGACTTTCTAAGACCAACTCAGGCCTTTTTTTTTTTTTTTTTTTTCTTTTTGAGGCTTGCATGAACATGGCAGCATCTGCTCTGTCCTGGCTGGCACAGAGGCACCTGGAGGAGCAGCACTACCCCAGCCAATCCCTCACACCTCATCGCTTCAGCGTGAGAATGGAAGAGAAGGAGACAACATGGTGGCACTGCAGAGCCAAGGTAGAGGTGAGTGACTTACAGCAGAGCAGCACTTTCAGTGCCAGACTGACAAGGGCTGTCCCTATGTTACACTGTCAGTGCTCACAGTGCTTTACAGTGTTACTTTCAATTGTGAAGGTGAAGTACATGAAATGATTCATAAACACAAAAACATTAACTCTTCCCGTTGTCACCTGAATACTTCCTTCTGTTTACCACCTACATTCATTCAAATTTGGGATTCTGACACCCATTTGTAAGTTGCCATTTTGTGGGCAAACTCCAATAAGCCTTACTTACTTGATTTTTAATTCAACCAGTGAGTCTCAGTCTTAGAGTGCTGTCATAATATGTGGTGAAACACCAATTCTTCCACTATGAAAAACAGATCCAAGTGTGTTAATTTTGTTAGAAGCCCCAGAATGTAACAATTTGTGCTGCAGTGTGGAATTGTGGTAGCCATTTCTAAAATACTTCATATTTTGAAAATGCTTATTTACCTGTGAAACTGTTCCAAAAGCTAGGCTGGAAACTGTAACTGTTCCTTCTGCGTAATATATATACCACTTTCACATAGTTAAATGCACTTTTAATTTAAAATTTGATAATAGTCATGTATTTAACTACTACATTGTCATCTCCTGGTTCATTCCGTCGCAATGACAGTTTTGATCCAGAAATGAAAACAAGATATTCCCATTAGTATCAAGTAACAGCCTTCTTTACTGATTACTTTAAAATAAGGACAAGTCATTTCAGCTATTCACAAATATTTCTGACACACTGCAAAATAAGAGAAGACAGATCATGATCATAATAGAAGCAAAATAGTTGCCAGAATTTTTACAAGTATGTGGTTCGCTTCCATTTCAGAATGTTCGTTGATGCATTTGTGCAGGAGAATATCGATCTGTTTGGTCAAATAGGCTTCTGCTGTACATACAATGCTGATGGTGTCCTAAGGAATAAAGTGGGAAAATGTTCTTAAAAGGGTACTTTGGCAGAAACAGCCATTTGGAATATGGCCTCTCATGGCTGTAGCCTTGCTGCAAGGTTTGATTTAGTTTTAATGATAATTTTTTAACAAGATATGAAGCTGACGCTTGTTTTACACTTTATGTAAGTATTTAAAAGATGAGACCTATTTTTGCTACGTATATATTTTTTAAGCTTTAAGGCTGTGCCACTAAGAACACTTTATCCATCTTCTGTCATTTTCTGAAATGTTACTACTGTCAAATTTAGAATCCTTAACAGCAATGATAATGTTCCTCATCGAAAAGTCCTAAACCAAATGGAAGAATTCCCTGGGAACCTGCAGACCACGTGCATGATACAAAACTCAGAAAGTTAGCCCAAAGTTCTGATAAATATTTAGCGCCAGCGAGAGCTAACATTTGTTCTAGTTCTAAACAGTTAGATGTTTATTATATACAGAACACTTGGGTAGAATATGGACATTATACAAAGGTGACTCAAGGCATTTCATGGTCTGAATTGTTTGTACAGCAGTAACACAGCTGCCCTCTTTTGCTTACGCATAGGCTCATACCCCGTAGGAAGGGAACATTCCTGGTGGTTCGATGGGCACAATTGTACCTGTGCCTTCTGCAGGCTGCGCAGGAGCTGCTGGCAGGATTGAGGGTTGGCTCCTGAGCTAAAGACAGACCTGTGCAGCATGATGAGGTGCCAGTTTACAATAGGTAAAGATTTGGTCTTTTGCCTTCAGCATATTACCACATGAAAACTGCACGGGCACTTTTCAATGAGCACCATTAGCTGACTTTGGTAACCTATTTCTTGGCACAACCAGCAGGATCCTGCACTGTGCTGAGCTGAGTAAGAAAGCACAGACTGCCAATTATCTTGCAACTAGAGTCTGTAAATATTAAAAACATAAATACGTTAATAACCATACACATATACACAAAACACAGCAGTAGCAATATTACAGGATGCAGTGCCTACTCTATGTAACTGCTTTCTGATACAGATGCAAGACCAAAATAAATGCTGTTTAATAAGGAGCAACCCTGCTTCAAAGGTCAATGGCAGTGATCCAGAGTTCAGGTCCAGGCTTCGGATAGCTCTGAAGCCAGATCAATCCCCCTGTCTATCAAATCTAATTAATAGAAGAGTAGCACTATGGGAAAATAATATCTGTTAATACTAAGACTTTCCAAGCCGGAGATTTCATACTGTTTGTAATTAATTCTCCCTTTTTCACAAGTGCTCTTTGGGTGAGTACTCGGGTTAAACAGGGGATAAAGTTACTACATACAAAACATGATTTAGAGGCAAGGATTAATAGAAACAACCAGCGCTGATTTACAGTTCCTGAGTTCCAGGAGGAGGTCTTCATGTTTTCAATTGAAGTTTCAGCAAGATTGCACTTAGCAGACCACTAAGAAGTTGTCATTCTCTATCTGCTTTTCCTTTTTCATGCAATTCTGTTTCAACGCTCGGTAAGAATAGCACGAGAAGGGCGGCAGGAGTGGGCTACTCCACTATCTTTGCTAATGCTCTTCAGAGCAGCGTCCTCTTCTCAACATCACATCGTCCAGTCCAATGTCCCCAGTTCTTCCTTTTCCTTTCTCTCCTTTGAAAATAACCTGGGAAAACAAACAGAACAATTGGAGTGCCAAAATAAGATGGAAGAATCTTTGCTTAGGAGGGCAACTGCATAACAGTAAGAATGTAAAAGCATAAGAAAGCTCAGCGAATCTATTCTGCTTAGAATTATTGTTGTTTCTCTGATCCTCTTCTCTTTGGCAGGATCCCCATGAAGTGCCAGCAATTCAGGACAGAGTTATTATACAAATCAAGGTGGTGGTTGAAGCTTTGTTCCAGGCCCACTGCCAATGCGAGAATTTCCATGTAAGAGTCTGTGGTGCTTTCTCTTGTGCACTGTTCTTGCTGCACAGCTCCTTGCTGCACTGTTCTTGTTGTCCTCACAGCAAACATAAAATCCTGTCTCTTTTACCAAAAAATGTTCCAGCAAGTGCCCCAAAAACACAAGCAGTTGGTTGCTTTTGTTTTTTAAATAGCTTGAAGCATGTCTTTATTTCCTGATTTCTCTGTGGCTGGGACCTTCCTTGCTCAACTAGAGTTTGCTTTCCCTGATCCTCAGGATGAATGACACAAAGGGTTCAGGTCAGCATCCCAGGCTGCCCCCCGCCCAGCTGAAAAAAGTTCCCAGGCTGATGGTTTTGTGAGGAGCTGCAGAGCAGCACTGCTCTACCCAGCACTCAGGTAGGGGCTGTGTGCCATGCTGACAGCTGCTGCTGCAGCAGGGGTGGTGCAAAGGGAACTGCTGCTCTTGTTTACAAGCATGGGGGCATCTATAAATCATTTACTTAGAAAAATGAAAATATGTTAATAACACACACTTATTTAAAGAGCTGCTCTTAAAAAGAGAGACCTTAGGAAGCACCCTACCTCTAAGGATCAGAGTATTACAGTTATCCTGTTCTTGTATGTTTTTTGCTATGTATACTGTTCCACTGCTACAAATGTCCATACTCTCATTCTGGCATTCATTTACAGCTAGCAGAACATTGGGCATGTCATTTTGGTTATTGCCCAAGGCAGGTTTTCAGACAGTTACCTGCAGTAATTTCAGCCTTAATTTTAGAACCACTATAATGTGTGCCACCCTTAAAGCATCCATACTGTTTCTTCCGATCTGAAACAGAAACCACCTTCAAAGAAAGCAGAGCTTGAAGAAGCTACTGCCCTTCTGATGCATCATTCTAATCAGCGTGTTTCTAAACTCTCCAGGTATTAAAAGATGTTCCACAGTACTTTAAGACAGCTGCTTTTGATAACATTAAACAGTTTTGTGTTATTGGCATCTTAGATTTATCTCCTTATCCAGATCAGCAGCAGTTCAGCTGAAAAGCAAAACCATGGGGCAGCCATGCAGGTAAGCAACCTGCACTGTCAGAACTGCCTGTTTGCACTATCCCTGCCCTCTTTAACCAGTTATTAATCCACAAGGGATGACTATTTGTATTCCAATGATGCTGTATTTTTCAAAAAGCATCCTTAATGAGCCATCCTGATACAGGCTATTTGGAAATGCCTTGGCAGTACACTGTTGTCCTGTAGGTTGCTCTCACCTATGTAAGTGGTTATAATAATAACCACTATTATTATTATTATTATTATTGTTGTTGTTGTTATTATTATTATTATATCATATTATTATTATTATAATTATATAAATTATTATTATTATTATTACAAGGCCATACAAGGTAGCTCAGTACAGGCTCTTGTGTAGGTTTCCATCTATCTGGGGCTATGAGCACTCTGGGTTGGTTGCTCTGGATTTAGTGTGTTGGTTTGGTTTTTTTTTGTTTTTTTTCACAGAACTCATCAGAAATATGATTCCATTGGCAAGGATAAACGTAGAAGTAAAAGAGCGTGGAAGTGGACCCAGGAGGCAAATAACCAAGTGCTATGCAAACCACGTGTCTTCAGATTTTCATGGGAGAAAGAAAAATACAGGCCTTGCAATTGTACTCACACTCTTGATGCCCAGTCCTCGCAGAGTTATGTGTGTCTGCCTCCAGCCGTGGCCACCGTTCCTCCCCCACACAGCTGGTCCATGAGCACCACTTCTCCTCACAAAGACTTGCAGGGCACCCGAATGCAGCCCAGGTACCTTATGTCTGAATGACAGGCACAAGTCCCCAGCCTGAGCCATGTGGCCCAGTGGCAGAATAAGATGTGCTGCTTTTCCTTCTGTGCCTTTGGGTTCAGAGATGGTAAGGTATTGTCCCCCTGCAAAACAAAAAGCAATTCCTTCATTACCATTTTACTTCTTAAAATTTCAGGACCAAGTGCTGAAGTGCTGTAAAAGAAACAAAACAGGGCTCCACAAGATCCAGCAAGTCTTCAGTAAAGTGTATTATAGCTGGAACATGCACTGGAACTGCCACATCTCCCTCTCACAAGGTAAGATTTACAGTGCTGATCCCCTGTTGACATTGGGTACCAGGTTAGATCTTTCCTATAGCTTTTTTACAAAGCAAATAGTGTATCTTTTGAAAATGAAGCTCATGTATTTGTTCATTTAATACACCTGTTGGGTGACTACATTGGTTTTAAATTCCTGTTGATATTAAAGCTACAGTGTTGATTGATGCATATTGCAAGCTGCAGGGTTTTGCCATTACATAAAGGCCTGCATAAATGTTACAATATAATTGACCCACAAATCTGTTCCTTGTTTTTTTTCTTGGGAACTGTCTTAACACATGAAGTCTCACAGGGTTTCCATTAGCACACATGAACAGATTTTTTATTTAACGGTAACTTAAACTCCTAATCTAGACAAGACATAAAAAGCTAGACAGAGCTATGATTTCCAAAAGGCTGAGAGCCTGATACATTTGATGAAGTCTTTTCTAACAATACTGAATTGCTACTGAATATAAGCACTTAATTAAAAATGACTACCTTCAATCATGAGAAAGTGAGTGGCTTCATAAAAATACTGCCAAGTGCATGGAAATGTACAGGATATCATAGGAGAGTAAGGATGGAGGGATGAGAGGAAGAGAAGAGAAGGGAGGAAGAGAGAAGAGGGGAGGTGAGAAAAGGGGGAAGAGAAAACAGTAGGAAGAGTAAAAAGACAGAAAGTGAGAAAAAAATAAAGGAGAATAAGAAAAGAGGGAAAAGAGAGAAGGGAGAGAAAAAAGAGAAGAAAAAAGAAAAAAAATAGCAAGTAGGGAGAAAGAAGAGCGTAAAGAAAAGAGAAAATGAGAGTAAAGAAGAAAGACAGATTATCTTGCTCTGAACCTGAGAATCACTATATAAGAGCAGATTTACCTTAAGAGCTTTTGATAAAGTGCCATTCAGGCTTCCAAGTGGAACCTATGATGTAGAAATGTTGGTTTTCTTTTTTTATTACTATTATTTTTAAATACTGCAGACATACAATTTAACTTCACTATAGAACAGAATACTATTTTACCGTTAAATTTTTTGCCATATCCCTACTCAACCTCTATTCTAATCAAAATAGTCATTTTCTTCAAAGGTCCCTTCTGAAAGCCACAGTTATTTCCCCCTAAAGTTATGAGATCCCACAACAAGGTACCAGGGCTTCTGAAGCAAAGGAGAGCAAGCCTTCTCTCCAGTTCTCTACTTCTACATCCATTTTGAAGTTCCTTTTTTTTTTTTTCTTCAATGCGAGTTAACTAAGCAAAGCATTTTTTTGCTGTCTAAGGTCTCAAGTCTGCATTTGGGCATAAAGTGGATTACATTTGTCCAAGTATTTGTTAAAGCCTGCTTTTGCTTTTTTTTTTTTTGTAGCAATGCACTGTTTTTGTATCACAGTCAACAACTGCTAAAATGAGATACTTGAAATAACTGCACTTGTTTGTTGTACATATAGTTACATCAGTATGAAAGAACTGATCTGACTCATTACCTGCACCTGTTTCAGATAGTTACAGTGGCTGAATCCAATCAATAGGAAACAGATTTAGGTAGGCATAAAGCCAGCCTATCTCTAGACATGCCCCTACAGGTGAAGGTCCCCTCAAAGCAGCATTTTCTGCATGCAAGATAAGCTTGTACAGCTTCAGCATGGCACCTTTCAAAATGCCAATAAATATCAAAGTTTGAAAGGTGAAAGCAAACACTCAGGCACAAGCTGTGAAAATAAATCTCTGAAACAAGGTATTCTAGCCAGGAGGGAGCAGGGGGGTGACTTCAGGGGACTGGTTTTAACAGGTTGTGTCAACAGCAGCAGAGCATACACAGGAAACAGAAAGCTGAGATGGTCCCTGACTGGAACTCAACACAAGTGGAAAAAAAAAGCCAGTTCAAAATCATAGTACTGGAACTTAATGTGTATTAACAACAATTTTTAAAGTGTAGATAATTAACAGCCTGAAAAGAGTGCACGTGCTGCGGTAGCAAATGTAAGCGCAGGCATCTCTAACAAGGTGGTATGTAAGGAAGACAGCTCTCAGTGCCCTCATTCTCCCTCTGCATTTTACCACCTACAGCATTTTACCGCCTGAGAGCACTTTCCTTCCTCAGCCTCCATCCACTCACATAATGCCAACATTGTGTACTTCAAAGGCTGCTCTTCCTCTTCTGGGTATGAGGTAATCCCATGGTTACAGGCAGCCAGAGCTGTGTGTCTGATCCCCAGGGCTGTGGCTGTCAGCCTCCTCCTGTCCTGCACAAGCCTACTGCACTGCCCTGCTTCATTTCAGGGTCACATTTTCTTACCCCAGCCTTCCCTGTTCTCAGAAATTGCTGTGCACTGGCAGCCTCACTTCCTTCCTTCCAGCTACTTAATGGTTTTCCTATACACAGCTCTCCATAACTTCACACTGAATTTCATAAAGTGAAACAGATCACATTAAAACAAAAGCACTGTAAGTAACAGCAGTACAGACTATTTGCAGCACTTCCTAATTTTACTGATAACATGGAAATCATTATGTTTGCATCACTGATTGAAAAATAAGCTTTATTTTTCCATAAGTAAAGGTTGTTTTCTAGTCCTTTCTGATCTTTTTTTGTCCCTTCTTATTTTTTTTTAAGACAGAATCATAGAATGGCTTGGGTTGAAAAGAACCACAATGATCATCTAGTTTCAATGCCTTTGCTATGTGCAGGTTCACCAACCGCCAGACCAGGCTGCCCAGAGCCACATCCAGCAAGGCCTTGAATGCCTCCAGGAATGGGGCATCCACAACCTCCTCAGGCAGCCTATTCCAGTGCATCACCACCCTCTGGGTGATCTTTTACTGTGTACAATCATTTACTGAACACACTTATTCCTCTTTTGGAGCTGTTTTTCTTGTAAAGATATCAGCTAAGATAAAAACATGAATGACCTCCCATGTTGGAATCCTCAGTTTTGATTTTATACACAGAAGAGGTGTGGGCCTGAAATAAATAAATGCCACAACTAATGTGATACAGAATCTGTGTAAATCTGTGATAACTCGAGAACTGTCATCAGCCTCAAGAACCAGGTAGTTCTTCAACTACAGAATAAGATCGTATGCATGTCGTACCTGATGCGTCTCTAACTGGCTCCCAGTGCAAACCATCGTCCTTGTCCTTGATCCATCCACACAGGCCACTATCAAAATTACAACTGTGTACCAGCATGCCTAGGCAGAACAGCCAAAAGGTAAAAGAGAGTGATTTAAGTATCCCAGTTGTGGCTGATGCAGGCACAGAAATACAAAAATAAAGGAACACTAGAAAAAGAAGATACAAAAATACTAAAACTAAAAGGGATGCAATTATTATTACTAGCAATTTTTGCTATTTTTGTGCTTACTTCCTTTTCCTAACAGATTATGAAGGCCCATTTAGGTAGTTGTTGTTTTCTTTTTACAAAGCACAGCCTAAACAGGAGGCGTAAGATACGGGAGTCCTGTAAATTGTGTACAAGCACAAGAAATCTCAAACAATCCTAAATCCTAGGCCCCAAACAGGAGATGTGATCATTACCTGGGTCATCATTTGCTTCAAATTCATCAGCAGTAATCCCTCTTTCAATTTCAAGTATTTCAAACAGGTTATTGCTCACTCCGGGCTGGCGTGGAACTGTGAGAAAAGTAGGTTTTCAGAAATGAATGAGATAAAGATAGTGACCCACTTCCTTATCTATAATAAAAAACAGAGAGCAGCTCTGGGCGTTGTGCTTCTCTTGGAAAATTCAATATATTTAATTACAGTTGACACAAAGATTCATAAAGTTTATGCCTAGGTGATTTATGTTGTAACATTTATCTGAGCTCTGTAAAAGGTGACTGCAAAGCTGCCAAAGGCTCTTCTAACAAAAGCTGCTTTTTGAACCAAGAAAAAAAAAAAGAAATCTCTAACCTTGAAGCACACAATTCCTCTCTGAATGTACTTCTTAAGATAGCAGTTTCTCAACAACATACAGCCACATTAAGCCCTTTCTCAAAGTTTCCAATCCACTCACCTTCCACAGATGTTTCATAGGACAGCTTCAGCACAAGGCACTGGTGTTTCAATGAGGCTCCATGTGAAAGAAGGAGCTATCCTGTCCTGTCCACCTTCACCCAGAAATCAAATCAAAGATTCTTTTGCACAAGTACAATACGTAAGTAGCACTTTGTAAGAATTCTAAATCCAGAGGACAGAGCAACCTTAAAACAATACAGTAGCTTTGTGCTTCTTACATTTGGGACAAAATAATAATCAATCAAATGCAAAATGCTCTACAAGATCCGTAGCATATAAATAAACTCAAAGGCTGTATGAAACTTGTTAATTTCTGCACTAATTCTTACAACTTCTTTTTCTTTTCAGAATCATTTATAGATTTTGGAAGATGTCAATTTGCAGTCTACGATACCAATCATGATCAGCATTAAGGACTTCAGGTCAGCCTGGGGAGTAGAGGCCTGTTCTTTTTTTAAGATACACTGTCTGCAATTATATTTTTGCTGTTTTGTTTAATGGGTTTCTTTTGCTCATGTGATATTTAATACAGTAGAAGTCTTATGAATTTGAACAACCTACACCACTTAGTTCAGTAAACATTCTGCAGTGTATCTATGCACAAATAATATAGTCATACATTACAGAAAACAGTTCAGCTCAGGCAGCAAAAAGCTGCAGGAATAAACTGAAGAAAATACTAGGAATTTGTTTTACAAACTATTTCAGTTTGCTTAGTACAACACCATTTCTCACACACTTAAAATTCCATAAATCTCTTTTATATTTTATGTTCATGCTATTTTCTAAAAATTCATTCTGTCTGTGCACACATACAAGCATTCTCCAAATTAAAGTTGACATTACTTGCCAATAATTAAAGGTTTTAAACAAATAAAAGTTAAAAACAAAAATCTTCAAACCTTTCCCCTTAAGTCCTCTCCCAGTGCTTTTATGGGCTCCTAGAAAAGCACGTTGTAGGGCTTTCAAACAGCCCGTTCAGTGCTCACACTTAATGAGAGGAATGTGCACTCAATCCAAGACCAGAGTTACCACAATCAATGCGGGACTCTCCGTGTGCTCCATGTGTTCCCTTCGTTGTGCCACGACAGTGTGTATGTGGAGTGTTGATCGTGGGAGCAAGTATTTGGCACAGCTATTTTCTGCAAGCTTTCCAGGCCCCTTCTGTGTACTTTATATAGCATGTGAAGTGTGTTTTTCACTTAACTTCAGCAGTTTGATAAAGCTCGTTAAATATAAACTTGGCGTCTTGAAGAATTTTGTAAGCTGTAAGTGAGCCAATACATCAACACTGCTATATCCTCCACATTAATTAGCTGGAGCACTTTGTGGATGCATGGGCAGGGACGGAACATTTAGCAACTGCTCAGGACTGGTTTCTTTTCAGCTCTGTAATCCCTGGGGAAGCAAGTAGGACCTTTTTCATTTACTTGTTAATTACTGAGCTTGGGAGTGTGAGAGATGGTGTGTAGACACCACGCTGTTTTAATTACAGCCCAACTGTTGCTTTGGTGGTACAAAACCAAAGAGAAACACGGAGTGCAGCCTCCTGTTACAATAACTGTTACTACCGTGTTCTGCCTCACAAGAAGCATTGCACTCTTACGCATTTCCATTCCACACAATGATCCTGACCAAGTTTCCCAATCATGGTCAAAACAAAACAAGTAAAAAGCTTTTCAGTCTGAATAGTTGCTATGATTAAGAGTTTTTAAATTCCACTTGCAAAAATCCCCCAAAGTGATGAGATGTCTCACAAAACTGGCAGAAAGCAGCTAAAGGAAAGAGTAACCCAAAGGTCAGCCAGACTCCACAGTCATTTAGAGAAGAGCACATCCTCATTTCCCCAAGGGAAGACTTTGTTTTATCCCAGGCTAAAAAGATACCCCTGGTGTCCTGGCTCTATGCCTAATTCTGCAGATCCCAATTCTGCAGTAAGAATTACTTCAGGAATGGTGTTGGTGGACTGTTCTACCCTCCTCAGCAATGGTGCAGATGAGCAAGCACTCCAAAGTCTACTCTTGCATTTCTCAAGTGGTTGTAAAGCTCATAACTTTGACCTAAATCAAATGTCTTTTATGTACTTCCAGAAGATTATTTTTTTTTTAAAGCAATGTGCTTTTCTAAAGAGAAAAGAGAAGCACTGGAAAGTAGCAATTCAGTCTGAGGGAAATGCAGCTAAAACAACTTGTTTCAAAAGCTCACGTATTGGCCCTGTGTATCAGCTCCTCAATCTTAGGGTTTAGCTCCAAAGAACAAACGGGAACAAACTGCCCATCTCAAATGCTTAAATTTTAACACAGATACATTCTAATAGCTGTCAGAACAGTGAAGGTAAGTTAAATGCTACTGTAAAATGCTATTTCCATGATATCGTGGAATAACCAAACCCAAGTCTTTACTTTTAGCACTTCCCTTATTCCCACAGTTTCAAGGATCACATAACTGCATTTACTAAACTAAGGACTTTTCAGTCATTGGAAGGGGCAGGAGAAAGAATCCCATCTTAAAATCTTGTTAATGACTCCAAATTCCAGCCTTTTCAGCAACATTAAGGACTAAGAAGGAAACTTGCTCAATTATCTTTCAATGCTGATACCCAGTGCGTTAAGTTCTGTCTTTAAGCTTACATTTTTAAGACCTGTTTTAAGATCCCAATGGTAACAGAAATTCCTACTCTTAATCAGAAGTATATTCTATCTGTCAGACTTTATCCATCTTAGTGAACAGGAGAGGTTCCTTCACCACGGTTTGCAGTGAAACAGTTAAACATTAAAGCTATCGCTGCATTCCTCCCTCATTTCCATTCCCCCCATACCCATATCGGGAGAAGATTATCCTTGGTGCCAGATTCCACTGTCTGCATCTGACTGAGTGGTTCAAAGGCCAAGTGTAGGAATTCCATTTTAAAAAACACTCTCATTTTTTTGTTCTGTGGAAAAGCAGATCCCCAAAGCCATTACAGGCATGTTTAGAAAAGGGGGAAAGCATCAAGGGAAATGCAACAACCTGATACCTGTCAAAAACTGCTAAGGTATTTAAAGAACATTAACAGCAGCACGCTTTGTGCTCTCTGTGGCTGCTAACAGATCAACTTCACTGGGCCCCAGCTGACTTCAAGCTGATCTGCTCTGAAGTGAAAGCTTAGTTGAGGTTTGCTCAGCATGAGATGGCAGGACAAGTAACAACAAAGAGAGAAAAGTGTGAACATGTCTCCAGGAGCAACCTCAGGAAAATGTTAAATAACAAAAAATTAAAAGTTGAGAAATGCTTGCAGAAAGCAATGTGCTTGTGTAAACACATTCCCTCCCTCGCTCTAGACTGCTACTATGTTTGCAGAAATTGGCCTAGAGCATGGGCCTTCTATCAGTGTACAGCACACTACCAACCCCTTTGGCCACGGACTGTCCAATGGAAGTACTGCCCACTCAGATGGCTGAGCAAAGCAGCAGGTACTGACACGCCGCCGTGTCAAAGGCACCTTCTCCAAGAACAGAACTGTTTTCACCACACTGTAGGTTTCAAATCCTAAACAAATGCTTTTTTGTGCTCACTAATTAAATCCCTTTGGACACCAGTTAGGTGGGAGGGAATACCCACCTCAATTATACCTGCAAAGCAGCCGTAAGTGGGAAGAACAATGGTGCTAACACCTATCCTCTAGAGCAAACAGAGTATTTCAGGTATACACACCACACACACAGCTATACCAGGCATCTCTGTAGCAGCAGATAGAGGAAAACATAACATGGGATTAAAGACATACTTATTGACTTGATCCATCCCCATTCTGCCTAACGAAGCCAGTAACAACTGCTCTGCTTGAGACCTTTTGGAATCCTATTTTACTGTGCCCTGATGCCTTTGAAGCTACGTGCAACCCTCAAAGGGTGGCAGCTAACCTAAACAAAAAGTGAACACTTTTCAAAGATGAACCTTTCCTATACATATAGGCTGGCAGTACAACAGTGTATCCCAAACACTCACACTGAAAGCATAAGCTTCTAAATCTAACCTCTAGAGGGAATACTGCTGCAGTCTAGAACACGCTGCTATAGTTAAAATAATTTCCACAGAATTCTGTTTTTTTGTTTCCCATTATATTGTTTGGAGTCTTTAGTGTATTTCTTTTTAAATTCTTACATAAAAACAGTTAAAACATTCAGTTTTAACTGAATGTATTATATGGATTGCTTAAAATTAACCTGGAAAAGGTCAAAAGAAAACTCTGAGCAGTACCAGGATATATATTCCTAAATTCCAAGTCATGCTTTTTTTTCCTATTTTAAATATAATGTTTAGAGCAGACAAAATGTGAACAGGGAAAGAAAAAAACCAAACATTTTTAATAAGGATGAAAATATTTCATTCTTTAATGATCTAAGAGAACACATCCCCAGAAGTTCCTGCATTGATACCGAAGCAAAAACTCCCACGTTGCTTGTACACCTGCTGCAAGACAGCACACTTCCTCCTCCTCCTACACTGTTCAGCAGCTTTACTGTACATCACGTTGAAGGAGAAAGGCTAATCCAACACACCCTCCCCATCTCTAAGATCTGTAGCAGAACTAAAGATAAAATTTGGTGTTGAATGCTTCTTGCCAGATGTGTGCGACTCTACATGTGCCAGTAATGCCATCTCAGGCATGTGATACAGCTGGCACAGAAACAGTGCTGCATCTTTCAGAGCAGCTCTTAAAAAGGCTCCTCCTTGAGCTAGAAGAATCTTTAGTATTCTCAGCTTTTACGTATCTGTTTTCATAGACGCACTCCATACCATTAACCTCCATGCTATTTTTATGTAATTCTACAGTTGCTTAGTCATAAGCATCCAAGACTGTTTGGATTCATGGAATATCAGTAGCTAAACAGAACCTCCAGGAAACCAGATATGATTCTATTTCTTACCGTTCTAAAAGCTAGGGAAATACACTGTCTAAAAAAATCAGATTTGAGAGTCATCCTGAGTTACGCAAGTATGAGTTACACTGCATTTCGATATTTCTTTTTTCCAACAAAATGTCTTTCCTTTCTCCCTCCAAAATTTTCATCTTAAAATGTAACTAACTGGAATTTTTGGTTGAATTAATCCAAAATTTCTTCCACACAGTTTTGTTAGGTCATAAGATCAGTTATTTATGCAGCTTTAGCACATGACCATTCTCACTTCCATGCCTTCATTCTCATTGATAAAATGCTCCACAACACCAAAACACTGAATGGTTTCTACAATTACAATAAATGAAAGGGTAAGTAAATTGACTTACTGAACACATCCCCTCGGGGTTTCTGAGGATCTATCTGTATCCTGTTATCATCTGTAGCTCCTTGGGAAGACGTAGTTTCAACAGGAACAAGCAAAGGATGTGTGGTGGTTATCAGAGGAGTTCTTTGTGGTGGCAGTGTAGGTCTTAACGCTGTAGGCAGAGGTGGCGTTGGAGGTGGAGGCTTTGTCACTGGCTTTGTTACTGGCCTTGCTGTCACAGGTATGTACCTAGTGGTAGGCTTTGGTATGGGTCGAGTTGTTGGCCTTGATGTGGTTCGAGTTGTTGGCCCAGGTGTGGGTCGAGCTGTTGGTCTGGTCACCGGCCTTTCTGTAGCAAAAGCAAGTACACATGGTGATCTGAGGGGTTGATTTTTCATCCAGCATCAGGAATCCTACTGGTTATACCAGTGCCTCCTGTAGGAAGCACAGTGTGCCCTTGAAAATGTGATACAAACCAGATGGTTCAATCACAACGTTAGGAGTAACTGCAAAGAGAATACAGATGGGAACAAAATGGACTCCTCGTTCCAGAAACTTCAGAATAGAATTCACTGACATGAAGAGTCTGCTGAATTAATGCCTCTTCTTCTGAATGTTTCCACTTACTAGTCACACACCTTAGCATCAACACTACTCAGTATCAGTACTTTTCATTACAGTGTATTAGAGATGATTTAGCATGACACAGTGCCTAAGGCAGGCACACAGTGCCTACGTCTTCCCAAGCATCAACTCTCTTTCAGTCAACAAAACTCACCCAAATGAGCTGTTAGTAAAATAGCATGGACATGAAGGTCTATCTTAAGCTGTAAAACTGCACACATTTTTACTCAGGAACAGAGGAAGTTTAGTAATACTCTAACTTTACAACCATTTCAGTCATGGAGGGACAGATACCTTTGGTTTAAAAAAGTACTTTTCAAATCTTTCCACTTCTTTTAAACACTCCTCCTCATCTACAGCTGTTTATCACTTTACAGACAATGAACCGAAGCTAACTAGCTTGTCTTAAGTCTTCCTTTGCTGAGCACCAGGAAAATAAGGGAATGGTGGTTTGTCTTTTTTTAATCCTCCACAAAAAGGAAAAGATGAACTGAGCTCCAACTATAATATAGTGACATTGCCTACAATACCACCTTTCCAATATTTCATAAATAAAGGGTAACAAATTTTAGATTTATATCATAAGGAGAGTTTCTATAGACATGAAATCCAAGAACATCTGTTCTGTTATTTGCATTTTACTATTTGTTGATAAACCTTTCGATCTCACTGGAGATCTTAAAAGCCCCAGTAAGAATTCTACTCATTTTGTGGACATACTAGTGTTTGAAGTATAACACAGAGCTAAAATTAAGATACTGTTTGTTAAACAATGAATTGTTTGAAGGTAGCAGGTTAAAAGGTTGCTTACTACTATTCTTTTGAATAGCCTGGTGTGGCGTATTAAATGTATCATAGGACTACATCCCAGTAACATGTCAAGTGTGTCTACATATAACAGTAAGCACCCATGTTGTGAAAGATCACCACAGTGAGAGCACATAACCATAATGACTAAAGAAAAGAAGTTTGCAGTGGTATTGCTCTTTAGAAAGACAGGTGGGTCACCAACAACCAGAACCCACATACGAACACAGGCTCCTCAAAACGATCGTGCAGATAGAGCTGTTCAATCCTGAGAGACATCACATGCTAAGGAGCTAGAATGGCCTATTCTGTACCAAGAGGGATGACTGCTCCTCCTAACACAAATATGAATCCTCTGTCTGACAGGGAATTCTTCCAGAGAAATCCCCTCTCAGCTCTGCTAAAATCTGGGGAGTGGACATGGCAAACTGTTGACATGGGGCATGTTACAGAGTGTACGTAATAGCAGCATATGAGTAATATGTACTGTCTGATCAGACTTACCCCACTTACTCACTTGTCCTCATTGTGAAGCAACTTCTAGAATGAAGCTCTGAATAGGGTAAGATGAGTATCTTTCTAATTATGACAGTGTCTGAGAGAGAGGTATTTTTATCCAAGCATGCTAAGACTCAAAACTCTGAGTACCTTCCCTGGACCTTTATTAATTTTTAAAAATTAAAATTAATTTTTAAAAATTAATTTTTAAAAATACCTGAAAAGGTACAACACAAGATTCACAGACACATTTACTTTCAGAACTTCTTTTTGAAAAGGAGCTTTACATACGTATGCAGTTTGTTCCATTGTCTCTGTAGCCTTCTCTACATTTGCATTTGTAGGATCCTGGTGTATTGTAACATCGTGAATAACTACCACAATGGTGCTGGCCAAGGGAACATTCATCTATATCTGCAACAGAAAGTTACATCAAAAATCAAAAGAAACCTTTCTTCCTGTAAATCTCTGCAAAAACATGAACAGTAGCACAATCATGAAAAAAATGCAAATTTTCAAGAAATTCAAAGGAACTGAAATGGAAAAAGTTGGAAGTTAATGTGGTGACTTCAGGAATATACACATTCTTAAACACCCAGGTATTAAAATCATCTTTTTTCATAAAACACCTCCTCTTAATTGTACCTATTGCATCTAGATAGAAACTACATACATAACCTTTATATGTTTTAGGCCCCTGCACAAAGACTTCTCTCTAAAATTATGCTTAAACAAAGCAATGCCTCATTGTTTCTACATGACTGTTGTTGTTTGTTTGTTTGTTTTTCAGTAAAAGGATCATAAATTGGCTGAGGCAATGGGAATGTAAAGCAGTAGGATCTGGGAACATCTCTATTAAAGGGTATACACCAGCTGCATTCCAGTCTTGTGTGGAGACAAAGACAGGTTATTTACCAACCTTCATCTTTTCCCACCTGTCTCCAGAGTAAGCAGGTTCTGCAGCCTGGTTTGCAAGGAGCAGGGGTGTACTCCAGCCACACATTCCTTTCTTGGATCTTGGGGCATGCAATGGATCACAACTGCATGACAGCTCAGACATAGCCAAAGCTGACATGCTGCTCCAAACCTACAACTGTCTCTGCCCAGCGTAACCTGGATGAAGGTTTACAAAGCAATTCCTACAGCACCAGCACTGGTGCAAAAACATGAACAGTACATGAACACCCGCTACCTTTCACAGGACAACCAGTTCCAATAGGAGTCAAACATACGTTTCCAGTTTCACGCTCAGTCTAGTTAGTTCTATTACTCACCCTTTCCTAAAATACAAATTCAGAGCAACCTACAATAACCTACTTCAATATTTCAGCCATAAGCAAATATTCCTCTTTGAACCGTTAATTCAAGTTTATAAAATACACCTTGGTTACATGCAGATAAGAAATATGTTGGTATTACCATGGCATTGGTATTTGCCTCCAATGTACATTAAATCAAAGCCTTTATGACACCTGCACATGTAGCTTCCAAAAGTATTGACACAGTGCCTAAATCGTGGACAGATAACTCTCCCAGTAGCACATTCATCAATATCTGTGGAAACAGAGGAACTGCATTACTCTTAGTAACAGGTAAAATGCAAGCTATATAACCCACATGAAACTGTTTTCACACTGCAAAAACTGAAGAAGAATAGCCAAAGTACTTCTGAAAATGTTATTTTGAATGCAAGCTGGTCTGCCAGCAGTAACACCTGAGCACTTCTAGCTCTGTCACCTCAGTTTAGCTCTTAACCACGTGCCCAGATTCTTATGGATCCCTTGCCAGAAGCCTTCCCAACTCCCTGTGAGTGACAAGAGAATGCCTCCTTCAAGGCCCAATATTCATGAAAATATTCATCCTTAAAACTGTAATGGTGTTTGGCTGAAGAAAAGCTATGTCATGCTACTTGTATGACTCTTCCCATTAAGCTGTGCATAGTTACTAAGATAGCACTTGGATACAGGTGAGGAATAATAATAAAAAATACCCTAGTAATTGTTTTTCCAAACATGCCTAAAACGTTCCTGTAGCACAGGCCATTTGTACCTACTCAAAATACATCATCATGTGAGAGAAGGCCACTTACTTTTATAAATACCTCAAGCATTCCTAATCCACAGACTGCTCAGTGAGCTTATCAGAAACTCTCATCTGTTCAGGACTTGCTCTCAACAAGAAATTCAAGCTGAAGCCAAAGGTGCAATGTTTCTGGGTCAACTATCACTTGGTCACTACAGGCCAAACACTTTGTCTGCCACTTTGCAAGCTGACCTCTCTTTCATGGAGATGTGTGTAAGGTGACCTTCAGGTATCAATATTTGCCCTGCCAGCAGCACCCAAAGTAGTCTCATCAGGCAACATCTAGGTAAGGATGGAGCTCTGGGAAGATGTGGGATGTTCATCCAGCATCTGACACCTCTCAGCTCCCTGAAGTTGCTGCTTCATGCTAAGTCATCAGGCAGATGCCAGCAGAGCCTGCTCTCACAGCGTGCAGGGCTCTCATCAGGAAAGCAGGCTGATACTCAAAAACTGCTTGCACTACCACTCATTCTGTAGCTCTTGAAAACTGAGCTGAAGTCTTCTTAGTACTTGAACCCTAATTCTTCTCTGAGGTAGGGACCTGCCACGCATGGCTGCCTCTGACGCACACTGCTTCTGACGTCTGCTAGTTATCTGCAGGGCACAGTTCAGGCCTTTGCTCTGCACCTCTATCAGGCTCTTAATCTATGGAAAAGCGAGATTTTGCTCTCTGTGCAATTTTTTTTCTGAAAAGGAACATTTCAGCTGCAAGTGTCAGGGCTGCAAAACAAAGTTGAGTGATTGATGCCCTCCTGCTTGTGAGAGAGACCTGAATAAGGCACAGAGAAGTCTGAGTTTCTTACATAGCACAGAAGAAACATTAGCACTGACAGTGAGGTGCTCTGGCACGTTCAAATATTCCTGATTAATCAAGAACTGTTTGAATGGGGAACTAAAAGAAACAAAGCTGCTGGTAACCTAAAGTAACCTAAAGCCACAAATGAAGGAAAGCCATCTCTTGCTAAGACTACTTTCTCCACATTGTACAAGCCTGTTCTGATGTTTCTATAGAGGATTTTAAGAATAGGTTATGATACCAATCTAATACCAGTTAACACACTGAAACACAGGTACACAGTTCTTCACCTTAAAGATATCTGTCTGCCATGATATCTGCTGTGACACTAATTGCAATCTCTTCAGCATATGACAATGGTTATTTTCTCTTTTGTACGTATAGACATGCCAGTAGTGCATTCCAGGAAGCATCCATCCTAGAACCAAGCCTGCTCCTCACATAAGATGAACTAGATACTGTTCCTTGTTCTGCTGCAAAGTTCTTGGTCAGCATGGGAAAGTCAGTTTTAGAACCACATCCCCTGAGAACAGCCATAGCACCTATCTGGATTATTAGGGCATTCACACTCTCTATTCCTTTATTGCCAGTCTACACGGTTGCTGCAGGCTGTGGAACTGCAGCACTGCATAGATATAAATAATAAAATCACTGGAGCATCATATCCACACAGGATGTATAGTTAATGACTGATGAAATTACGTCACACTGTTCTTTAGACCATAGTAATGTGTGGTACAATAGAGTCTGATCTAACCATCAGCACCTTTCCCATGTTTAGTAATGTGTGAAAACAGGACACTTCATTTTCATACAGTCTGAATTCCTGAGTTTATTTTAACAATTACGCAAGAAAGATGGGAGCCTAAATCCTATTAATACTGGGAGTGTGCAGAGACCTTTAATTTGCCTCTGGGAAATCTCAAAGATGTGCACAAATTGTCCCTCTACTCTCTGAACCTGGGCACCACCTTGCTCTAGAAAGGTATGAGAGGTAGCTGCCCTTCCCATTCCTTCTTCATGCAGACATACTTTAGAGGTTCTGTTAGCAATACTTCAAAATTACCCAGGAACAGTCAAGAGTAGTAAGAGCCAGAGGCTTGGGTGCCAACAAAACCTGCAAGACTGGAGGAAAGCACTGGGGATCTCTGACGTGGACCACTTGAGAATAGCTGAGCAATACATCTCCATCCTCCTTAGTCACCTCTTGAAACTACATGTACATTGCATTCTAAATATACCTGATGAACTTCTTAAATGCATTCGGTGTAAGGATGAAAATTCTATGAGGAAAACATATATATTAAATATTAAATCTGCAACTGATCACTTACCTATGCAGGTTCTACCATCAGGCCCCAGCTGCAGGCCTGGAGAAGGACAGCGGCAGCGCACTTCCCCTTTCAGCACATCGCAGCCATACTGACAGTTTGCCATTGAGCAAGAAAGGGCACCTAGGGACAAATAATGGAACGCATTTAGATAATGACGCTGACCAGTAAGAGAAAATCACTGTAACCTTCGTGGAATTGAGACATAGTATAGTTATGATAGAAGTAATGAAAACACCTGTAGAACTTCACAGGTAGTCATTCAGGCTTTAAAGAGCAAACAGACGTGGTTATAAGAAACAACAACAAAAACCAAAAATGACAACAGAAAAAAAAACAAAAAGCCCTACAAATGTAGCAAGTAGAGTAATGGAATGTAGCCTTCATGAGGAAAATAAATTCCAGTACGTACGTACTTTATATAAACACGTCCTGGACATTATCGACATTTTAAAATAGGAGTATCTTTAATTTAAAGTCATTTCTTTTCCCTTTTCTCTCTCTCCACACACACAAAATATCCACTTTTATGGGAGCAAGTTGGAACCTGATCTCCAGAGAAATGACAGTACGATTTTATACCAGTCAGACAACCAACATCTGCAGCTTTAATGATTTTACATTTATAAGGACGTAATACAACAGAGCTGCAGGTGTCTTGCTGCAATGAAAATGGCAAGCACTTGTCCCTGAAGGCCAATTATCAGTGATTTACAGCACTGAAGAATGCTTCTGGGAAAGCTTGTAATAAAACTAATAAAATTAAACTATTTGCTCCTGGTTTGTTCAGACTAATTTCATTAGGGAAGAAAAAAAAAAAAAAGAAAGCAGCTCAGCTCAATTTGTACAACTGCCTAATTTCCAGCAAGATAAATCTTCCAGCATGGGACGCAACTTAATTTCATAAAAGTTTCCTGGGGAAGCCCAAGCAGGGGCTTTGAGGAGATGAAAAAGCAAGCACCAAGCCTTGCCGTACTGGAGCAGGTTCCATCTGGCAGAAGCATGTAGCCGTTCAGACAGTAGCACTTGTAGCTGCCGTAGGTGTTCATGCACCGGTGTTTGCATGGCCGGGGCTTCAGTCCACACTCGTTTAGATCTGAAATAAAGAGTACAAGTCAAGGGGATGGGAAAAGAAAACATAGCAATGATGTGTGAAAAGCCTACTAAAACAAGTTATTTGGGAAAGAAGGAAAAATATGGCGATTAGCTTTACATGTGCAGCCCAGCAAATGTCCAGAACAAACTCTACAAAGTACTGTTCTGTCCTCCTGCCATGTGCAGTATGTACTTCTGTTTCTCAGATACCTCTTCAGAAAAATGAGTGAAAAACAAAGAACTGCCATTAAGTTAAGCACTGGCAAGTTTCACTAGTAAATGTATAAGCTCAGGCTGCCCAAATCATAACTCTAGAGAAGAGAAGAAGCACACATCACTGCTGCAGTCACTGTTGGAGTGCGTGTGAAAGCAATCTGGTGATTCACTGTCATGCTTCAAAGTCAGTTGTAGCAGAAGGCAGAAAAGCTGATGAGAATCTCCTTAAAACAATCTCTTGGAAAAAAAGTGTTTCTTATCATCCAGGAAATGCTTAAAAAAGTACCTGTGACACCAGCGATATTTTTCAAGGACTATTGCTAAAGGCTATTATTTCAGATTTATAATACAGAACTCATGACTTTAACTGAAAATACTAAGCCCACAAGAAAAGATGGAGTCAGGAACTCCTTCACAATTCTCTTCCAGGAACACGTTGATGTGATTGGGTAGTCCAGAATAATTCACTACAGAACTTATTTAGTTGTGCACAGATAACTAAAGGTTACAACACATCTGTATTGTGTGAACACAATGAATATATTCACAAATCCAGCCAGCACGCACTTAACTAACAACTGGTCCTTGTATCCAGCATTGCACAATGCCACTGGAGTGCTGTTACAATAACAGCAACTTATTTCCAGGAACTTTGCAAACAGCCATCTCCACTTTTAAATACATTCCCATCAAGAGTCCCTCCTTAATCAGCACAGCAGGAAGGTAAGCTTTGGTGCTCCCAGCAATTGGTAGACGCACAAACGGAGTCACCACCTGAAAAAGACACGTGCTTTTACAGACTGAATGTGAAAGTTTAGAGTTAAGATATTAAAACAGATAGACAAATAAACCTTTAGTCAGAATGAAGTCAATAATTCATTGATTATTCCATGGACTACAGGTAGCAATTAGACAAGGTCTGTGCTGTAAAGAAAATGAGAAGTTGGGTTCACAATGGAAAGGAAGTCGAAGAAAATATTGGATCTCATTAGCTGTATGTGGCATTCTCTAAATTCCCAGTGTTTACATGTGAAATTCATCTTGAAATGTTGCAACCGCTTAGTTTTGGAGGGCAATTCTTTTCAGGACAAAGTTGCTTATTCTAGAAATGAGGAGGGCTTTCAATGATCAATGTGATCAATGTGATGTCAAGCAATCAGGAGAAAAATGAACACATTGGACTCCAAGTCACTGACATGATTCAAAAAATCAGACTCACAGATTCTGTTGATGCCTAGAAATGAGCACTCTGTTAATGCTATCGTTGTTTCTGAGTTCCAACAGTGTTTGTGTGAACTAAAACCTATCAATTTTGGAGCTACTTTGTTTTCATCTTCACAGAGCCAAGGAAGAGCAGATGTCATGCAGAGATGTCTCCCACATCCCTTTCTCCATCTGACCTCATCTTCCATGGTCCTGGGAGAGCAGCAGTCTCCCCTTCTGCTGGAATAGGGTAATAGTAAGGGTTACAGTTTCTACTTCCTCTCTTTGGAAGGCTGAACAAGATCTTCCTAGGAAGCCTGAAGAGGAATGTGCACTCCTATAGTAGTGAAGAAGACTAGGTGAGCATAGGCATGGTGACTTTCAGCAAGGAAAGGCTGCCAGGAGGGATGAACCTGTGCCTTGGAAACAAGGAGCAGTGACTTTCTCTGCAACCTTCCTGCAGAGCATGCATTGCAGAAACAGCATCCCCTCCCAACACTCACTCTTCAGGAGTTTGAACACATTTCTGAAGTTGCTAGGAGAACATACTTCTCCCAGCAGGTACCAATAGCAGAATCATAAAACGTACCTGCTCTGTTAAAAGAGAAACAGGTGTAGAAGAGATGTATATTTCCTACTGCAAAACAGGGATCTTCAGCTAAGAGTCGATAGAATATAGGCACAGGTCAAATGGAAGAGCAACAGACGATGATGACAGTAGAGGGCAATTATTCTTAAATTTTTTATTCTTAAAAAAAAAAAAAAGCATAAGAATGCCTAATTATTAACTGGCAAATATTTGGGGAAGCAAAGTTCTCTAGGTAGCACAGAGGGCTGCTTTTTTTCCTTCTGTCAAACTTCCTACACCAGGTAGTTCCTGACAGATATTGTAGTTGCACTAACATCTCGCTTACACTTCTTACCCCTAAGAACAGTCTCTCACAGCTGCTTCCAGAACTACTACACAGGTCAAAGCTGAAAGGCTATTAATGACTGTTCTCAATTTAAACTCTGCTGCCTTACATAATGTATAGATTGTGCTGTGACCCTTAAATAACTGGAGTCCCACCTGAATAGCACACCACCATTTGGTACAAAATATTCTTAGTACAGAAATGAAAGATCAGGTGTTGACAGAGACACTCTCAAGAATAACCTAATCTTAAAAGGCAGGTGCCATTAACTGCATTGGGATTTTACATCACACAGGTTCTGTTTTCAAAATTTTGACTTAATTATTTGTTCTCTGCATTCTATTTCTGCCTGTAAGTAAATGCTGTCGCATCAGCTTTTGACCCCTTTGATTCAGGTCCAAAAATAGATGGCTGTGAATAAAATGCCTGTGCCTTTAAACAGTCTGATTTTTTTAACCTTGGCTGACATAACAAAAAGCTAAGGTCACAAGGCAGCAGAAATAAGCTGTTAGCACAGCTCCACTTAAATCTAAAACTCACGTGTCATGGGCTTTCACTTCAGCCTTTGACATCAGCTATTGAAAGATGTTTTTAACCTTATGGAGTCAAAAGAAATGCCTTAGTTCAGGAAAACAGCACCGGCAGTGCCCTGGCTGCTTAAAAGCAAAGCCACATTCCAAGCAGGTTGTATTAAAGCACTCTGCCCAGCCCCTCTTATTTTCCTTGAAGTGCAACTTGTCTTTTACTTCTTTTCAGCAACGCAGGCACGTACTCAGAAACCACACAGCAAGCACACTCAGTTTCCTAACAGGTATATTGGATAATTACTGGCAGGTCTTGCAGGTTCTTTAGACAGGCCTGTATGAATATGCTGACAGCTCCCTTTATCTACCCCCATGTTCCCATAATCTGCAACAGCGTGCTTCCCACAGAAGAATCCGGATATACTGCACATAAACAGGGGGAGCACTGAAACATTCCTGCTATTAATATACTCTGTCTGCTTCAGATGGGTTTCTTGTTCTATAAGTAAGGACTGTTTTTTTCAAGAACAGGTTCAGGCTCATGTTAGTGGTCAAATAATCAGCTACAGCAACATACCTCTTGAACATATGCTGGTTTTAAAAGGTCAAGTTACTTACCCAAAGATATCAACTGCATACTTCAAACAACATCTATGGAGACATCTCAGTACAAATGCATCAAAAGAGGGAAAGAGAAAACAGCAGTAGTTTCCTCTTTAAAAAAAGTAAACTAAGACGTATTAAATGCATGGACTAAATTTTCACATTGGAATTTAAGATGTTAATCCTTTTCATAGAGTAGGCCTTTAGAAATCCCTTTAATTTCTTTGCAGGCATCTCCATCTGTTGTCCCATGCCTGAAGTTTTGCTGTTGAACTGCTGACGCTGACATGTTACTACAGTTACTACAATTACACAGTGCAAAACCAGTATTCTTACTATCAAAGTAACAGAACACAGTAGTGCACATAAAGGCAGGCTGAACGTTTTAGGCACTATGGAAAGAAGCTCCATAACAGAAGCAAAGCAAAGCTGCTAAGTGCAAGTATTTAATTTTTAAGAAAAGAAATTAAAATGTGAAAGCAAGGAAATGACAATAGAGCTGTGCTGGCAAACCTGGGGGGACTTCTTTGACCACTGCACAGTCTCACACTACATCATGGATAATTACCATCTTTGGGGCACACCCAGCAGTAGCAGGGTCTGGGCTCCTCCACACCACTAACCACAAACTGGGCTGAACCAGCCCATAAACAGTTGGTGAGTACATGAGCACAACTTCCTAGGAAGACACAGTGCACTCTGCTATTTTCTTTATAATTAGTTCCTGCAGAAGGCTGCAGAACTCAAATCTATTCTGCCTTTTTCTGCCTACTAGCCAACTTGAATCAGAAAACACATCAGGTATTCAATACCAAGTTTACTCAGACTGAGACAACAGAATACCAGAGACCCAACACAAAGTCAAGGATTTAACTATCACTCATACTATAAAAAAGTAGTTCAAGCTTTCATTCCCAGCAAGCACCAACTTCTGCTTCTATTTGATCCAATAAACAATTCCCATTGTTCTGAGTTCACAAAGGAGCTTAGAAATAAATTAAGTGCAGATCCTGAAAGATGAGCAGAGGAAAGAAACAAAAGCAGGTTACAGCACTGAGTGTGATGGAGAGTCAAGACATTTTAGAATACAGACACATGGTATCAATGGAATACAATCAGTTATTTGCTCTGCATGCTAACGACACTGCAAGTTCAGCCTCTGCATCACAGCCATTGGTCCATTAGCCTCCAACCCCTTTGCAAGAGATTTATTATCATTTCAAGCCGTGCAGGTAGAAAGAGCACGCTGCCTGAAATACAGGGACCATCTCACCCCTTGAAGGTGTATTTCTTGAACGATGCTCCAGGGGGCGGAATAGATGTGCTTCACTGTTCTGACCAGGTGGACTTGAATACTGTTGCTCATCTTCACATGATGGGAAGAAGGCATAATTAAAAAACGAAATGACCAAATCTTTGCAATATGCAAAACAGATGCTTTATATTCTTCACGTGAAGACAACCTTTCCCAGTCACACGAAGAAACCTGCATACACTTGTAAAAATGGCAAGCTTGCAACTATTCACATTTGTCTATGAAGATAGGTCTTAATGAAGAGTTGGTATCAATTTACTGTTCGACACATTTTGAAAGAAGCTTTAGTTTCATTCTTACTGCTATAAACTTGAGAGTTGGCAGGAGGCATTTTCTTTCAGAATGTTCTTTTCTTTTTTCCCCTTAACTGCTTATGGCTGGGATTAAAAAGCTAGAAGGGAGACACTCAAGTTACTTGCAAGATTTGGGCAATTTCACTGCCATTTGGCTGCTGATGATAGCAACATAATAAGAGAGATAGTATCAGATAATCCTAATTTCTGAGTGACCTGAAGTGAGTGCCTGGTCTAGTATTAAATGGGGAGGTTGTGGGGGGGCTGGAGATTCATGGTCCTTGAGGTCCCTTCCAACCCAGGCCATTCTGTGATTGCCACTGGAAAAGGACCAGCCTTCAGGCATCCTCACACAGCTGCAGTGCAACAGTTCTGCTGTGAGGTTCTGTTGTTCCCTTGGATTGATCCCTGGTAAATGGCTTTATCTTTGAGGACCACGAACAGACGAGATATAAAGCCTGTTTATCAGCACTCACATTTCATAGCCCAGCACCATTCACATATCCTAGAAAGACTTCCACCTCCGCAGGGAAATTCCAACATTTCTTCTGCCTATACCATTACATCGTTATTACTAATTATTATTCTGGAACAGAAAAGAAGAAGATAGCCTCTGGAGTGAACAGAATAGTTGCTATTTTAAAGTATAGTAACACAGGTCACATTTATCCTGTACATAAGTGGGCTTCATGGGATGCCTACAGTTCTAATCCACCCAGTTGTTACACTGGGGGTGGGGCTGAGCTGTGCTGTAGCCCCGTTCCCTACCATACATTCAGACATCCTCCCAGCAAAAGCAGACTGCATCAAGTACACACCATTTGGGTCTCAACCTAATGTGGAATTAGCACATGGCAAGAATTCATGGCAGAATATTCTGACCCTAGGAACAGCCATCTGAGGTAGAACTGATATAGGCTGTAGTGACTTGATCTGATTGATGGATGTCTGGGACATTGCTGTCAGCGGGAATCTCAAAAACCTCATGGACATCTGCCACAGCAACTTTGTCACCAATACCATGCATGAATATCTGATTAATATAACCTACAGTGAACCAAGATGATAATTCAATAAAAGAATACTTCATCTTTTCAACTGTGATTTACACAGTGCGGCTTATTGCTAAGCTACCTAGTTCAGGACTAGAAAAAAAAAATGAAGTATTGAAGAAATCATTTAAGAAATACTGTTTCACTATCAAAACATGAGAACTGTGACCTTATGAAATAACAATCCTGACCATGAGATTTAAATTACTCGATTCAGATTGAGGACAGCATGTGGATACACACTTTATGTTAATCTCATTCATTTCACCTGAACAAAAGCAACTGTTTTCCTTGTATCATCCCACTGCAGATGCCATTTTCTCTACAGATGTCAGTCTCAATTTCAGAAAAGCTACAGCAGTAACAGACGTGATTTATGAGTTTGCTATCCTATGCCTGCAGGCAACATACACAGCATTTGCAAGGGTCAAGAATATTTCTGTGATTTCACAAACAAATTCTCTTTCTTGGACTTCACTTTCTTACCTTGGTTGCATGTTTTTCCAGTGTATCCTGGGTGGCACTTGCACTTGTTTGGCCCAATGCATTCGCCGTGTTTGCATCCTGGTTGGCATATAGCTGCAAATAGAACACCATTCATTATTCTCTGGTTCCAGTCATGACTGACAGTGCATTACTTTAAAACAAATGGCAACGACCTAACAAAAATAGTACCATTTATGTTCCTCCTTTAAGCACCGTTGTGTCTCAAATACCACTGTTTGAACAACAAGTGCACTTACAAAAATAATTGCCACCGCAATACGTGTGGGACTCACTGGTATTCTATTTTGGTACAACAGGAGGTTCTGCTGTTTCTGGCATATTAAGCTCCTTTAGTAGCTCATCAGCCTGCATACACAATGCCTTCCCTCACTCTGTGTATTTATGTACTGTGGTTCACATCATTAAATTTGGTAAACTGGAATATGCCCTAGCTTTTCTCATTCTGCGACAGAGTGCAGATGTAAAATTCTGGTGAGCTTACTGTTTAAGTAAGGCAGACACAAATTACAAAGAAAACAGAGGGTGGCATAACTCAAGTACTCTGTAATTAGGATTTACTATTTACCCTGACTTTAATTTTCTAAACTATCAGTATCATTTGCAATTTGCAAAGTCACTAACTAGATCCAGCTGTAATATTCATTGATCTGACAACAGTCTATATTATAAAATTGTATGCACTGAGGATCTATTTGAACAGAAATCTGCCAGAAGGCACTAGCTTGCATTCCAGCCAGGCTGCTCAACAGGGCTGAATTAAACAAAATTCAAACAGAAATGAGATTAGTTGCAGCTGTGAAAGAACTTTGCAAATACGTCTCTAATGATCCAAAGTCTTTTCCTTAAGATTCAAAGCACCCAGAATCAGCAGTTCCCACAACTGCACCCACAGAAGCAACAGCAAAGAATGAGTTTGGTTCAGTTCAGGGACTGTATTTGCTCTGTACGCAGGGCATTTTTTGTTTAAAAATTAGACATATGCATCCTGCGATCCCCAGAGAACATAAGACCTTGTTTTCTATCTGTAGTACTGCTCTTGGTGGATCTTCCTAACGCTGCTGCATCTCTTTTAACTCTGTCTTTAGGAATTTGCTAAAAAGCAACAGAGAGAGGTGGTTTTAGTTATTGTAAGATGCATCCTTCCTATAAACACTGGCCAGAAACAAAGACATGGGACTCAGATTCATCTGCTATCTAATGGAGTTTCTGTTTCTGTGAAAGTAGCTGTAGTAGCTCAGTGAACTACAGGAAGTTTCAAACATATGTCCTTGGGTAATGGGCAGAACTGTCAGAGGAACAACTGAAATATCACAAAATTCTACAGAATTGTAGTTGGAAACAATTACAGCTTCTTTAATCATTATAGTCACAAACAAAGAAATAGGCTCTGTTTTAAGAGTTAATTTAGATGCCGTATCTCTTGTCTTCCTGAGATCATAAGCCCTAATTTACCTAGAGGAGGATGGAAAAAAAGGAAGAGCATGAATACCAACTTCATCATTGTGAAAAAAGAGATACAGTATATCCATACTAGTAACAAAAATGACTACAAATATGTTTGCAAAAGCTTCTATAAAGTTTTAACTGTCCTTCAAAGAAAATCCATACCGTAAAGCAGGACCCAATCAGTTAATACTAACTTGTTAGTAACTAATAACTTGTTAGAAGAACACAAAGCACCATCAGCTAGATATCAGCTTGGAATGAAGTGGTAAAGTTCCCTGAGTGAACCTACTGCAACTTTAGCTTAGCTGACAATAAAATGCCTTTCTCTCCTCAAATGCATGAAGCATACATTAGCAGAGCTCAGATTGCAAAAAGATGATCTCACAGTTGAAGACAAAAAGGGTTGGCGATTTAGAACTGGAAAAGCGTATCTAATTCAGAAGATTCAATATCTTTTAGTATCCTCTCAGTCAACCAAACAGCACATTGTACTACACAAAAAAAATCTTCAGTAGCATGAATAAAACATCTAAAGCAAATTACATAGAACAACAAATTACAGACAGAAGACATGGGTGATGGGATCTGTGGCATCCTCAACAGATGACAGCCTAATACATGTTAACCAGCTTAGGCCCACAGTAATATCTGTAACGTCTGCTGTCCTGTATGACACACAGGTGGATAAGTCCAGATGTAGGCCATCTCCAACTCCCTAGATAAAACTCAGAAGAGCTCTTAAATCTTTCCTTTTTTTCAAAAGTCTCAGTTAAAGGAGATGTCAGTGCCTCAGCAGCCCACAGCTTAAAAATCCCTACTCTAACGACTTCCTAACCAATATCCATAAAGCCAAAGACATTACAAAATGCTTTCTGCACATAAACAGGTATTTGGAAACCAGCTTTTGCTGCCAAACATGGTACTTGAAGAAATCTCTTTTATTAGAACGCATTCTGTATGCCGGAGCTACTTGAATGTTACACAACTGAAATACAACATTCTACTCAACGTTAGTTCCACGTAATGATGGAAGAACTTCTATACAAAAGGGAAAAGCATTTTGCAGCAAGCTTTGCAACACCATGTAATTCAGCCAACACCTCCAAACTTCACAGCATTTCCTACAAGGAATCAAATCACTCTCACCAAACTATTTATGTGACCACCTCGTTTCAATCTTTTCATTTTAAATAATTTTGGGGCCAGACACAAAGACTTGCTCTGTCTCAGTTCCCACTGACTTTAATGGGAGGCAAGGAAGTATCTTTCAAGCCTTTTACTTAGCCAGAAATCTAACAGAGTACCTATTTTAAAGGCTGGCAAGAACTACCTTTTCTTCCGAAGTAAGATGATAAATACTGCATTTTAAGTTTCAAGTAAATCTCAGGACAAATTAAACCCTATAAAAACAATAGAGAACTGAAACATGAGTGAGTGAATTGGGCTTAAGAGTTGTTTTTGTGGGTTTTTCTCCACAAGCGTGGGAGAAAGAATTCCTGGTGAAATGCATATGCTCTCAGCATGTGTTACACTCGCGTAAAAGCTCGAAGCCACCCATCTTCCCAGACACCAGGAACAGCTGGTGTGCCTGAGTATGACTAAATCATTCTGAATTATGATTTTTTTAATTGCTGCATAAGTACATAAATGAAGTGTACATTCAATTAGTTCATTATGGCTCTGCAGCATTGGCAGTGGGAGGCGTTGCTGTTTTTTTCACCTTTATTTTCTCCCAGCACTCAGCTCCCTAGAATGTTGATGCTAACAGATTATTAATCCATTACCGAGTGCTGCTTGGTGGAGTCCTAACAAGACAGTCGGACTGCTTAATTCTTACCTAACTCCTTTGTTAAGGATCAACAATGAAAAATCCTGAACTTGCACAGAGGAGTCTCTCCACCACCCTAATTTTCATCTGTTTTTCTAACACTTTGAGCCATGACTTCCAGCAAAAGACTGTAATGATGTGAGGGCACTCCTGAATGTTATAACACTTTGCTCTGTTCTGCTGCTGAATTTGATCCATAATGTTAATTCCTGGTTCCACACACCTTCTTTCTTTGAGTGAGGTCCACAAGAGTGTCTCACTGACAGAAGCTGCCCTCAAAAGTTGCTCCTTCTGCACCTCTCCAATCACATCTGCCTCAAAATGCCAGACCACACGCGTTCAATATGTTCTCCAACCTCTATTTTCAACTCTGAAGTCAAACTGTACAAGAATGCCTGCATCTGAAATAATCTGTGTTGACCATCTGCCTCGCTTCTCTCTTTCCAAGTAACACATAGCTCCTTTTTTATCCCGATCCCAAATCCCAATTTCTTAAAATTCATTTTTGCCAAACACAGGAAGTAACTTATGCATCGGCCCATAGATTATTACATACTATTCATATTCAACTGTAAACTCTTACAGTTACATATTTCTTCTTTGCTCCGTCACATACAAACACAGAGGAATGCATAAAGCTCAACCTCGAGCTATCCCTACGTAGTTATCAGTAGGTGGCAAAACCATGCGACAGCCATAACTCATATTACAGAATTACTATGGCCAAAAAAAAATTGCTTCCCAGCTAAGTGCACAAGCAGACACAATATACATCCCTGCAGAGTTCAATGAGCTTGATTACTGTCAGCCCAGGTATCAACTTTCAGATGATTTCACATGCAAAATGTTCCTTATGCTGAAAGATAATAGAAGTGCTTGACCAACTTCTGTAACTAGAGACTGTTAACAACCTCAGAGAAAATGGTGGTATATTATGCCTGAGTTGTGTTTTGCTGTTTGCTGGTTTGTTTTGTTGTTTTAAGAGACTTACATTTATTTGTAGCACTCACGTTAACAGGTTAAAATGCACAGAAGGTTCTACCTAAAATATACAGTTCCATTAGATAAGTGGATCCTAATTTTACACACACAACTCTCACCTTTACCTGCATAAAACAGTGACTCAGTTTGCACACATGACTGTGGTAATGGCACATTAACATGACAAACTGCAGCCAGTGGGGGCTATGCATTACAGTGAATTCTCTGCTTGCCTACACTACACTCAAACTCATACCAAATTCTCAACTGCATACCAAATCCAGACCTTGGCTCATGGATGCCTTGCTGTTCACAACAACACTTAAAAACACACTTAGCTACCACTGACATCAACGGGATTTAATGAAGCTGGTGAAAGTTAATCTAATACCTGTGCATTTTAGAACTGTTTAAAAACCAGTGGAAATTTGGTCAAACACAACACAGAGAGAACAGTAAGAAACATTTCAGGTTTTGTCATGTGTTCCGTGTTTGTCTTTCAAGTGGCTCACGACAATTCCTTAAAGAACAGTGATTTATAATCTCAAATGCAGGTTCATTACCCAAATCTCTCTGTGTTTCTACCCAACTCCGGACCAGCCGGAGTGTCACCACACATGGCAGCAAAAAAGAAATGGGGCCCTACCACTTATGGACATATAACACCCAGAGGCTTCAGTGCAGTAACTTCTGTACCACAGTAACAAAGCCAACTTTAACACACAGCTGATGGCTTTGCTCCCCTTCTGAAGACTGGTGCTCCCACCACAGGGATAAGTAAACATAACAGTTCTTAAGCAGCAGAAGACTATGGCCCTGAGTACTAATCTAAACTAGCACTGACTTCATCTTGCTCTAACACGCCAGGCTGTGCACTGCTGTAGGCCATGGGCTGTGACATTTCCCTGCTGTGAAAATGACAACCTGTAGTGGAGGTGCAAAGCAGACAACGGGGGGCAGTAAGTGTTTCAGCCATCCCAAACCAGCCTCCTGCTGCACAATTCTGTACTGTGAAAGCAAAATCAGGCCTCCCAGATCTGACAGCTTGTAAATGTGAAGCTGGGAGTATAAACAACTTGCAGAAAAGCAAAACCATTACTTGGGGCCTAATGGTAAAATAAAGAAAAAAGAAATGAGAAAGGAAAAAAGGAAAAAGTGTAAATGTTTAGGAGATAAGATGCATGTCATCAGACAGGTGACTGGGATGAAGAGCCTTGTTAGTTTTCTTCCCTCTCCCACCCTTCCCCACCCTCCCCAAATCAGATGCTTCAAAAATATTTAAAAGGGAAAAAAAAAAAAAAAAGAACATCTACATCTTCTTGCCATGGAATATAGTTTGTATGAACAATTAATGACTAAGAGGCCACAACTCCAAGCCATAATCTTTCCAAAATTATTTCAAGAAATATGTTCAGCTAACCTTTGGGCTGGCACCTTAGGCTGGCTATTCTCTGCCTTAAGACGTAGAAAGCTGTAAGACAAATATCCAAAAAAAAAAAAAAAAAAAGAAAGAAAAAAGAAAAAAGAAATTCCAGCTTTTTTTTTTTTTTTGCTTTTTTTTTTTCTCCCCTGTAAGGAGGATGGACTTGGCTGGGGCTTTTATCAACTTGTTACATTCCTGGAGACTTACACACATTCAACATTCAGAGCTTTTCTGAAATAAAAAAAAAATTCTGGTACACATTTAAAAATAGAAACACCTTACATCTGCATTGCATTACGAGATTTAACAAACACATTCTGATACATAAGAGTAATTAAATATCATGACGTGATGCTATTCTTATTCAACTAACCAAGGAGCTACTTTGCCATACAGTATTGTACAAATTCTCGTTTCATGGTTTAGATCCCACGTTTCCATCAACAGAACACAAATGCCTTTCTTAAAGAGACAGTATCCTTTCATTCAAATATGCATGTATGAATCGCTAATGCCGCATAAGATAAAATGTAAAGGGTTTGCACCACGATAGTATTAATTTGAGATTAAGTCATATTACACTCATTTTGAAGCATCTGATCATCTGTACTGGCACATGCATTTACTGGCCATTTTTATGATGTTTAAATTTTGATCATCTGAACTGAAGTTAATGCTGAGAGACCTTTTCAGCTCTTACTACCATATGTAACTAAATATAATACAGAAGTTAAATAAGATGGAAACAGATCTATGTTTTGGGTTCATGTTAAAACAATTTATTTGCCAATAAAATGAATATTAGACGCACAGCATGTTAGGCTCCATAACCTTGTTATCAAATTGGGGACCTACCACCAACAGCTCTTTGTATTTTAAGCAATATTGACCAACATTTAAGGGTTTGCTCTGATTGTCACTTCTATCGATTTAAATCTGCTTTAACCAGCAAGCCCCTTAATGGAGGGAAGGTGGGGCTGTTGCCAAGCTTTGAAGGAAGCTCCAAATTCAAATTGACAGTATGGTCAAAACACACTACTGCTGGCATTTCCTGGGGACAAACTGGACTGCAAAACTTCTATGCAGAAGAGATGCAATGGAGGAGTGGGAAAGGATACTGTACCTTTAATTTAGCAAAGTCATAACTGCTTTTGGAACCATAAAGGTTCTAAAATGAAAAAATCCCCACATCTGTAACTGAATAAAAATAGCAAAACCTCATTTTTTTTATTGCATGGCAAAATTAACACAGTATTGCAATTCTGTATAGGTATTTTTCACAGGAAAGACATCTAAAAATGCACAAAATTATTGGCCGTTTTATAAGATCTACTGCACATCAATATTCATTAAACATTGCTGACACAACGCATTCACACAGACTGCGTTGTTGCAACCACAAATTTAGTAACAAAACTCTTGCTGTTGTTAATGAGGTTTCTGCCAGGGGGCCAACCTCGTGGAAGCCAACGCTGTCGAGGTTCATTACTGACAAAATTATGGTTTTATTTCGCTAAAGATTTGTGCATCTCAGATTATACAGAATTGCCGTTTCCACTTAAAGCATCGTGATGCGCAAGAAACAAAAGCCCTGAGACACACAGCCTCGCCTCCCATTGATGTATGACATGATTTATGTGGGTGAACTCCCATCAACATTACTGTTGGTTACACAAAATCATCTCGGCATCAATGAGAGCACAACCACCTCTTCCCAGCCCACCACCATGCATCTCTGTAAATAAACCACACAGCACAGATACACATTAAGACAGAAGCAGCAGCATATATACAGTGTAAGTTTCTCCAGAGCACTTGCAAGAAGGCAGCAGCATGCACAATTTCCAGCAAAGCATTTGGTTATGTCTGCATCTGCCATTTCAGCTTGCACAAGCTCCCCCCCTCTTTACTGCAGGTCACCTAAGAACTTCCTGCAATAGCATGCATTTTACCAGGCTGGACTAAATCTTAATGCTAATCTGACATGTTCCAACTGACTTTTTTTTTTTTGGTGCAATGCTTAAATGAGGTGTAAACTGATTGCCTGACTTCTACCTTTACTAACGGATTACTGTTTAGCTCTGTCCCTAGACTTTTCATATTAGGTTGTTGTTTTTTTTTAAAGGCTTTTTATAAGTTTTATTATAAGGTGGTAGGAAAAAAATAAGAACCTTTGCTGACTTACTCTACTTTTCTTCCATAAGCAGAACAGCCAAATCTCAGCACAGGGAAATAACCAGACTGAGCTGCAGCAGACGGATGCTCTAAAAGAGTGCATTCATCTTCACAATCCCTTCTCAAGGTAGACTTTATTAATTTTGTTAATGTCTAAGGAGAATTCAGAATTGAAATAAGTGAAGTAATCAAGTAACAGCAAAGCCTGTCAAATCCATTCTCAGTGAAATTCTATTCCTGTTAAACATTTTGGGCACAGCTTTCTGTTTACTAAACAAACCCTCAGAATTGGCCTTGTTGACTTCACCAACCACGCAGACTCATGCCAACAGAGGATCTGACAGTTGGCCAGCACCAATTTACAGAAGCTGTAGATTCAAACTTGTATTTTGTACATGGGAATGCAGCAAAACCACACTTGCTATTGCCTCTAGCAAAGGAGTTGTCCAAACTGTAATCTAGAATAAGAATTCAAGCAATTTGCTATTGCTTCTCTTAAGAAATCTTACTCAATTTTTATAATCTACATTAAATTAGTGGTATCTCTTTCTGCCAGCTCTTATTTAATAACACAGGTTTAGTTCTGGGCTGTAAAATTGCATGTTAAATTATGAAGCAAAAAGCAGCCTACATTTTTAGTGTAGTTTGACTACATATAACTAGCATACAAATGAATTACAAACAGGCATGCAGCCAAGTACAAAGCAGGTGTATTTTGTTCATGAAAGGCACACACATTTGGAAATTATTTTAATAGTTTTAAAAGAATGACAGAGCTTTTTGCAAGCCAGCTATAGCAAGGCAGATAGATCACTAGTTCTAAGGATGCCTTTCAAGGAGTCCAGATGGATCAGTGGAAAAAAGGTCCACAAATAAGGAACAAATAAGTTAAAAATAGCCCCTAGCATGGCTTGCTGGAAGGATAACTTCCACTTTCAAAGTGAAGAATAAAAAGCATCACATTACTTCTCATGTATATCACAGAATCACAGTCACAGAATCCTTAAGTTGGAAGGGATCTTTAAAGGCCATCTAGTCCAACTCCCCTGCAATAAGCAGAGACAGCACAGCTAGATCAAGCTGTCCAGGGCCTGATCCAGTCTCACCATGAAAGTCTCCAGGGACAGGGCATCAACTGCATCTCTGGCAACCAGTACCAGTGTCTCACCACCCTCACTGTGAAAGACTTTTTCCTTACATCCAACCTAAATCTACCCCCTTTAAGCTTGAAGCCATCTCTCCTTATTCTCATAGACCCAGCTAAAGAGTCTGTCCCCTTCTTTCCTGTAGCTCTCCTTTATATACTGAAAGGCCACCTGAGATACTATCAGGTCACCTTGGAAATCAGTGCCTCTCCTATCCCATAGTTTAGTTTCCTGATATGCTAACCAGGTTCCAGAGCCCAACAGGTATTTGTAGGTTCACAGCTGTGTGAACGCATGTTTTTTTCAGCTGGTATGTGAGAAAAGTACATTTGTGCAAGATGCATGCAATGAGTTGTGTCCCAACTTGGTTTTCCCCTATCCATCTGTATACTCGAAATGGCTTCTGGGTTAGGACAACACAGTACCAAAGAAGCAGTTGCCCTGCAACACAAAATCAATTATGAACATACTGTCCATACCTGTCCATATCTGCTCTGACCAAAAAAGTTTTGCCTTGGAAATTCAAAGTCATTTACTGTGAAAGAAGAACTCCAGAAGAAACTCCTTCTATCCTCACTTTTACTCTGCTTTACAGTTTTGCCATGTGCATAACAATAACACATTAAAATGCAAGAAAGCCTTATTTTTACAAGTGACAGATATCAGATGTACATGTAAGGAAGCACACTTAGATGTCTTGATTGGTATAATTAATTCACAGGAGACAGAAGATGTTTCAGAGTATAAATTAAAGGAGGGTTCAGATTTTGACGACTTCTTGCATGCTGCCAAAAGACAGCTGAGTTATGCTGACTTTTGCTTGACTGAGCAGCACTAAGCACAGCTGTGCTGGATGCCCCTACATCAGGCAGCGGAACAGAAAAAGGAATTACTCCACACTTTGCAAAAGCAAATCTAGCTAATGTGGTTCTGTTTCCAGGTGCATCTTCATGGATGGATGATGAATCACAGGCACTGCATTACTATGGCTTAATGAGTTACCACTTGTCAGCTGGGCCACACTCCTGCCCTTCTAAAGCTGACACACACAGGCTTAAACCTTCCTCACAGTTAAACCATTACCTTAAACCACACAGCCATCTTAAGCTACCACGTTCTTTTCTCAATAGGCTTGGGCAGAAGACTGGCCCACACGTGTTTGGTGGAGCAGCTAGCACTACTTCAGCCTGAAATCACAGCTCAGAGTCCTTCTGGTAACTGTAGGTTGCAGCTCTTTCATGTATCAGAGCCTGTATTCTTGCTATTCTCTGTCTCCAGCATGGCACTCACATCTGCTCTCAGTAAGATAAACCCAAAGGCGATTGCTGTATACACAACAAGTTATGCGTGACTAAACAGGTGAGAGTGCAGATGTGCTGGAGCACTTGCAGGCATAGCAAAGATGATTCAAACTGCTTGGCTTGAGTACAGCAGTTCATGTCCATTAACAAAAAGCTCAGCATTGCTGCCTGACTATGTACTGCTTCATTTCTTAGCTCATAGTAAACAGGCTCTCACAACCTGTTTTTAAGTCTGATTCTATACCTGTTTTCATCACATAATTACCATTTATTTGAGAAATGGCAAAGAAAACATACATCTAGTAAAGGAAAGTTAACACTTATGCCACTCATTCTGGGGACAGGATTAAGTGGCTTGCTTGGCATTATAGTACACTTGAATTTTTTGGAACCTTTTCAGATATATGCCTTCATACAGTAAAACACTCAAGACTGCAGCTGAGGCCAGGAATGCTGCCTTCCGTGTGAGCTTAATCCTTCATGCTGAATGCCTCATTCCCAAGGTGAAGTGCTTACTACAGATATTCTATTTGGCTGCCAGCACTAGAAAAGATTCACTTTAGTCTGGTGTAATCTCCCACATTGTGATATGACTGGAATTTTCGCCACCCACAACTGGAACAGAGTTCCTTGCTATACTTTTCTCAGAGCTTGACTCCTGCTTCAGAACTAGAATTAATTGCTAAGTTTTTAGCAAGGTCTTCACCCACACATCTGAGGCTTTTCTAAGTTCTCAGTAGTCTTTAAAATACAAAAGGAAAGAAAGTATTTCTACACTTAGGTGAGAACTGTATTCCTTTTAAAATCTGGTCCCAACTACTGAAGATGACCAGATAGAATCGATCTCTGCATTCCTTGAAAGAGTGAATAATGTACTTCAACAGTAGATGGAGAATCCACTTAGATTTAGCCTTAAAAAAAGAACCTTCATGGTATCTGAAGAAAATGGCAAATCACTACAAAAAATCTTACTGACAAAATTCAGGGTAAGAAAAATAATGAAAACCCTCTGTGCAATATTTTTTGTATTTTTTCTTTTTTTACTTTTAGTTATGACTTTTTTACTAATGTTACTTTATGCTATTGCCATCTCTCAAGACTGAAAACAGCAACCCCAAATCGGAGTTGGTGAGAGAGAATCTAAAGGGCAAGTATATCTGTAGCTGACTTCCCGCTAAATGCAAGCTTAAATTTATGGCCATCACACAGGAGATGACTTGTCTAAGTGAAAAGCCACAGTGAGATCTCTCTTATTTCAGTGCAAATGTTAAATATCCGTAGCTTCAAACATTTAAATGCTTAACAATTTCCAAATACAAGTTCAAAAAGATAGACATAGATTCTATCACCTCTGGAGTTGATGCAATCAACTGCCTCACATTATTCTTCCTTCTCTATAAACATCCATCCCAGGGAAAAAAATATTTCTGTTATGAACTACAGCCTTAAAACTCAAAATGACTCATGATACAGGCTCAGAGATACCAATCTGAGATCCTCTCATCTCATAACAGTAGCAGACATGTTATGTTCCAAAAGCCCTTTGCATAGCTTTTTTTTACCAGTCATCTTATATACCTGTTAAACACTGCAAGCTATTAACATGCTTAGGATGGAAGGAGCCAATGCTGCCATTCACAGATTTGAACAAAACCTTTGCTGAGAGTGTACAGTTGCACTGCCAGTGCTACTTCTATCTTCTGCCTGTCCTTCTGCCTGCTGCTTGTTTATGTCACTGTCCTGCAGGCTATGCATCTAACAATATTCAACACCTGTTTTGCTTTAAAAGTGGCTTAGCAAAAAATAATCTGGTCATTTGCATCTTAATTAAAAAAGCAAAAAGCACTATTTATAGGTTCAGTCCTGCAAAAACTTTGGAGAAATCATTTGTGTGAACTGTTAGGCACGTGAGCCAGTGTTCCCAGAATCAAAGCGTGTAATTTTAACAAGCTGAGGTTTGTGATTCCTAACAACCTGAACTTCTACACCACCCTAGCTGCTACTATAGAGTACTTTTAGAAGATGTCCTGCATGATGAAGACTTATCTATTTTGTTATCCTGCCATTATCAAGAATTTTAAATAGCATGTTAGAAGAGGATTCTAATATACTATTAGAAAATTATAATCTTAGAGATGTTTCTCTTCATGTGCGACCCAATAAAAGGATGTCATCAGGCTGGTTGATATACCCTTAGTTTGGGATTGCTGTGAGAATGTTTGATCTTTAGTATCAATTTGAATGCATCTGTTGACTTTTAAAATGAAATGTCAATTATTTAGATTTCTTTCTCAGGTATAAATATTCTACCCTGCACAGCCTGTAACATAACACTGAAGTGTTATGTCAGGCTATTAGGAATGAAATGAAGTGGAAACAAAACAGAAATTCACAGATTCTCATTGCCTTAGCCAAAGTTTACTTTACCTGATTGAAATCATTTTCAGAACTGTTAATATAACAGACCAGATTTTGACTCGATAACATCCTTTTAATTAAGCCAGACTCACACGTGCAAAAGCCTTGGCCATCCATTATAAGACTGTGTGTGAAGGATGGCAAGGTGCACGTACGAGCCTCTCCTATTTGTGACTAGAAGCCCCAGCAGCAATGATACTCACGTTGGCACTGTCCCCAGGCCAAACGGGCCCAGCCCCAGCAGCAGTCAATTCTGCTTCCAAACCGGCACAGTCCTGCAGAGGAGACTATTTGTCTGGGCCACCTGAATGAGGCAGTTCAAAGACAGCTGGTGAAACATTTTGGAAGCAGCTAACTAAAATCATTCTGTATTGAGAACAAGAAGAAAACAAACAACGGAACACTTCATCTTCTGGTGAAGTGCTCTGACCTGAGTCTGTGATATTTCTGTTACGAAAGCGTGCTGTTCAGACAGCGGACGTAGCTTTAGGCAGAAGGTAATTGGCGTAACTTTGCACAACCTGAAACAACCGGCACGTTTCGCTACGTGCTCGCTGCTGCCTCTCACAGGTCGCTGTTAAACTGTTGCAGACTTGTGAAATTATCTGTAACACGCAATTAACCACCATCGGGAGTTTCAGCATTGATTTTGTTTCGCGATATATCGCCAAATTTCCTTACTGAAACTTGAAGGGGGGGGGGGAAGGAAAATAAAAAAATCAAAACGCGAGCTTCACGTTACGCGGTAAACAAATACAAAGGGAGAAGTAGAGAGACCGTAAATAAAAACTGAAAGGAAAGAGGCAGCGCAGCCTTAGGCGACGGCACAGCGCTGCCGTGACTTGTCAGCGCGCCTCAGCGACAGGCGGGAAGGCGGCGAGCGAGGCGCTGCCCCGCACACCGCACGGCACGGCGCCGCGCGCCCCACCTGCCGCTCCGCTGCGGCCCCGCGCGGGAGCTCAGCTCTCCTCCCCTCGCCCCGCGGCCGCTCTCACCCTCACGGCTTCGTGTTACAACTTGAGTCGCGCTTCTCCGCCTTGCTCCGTTCCGAGCGCCCCGAGGCGTCAATAGACCGATTTTATTCTCGCAGCACGTGAAGCGCTTCGCGTTTAATCCCGACGGAACGCAGCGCTGCAGCGGCGACCAACTTTCTGCGGCCGTGACGGCGCTGACGCCCCGGAGCCGAGCACGGCCCCGGCCCCGGGAGCGCGACGCGGTGCCCGCGCTCGCCCCCCCCCCCCCCGGCCCCGTCCTGGGGGCGCCCCGCCTGGCTGATGAGGCAGCCCGGGTGTGACAGGAGCCCCCCGGCGCCATTTCGCACCCCGGGGCCGCCGAAGCCCCGCTTCCCGCGCCGACCCCCGCTCGGCGCTCGCCCCGCGCAGCCGGCTCCTACCTTGTGTCAAACTCTCCGGCCGCCCCCAGGGAGAGGCAAGAGGCCAGCAGCAGCCGCACCGAGAGCTCCATGGCCGGCGGGGCTCCCCGGCGACGCGGGGGGAGCGGCGGCGCTGAAGGCGAGCCGCGGTGCCGACGGTGCCACCGCTGCCGCCCGCCCCGGCTGCGCCGCGAGAGCTTCGGAGCGGCGGCGAAGGCGGCGAGCCCCTCCGCGCTGCCCGCCTCGCTGTCGGGCGGAGGAGGTGCCGCCGAGGAGCGGCCGTGCCGCCCGCGGCCGATAGGGGCGCCCGAGGGCGGGCCGCCCGCCTCCCGCTGAGGGGCACCTGGCGGCGGGGCCGCGCCTCAGCACCGCCTCGGCCCCCCGGCCGCTCCGCGCCCCTCCTCGCACGGAAAGGGGAGAACGACGGGCGCCGAGGGGGCGGGGGGTACAGGCAGAGGTTTGAGCTTGTGAACAAGCTGTTATCCCACGGGGTCCGACAGGCGCCCGCAGCAGAGCCCACGGGTACAGATAGAGAAGAGCATTCAGGTTCAGCCTTCTGTCGCCAGACGCAGCTCTTCCAGAATAATACTGCTCAGCAGGATTGCAACTGGTTGTTTGCTTCGTTCTGGCTCCAAGTTTAATTGCTCTCTGCTGTTAGCAGGTGCGGCCAGGTGCCCCTAACCAGAGGTTCAAGCAGGACCTGTGCCCCACACAGCACTACAACAGGGGTGACTCCAGCTCTGTGCCACAGTAAAGCACTAAAAGATGGCAGTCCTGGCTTCTGGGTTTCTATGAACCACGGGGACATTTTGAGGGACACTAAATAACAATTTGTCACCAATTTAGTGGTCAAAGCCGCTCACGGTGCTCTGATTATTACAGACAGATGGGCCAGCAGCTCGGAATAGACTGCAGCACTGCTTTTGCTGCGTGCATGCAATACAGCTAATCTCATCAGCTGTTGCTACAAGAGTCACACAGCTCCGACCCAGAAAACAAAGACCTTCCAGTTTGCACTGTAACACAAAGCCAAACCCTTCAGGGAGCACTTAGATGCCAGCTTCCTAAAATATGATTTCAGACTTCACATTTGAACTGGAAGTTCTGCTCAGTGCATTTTGCACCTTTATAACACTTCACAGATACACAAGCAACACTGTGGTTATGACAGTAGTGAAGACCTTTTGCTCAGGGTATGAATTGAGCTAGTGAGTTTTGTAAAACTACACCTCTCAGAGCAGTTTTACCACTTACTGAAATCTTCAGCAGAAAACACTTGACTCTTCCATTATCTTTTCAGGACCCCAATTTCCCCATGCTAAGCCTCCTGCCCACAGTATCAATCCAATACCATTCAGACAGATGAAAAAAAAAAAAGTAAAAAGCTCATAATTCTGCAAGATGTTTGTTACCTGTGCTGAGACAGCAAACCCCACGGAGGACTGAGCTAGACATGAAAACTACACCGAAGACAAATGTCATTCCCTCCATTCACATCAGTAGAAGCTGATAACCTATGCAATAACACAGTAGCATTTGGGAAAGACAGGGGAACATCTGGCTTAGATTAGATTCTTGCTGAAACAGAGCTGATTTCCAGCTCATGACTGATCGAATTATTTTTTTTTTCCCCCACTCAGATACGTGATGAGGGATCAGCCCACAGCCCTTGCAGGATTAATCTGTTGTCAAGATTTTTATGGGCAAAAAGGGAGAAGTCCTACTTAAGATAACCACAGGGATTTCTCTCTGGTACCAGCATCCGGCTGTATCTCTACAACACGCAGAAGGAAAACATCCGCAAGTTACATTGCGGCCAAATTCAGGACAGGTGCCAAAAGCAACATTTCAGCTTCATTGTGAATGAAGGTCTAGGGCAACCTGACACTTTCCTTCCAGTGTCCGAAAGGACGTGTCGTAAAGTCAATCCCACTCACATCACTCTGCGTAGTAGCACTTAAGTACAGAGCAACTTTAAAGCACATGCTACTTTTTAAAATCATATATACTCACAAATGGCAGTAAGATCATTTAATCTGTCCAGGCTGTACTCAGTATTTAAGATTTCCTCCGCAGTCTCTTTGGCATTCTTGTGTGTCAATAACCGTGCTGGTCAGACATGGTGCCTACTTCAATTAGAATTGTCTGCTTTTGGTTAACTTCTGTTGCTTCTGGAATACCTCTTTGAAAAAAACAATTAACCGGTCACTAGAAGATCACATATTGCACTTCCATACCCACTAGCAGGACTGGACATCCAGCCATTTATGAATTCATTTGTTTTGGCAGTGATTTATTAATCTAAATGGAGTTTTCTTAACAGTGCAGTTTCTCATATTCAGGACACTGAGTGAATAAGTATAGGAATCAAATCTCTGACAAATTAACAGTGTACAAAGCTGCCTTCCATACTCTTACTCGTACACACATACATAGTGCTGTGAGGGTGTGTATCAAGCTACTACATAGGAGACAGAGAAATTGTGGAAATAGTAAGAGAAGAAGCGTTCTCATACCTTACAATTAATGAAGCAGCATGAAAGCATCACAAATGTTGAAGTCACAGGGCTGGCTGACGTGATGTTCAGCAAGACATTAGTAATAAATGCCCAATAGGAATGCACCAAGCACTCAGACAGATGACTAGTACATACCAAGCAGATGAAGTGGAGGATTATGGACAAAGGAACAAGTGTCCAAGGAATCTCTTTCAAAGACAAATCGTTGAGTGCAACATGAACCATGATTTTCCCTGCAAATCAGCGACAACAAAGCAGAAGCACAGAGGAAGATGCAAGGTATTTCAAACAGTAATGCTGTTCTCCTGCATATGAAAGACTCAAAATGCATTCAGCAATCAGAAAAGGAAGGTACAAACAGGTCTTTAAAAGTGTTTAATGAGTGCATGCTTACTATGCCTAATTTCCTTCTCCATTCCCTTATAAAGATCCTGCGATCTTTACATCACAAAGAGCTCGTGTATCTTGTCCTCAAGAAACCACACTAACAGCTCTGATCCTCATCTTGGACTTTCAGTGTCATAGATTCACTGGGTTCAGATTGACACTCCTCTTGGAATATCAAGATCCTAAATTTGCTAAAGACATGCTACTTTGAGAGAGCAGAGGAAGAATCTGACACACCTAGTGAAATAGAAAGCAGTTTGCTTGTCAACTTCCATTTTGGTTGGCTGAGTTGTGTTTGTGGGTTTTTTCGTTCGTTTGTTTTGGCTTTTGGGAGTTTCTAGAATATTCTCTAGTACTTACTGAACAGACAAGATTAAGAAAAAAAGAGTTGTAAAGATATCAGCGGTGGATATTTTTAGATGGCAAATACTAGTAGAATGCAGTAAATATAACAAATATCACAGAATCAGCTTCAAATTTTACCTTCATTTGTTACAGGTAGCTGTGAATTAAACAATCACAATAGTAACAGATGCTGCCTTAGGCCAATCTACTGTCAACTAACTTTTACTGTTAACTCATTTTAATATTGATTTCCTTCTTTGGGTCTTAAAATACATTACATTAATCCTCTATTCAGATGAATCAGGCAATAATCTTTGTGAATCTCCAGTTTTCATAAGCAGACATTAAGAAACAGAAAGTGATGGTTCCCCCAAATCAAATTATCTCTCATCTAACCAAAAATAAATCTCCCGTTTTCCAATTTCACATTTAAACCACAAATGCATTCTTCTTTCCAAGTATTTCACCCTCATTGAGGCTAAGGAACTTAACTACAAATACCACATCACTCCAAGTCACTAAATTACATTATGACACTGGAAATACTAACTCAAAAGCCCCTAAATGTGTGTGTCGTCCCCCCCCCCCCCCTCTCACATCTTATTAATTTGCTTTTTGAAGTAAGCTTTTTCCATACAGACTTGATCCTTCTTTAAAACTAAGAGTGGAACTTGTGTTAAAGTCCCCTGCACTTTATTATAGGATGAAGTACTTATTTTCCCCTCTAAACACACAATAAGTTTCTGGGCTTTGAATGGAAAATTTCCCTATTCCAGGCTGTATATATCTTTTGAACATATGTCCACTTTATCAACTTTTGTACCAAGATGGCTTGCAGTGAGGATGAGAAGTATCCCCCCCCAAACTTAACATTACCCTATAAGAGATTGGATCTACTCAAGACAGTCATTGATTGCAGAAAAATCTGTGACTGACATAAGAGACACATTCATCAGAACAGTGAAGGGCAGCACAGTCAACTTCAGCAAATGATGGCAAACTGCCTGCACTGATGGAAGCCTTGTGTATCCTACACCTCTCAGTAACACCAGCAATGAAGGTGATGCAACTATTAGACAACATGAGCTTGAGAAATATTTTGCAGACAAGACAGCAGAATACTTCACACTGACCCACATTTTACAGACTGTCACAGAGGCAGAACTGAGATGAGTCCTTATGTCTGAGTGAAACAATTGTGAATGCCTTCACAGATCGAGCAGAAAAACGATGCACATGGCTTCTGACACTGTCTAAAAAGGAGAAAGAATAGAGAAAGCTTTAGGCTGAATAAATGACTGACACGCTATTTTGTGCAGTCAGCACTGAAAAAGTGCCTCCAACAGTACATTAGCATCATTGCTGTCTGCTCCAGGTTGGTTCAGCCAGTTAGCTCCCATTCATTGCTGCAGTTCAGTCAGCCTTTGGAAAAGCTGTCACAACAAACCAGCTGGGTTTGCTGAAAAGGATGCAGGGCTGATTCCCAAGCAGCCTGACAGTCACACTTCTGTAACACAGTTTTTCATCAGTATGTGATTCTACTGTTCCCATAATACAATAAATTGAATACAAATCCTACAGGTTATGGCCTGTTTTTCAGGCCATACTACAACTCCTCAAGTCTAGTTTTACCCTGTGCAGCCAATGGTTTGTTTTGTTTCCTTTCCTTAGAAAACAGAATACGTCAATGCAAGAAAACTGTTATATGCATCACAATTTCATCATCACCTTCATGGGCTACATGCATGCACACCTAGTTCTCATCCCTCATGCTGACCACTAAGACACAAGCAAGCCACTTAGGATGATTAGCAGTTAATAAAAAAAGTATTACTTACACGGTAAGAAATATATACTAGAGAATGCTCATAATCAACAGTTTACTGTCTTTTTCGTGGGCATGAAGTGCGTAACAACATTCCCTTCAACAATATTAAGGGCTGATGACAGATTCTTAAAGAAAAAGAAAAAAAATCACATCAAATTACTATCTGTAACTAAGTGAAAATATATAGAAAACAAAACAGGAACAGCATCACATATGTTATACAGAACATCACAATAAAAAGGGCTGCTAAGAATCCAAAAACCACAAGGACGTGAGCTGAAACCAAACCGAACCTCATACTTACTGCTGTTACTGTAACAAAAGAAAAACACAATATTAACTTGAGATCTCCATGAAGATGTTCTCAACCTCAGTTCTAATGTGAACCATTTTAATTCAGCATGTTCTTTTGTATATTATCTGGACTTCATGGGAAGTGTATCTGGACTTCATGAACTTTCTTTCTGCTCAATCTTCATACGCCCAGATTGCAAGCTATGACTTTTTGGGCTGCTGAAGAATTTTAACATGTAAGAATGTACATCAGTCTGAGAAGTAATCAGAATTGTTTTTTGCCAAAAGAAGCAAATGAAATTAATTTGGCACAGCATGGATCCAAATGATTCTGCTCATGAAACATACTCCTTGCAACATGAAAAACACAAGTAATTGCAGAACTAAAAGAAAACAATTTACAGTAGACTAAGAAATCAGCCTTGATTATAACAGTTTCTGCAACTTGGTTTTTCTCCTTGCCATGGATTCATTGCCAAAATTAGGGGTGAAAAAAAGTTGCAGTTTCATATTAGTATAGATATGCTGCCTGACAATGCCTTTCCAGAGAGAAATGATAAAGAACTACTTCAACCCAATTCTTTGGATTGTTCTTCTTTTTCATACTAATCCTGAGCTTTACAAATTCCGACAAAGGTGGGATAAATTAGGTCAAGTTACATAAAATACTCTGGACCCTCATATTCGCCATCTCATTTGGTTTCAGGTGTTGTCACGTCACTTGTTGTGTAATGAGATGCATCCTCTATCTCAGCTCACACAATATTACTAGTTGCTTATAATTCAACCTAGAACTACTGACATAAATGAGTTAGTATTGCTGTTATCAAGGGAAAAAAATTGCTTGTCTAATTCATTGAATCACCTGCTTAATTTCCATCTTGTTTTGACATGAAAAATTCCTAGTACATTCTGAGATGTGGGGCAAGCAGAACTAGTAGGCAGGAAATCCTACCACAGGTGGTGAAAAGATGTTTGCAATACCCAAAAGAACTTTCAGAAGTTGAAACAGGGCGGACAGATGATAACTTCTGTTGTTGTTTCACAGAACCACAGAATGGCTGAGGTTGGAAGTGATCTCTGGAGCTCATCTAGTCCCAACCCCTGCTCAAGTACAGCTATATAGATCTGCTTGCCCAAGACAAAAAGATTTTGAGCACCTTCAAGAAGGGAGACTACCCCTCTGTGCAGTGAGTCCAGTATTATATATTCTATCAAATATAATGGTAATGGACTGAGATAATCCTGGGTCAGGTCTTCAGATTCTGTAAAATTAAATACCTCAGTGAAATTAACAACATATATTACTAAGTTTTCTGTCCGCTTAAAGTCAAAAGCAAAACAGATCCCATAGAAGTATAGTCTAGTAACAGCTGCATACAGCATGGGGCCGTTATGATATTTATCACATGCGTAGTTGCTTGTGAGCCTTTTAATGCCTTTCAGCATTACAGAGTTTATTTGTGGTTTTCATTATGTAACATTTAAGAAACTTTAAGTAATCCATTAAATTCATGTCTTCAGAATACAATATGAGCAGTAAGAGGATGGAGATTTAAGATAGGCTTAAGTGCTCAGTATGAAAGGAAATTAAGGAGTTTCAGGGTTATCTACCTGGCCTGGTAAACAGTTTCTGATTCTTCTAGAGTCTGCTCAAACAACGCAGTAGCATTCAATCTTACTTTTACTATATTCTTCTTAAAGCTCTATATTCAAAACCTGTAAGTAACTCCAAACAACACTTTTAAACAATTGTACAAGTTTTTATGGACACTTTTTGAGAGAAAACAATTAAGTTGGGATCAGTATTTAATACACAGTTGGATACAGACTTCAACAGTCTTAACTAAGCAAGCATGCTCCTTAACTGAGATTTTCTTAAGGTAAAGAAGCACAGTAGCTCTGGCTGAGATGGACTGGGAACTCCAAACTAGAAGTTTTTTCATTAGGATTAAAGAAACTCTGCAATAACAAAAGTAAGAAAATTTCAGGAACAGAAAACGAATTGTGACTGTTTTCATGAAAGGAAAGGGAAAAATCTAAGAAAGAGACTGAAGCAAATCAACAGTTTTCAATCAAAACTGCTTTACAGGCAATGACAAAATATCCTAGGACAAATTAAAAAAAAATCCGATTTTAGAGAGCACTACAGAGCTCTGAATAGCAGAATACACAGGTAAGAGAACTGATGAGCTGTTCTGTGAACTAGAACAAAGGGATAAAGGTTGCTTGCTGATATATTCAAGAAAGTACATTTTGTTCTTGTCTTTTTACTTCTAATACATGCATAACTGATAACTGAGCTTGGCCTAGCAGGAGAGGTATTAGAACTGAAAGACAGATAGTAAAGTGTCTATAAAAAGCTCTACCTTCTTCCAAAAATTATAGCATAAACTACTCAAAAGTATTTTGCAATGGTCTGAGTAGTGTAACAGTGCACCTTCTGAACTGCCAGCTCTCAAAGGCAGAGGGCATCCACAGATAAACAAGCTGCCATTTTTCCTTTGAGTGGAGTTAAAGAATGCCATCAGAAAATTAGACTGGTAGTAGTACTCAGTTTGTATTTTTAATGAAACTAAAAGCAGTGGTCACTGAAGGAGAAAGGAACACATTTAAAATATGTTGGAACAGAAAGCAATCTAATTAAGTCCACTTAAAAACAGTGCTTTCTGCACAGCATAGACTCTTCTCTGCACATGGAAGCAGGTATTACATCATAGCAATCTTTTGCACATATTTGTCTATATCCTCATGGTTAACAGATGAAAAATACATGCACCTAATCTTGAAGAATGCTAGCAACACCGACTACCCTTTAAAAGTTTAAAACTAAACCTTCTAGTAATTTCCACACACACAAGCACATTCTGAGTAGAAGAACACAGAGTGAGGCTCTATTACTCTCAGAACTTGAATATCCTCACTTCTTTCAAGCAAGGTAGGTGCTAACACAGAATCAATTAGGAGATTTATGCCCTCCAGACTGACAGCATACATGTCAATAGGTGCTACTACAAGAATAAATATTATTGTGTATACTAATTGCGTACAGATATCCTGCTAGTTTAAGATAATTAGGAACTAAAAGCTGTGATTGGAAACTCTCTTAGTAAGAATTATTCAGCTGGAACACATTATTTTAGAGGGCCTTTTGGTATTTATGACAGAGCATATAAAAGTAATCCAATTGTAAAAGAGATTCATAAACTAACTGAAGGTTTCAAATTGCATAATTGGTTAATCACTCAAAAATTTTCTTTTCCAGATTCCTACTTTGAATATGAAATAGTTACTCTAACAAGGATGAAGCATCCATTTATAACCAAGTGCTTGTGGGTAATGGTCAAATGCAAAAAAGGAGGAATTAAATGTTTATCTGAGTCTTGATTTTCATCCAATACCTTGGGTAACTTATCCTGAAATTCTAATTATATCGCCCTATACAAGCACTGCAAATATGAAAACCAAGAGAAAAATATATTTGCAAGAGCTTTTTTCCTCTGTCTTTTCCAAAGTAAAGAGATGGCTGTGGTCAAATTACTTAATGAAAAGAACTCAGTGTGTCAGCAATCATTCTAACAAAGAGAACATGCCCATTTACAGTATTGTTTAACTATTTCTATAGTTAGTGACCACACTAAATGGGTATTTGAAGGGTAACATGCCAAATGAATAAAAACAACCTTCATGGTGCCAAACATCAGCTATTTCTACAAAACCGACTAAAAGCATGCAAAAGCAGTGTGCAGAAATACGTATATCTACTTCATCTCCTGGTCTCTTAGACTATCTGAATTGCCTATATTTTGTCATTTTGTTTAAAAAAAGCAATGTCAGTACAACAGACCAGAAGTTATCATCTGTTCATGATGTCATCCAAGCTTATACTGAGCCGCAGTAATATATATGCATCATAGCTCAGGAGCTGTTAACACAGCAAGAGTATGAGATCAGGTTATCTATCTATGAAATAAGCCTACAGTTTATGTCAAAATGCATTAAAAACAATATTAGCTGATGAAAAACCATAATAACTAGAAGCTGTGCAGTTCAATAGCCTCTTACTAGCTGAAGAACAAGACTGAATAAAAGTTAATTTTAAGAAGTCAGTCACTTAGTTAAATGGTGGCACCAAGGATTTAAAACAGCAATTCAGAATTCCAATTGTTCTGGTTGTCAATACTAGTCCAGACCAGAGACCTCAAAGAAAAGGGCAACTCTGCTGTTGAAGGAGCTGCAGGTGGCTAAAAGTTGTTGGCCTAAGCTCTAAAATGGGAAGCTTCTACCTGCCACAGTCCTTCACTATTGTCTCTTAACTGTGCATAACTTCATTATCCATTTTTGTTTTGTTTTTACAAAGCTCTATTGAAAAGCATGATTTAAATCTTGAAATCTTGGCTCAGTAATAATTTGTAATGGGGAATTCCACTGGCTGAATAGAGATGCCACAGAGAAACATGCACATTATAAAAATGCATACCCAGACACTTACAAACTTACTGGTACCCCTAGAGTTCTGTGCAAAGCCCTAAGTTGATTACATTATTCTAGTACACCAGTTTTGTATTTTCTTTGCAGAACAACAGGATTCTTTGTGTATTAGCTGTTAAAATCACCTACATGATTTTCTTGGCCTCTTGCATGCCTTCTAATATGTATTTTTACACAGTCAATGCAACCAAGGAGTAGGTCAGCTTATCGCAAAAACAAATCAAAACAAAAACAGAAGAAGCTCTTAGATTAGTTCAAACTGCCACAGGTAAACCAGAAATGGTCCTCAATCCAGAAAAAATAACACAGATAAAACTCTCTTAAAACATGCCAGGATGGGGAGCAAAACAAAACTGCTGGATTGAGTTCCACAGCTGGAGTATCTCAAATAACTACTGCCTATTCAATTCAACCTTCCTTTCCACATTTGCACTGCTCCTCTGCTTACACTGAAACTACCCTGGCTGTATTGAAAGTGTAAGGCAAAAACATCTGATAAGAATCAGACTTTCTCAGCAGTGTAGTTACTCTGTAGCTTTTTTTTGTTTTTGAATGAGTGAATTAAAAGTGAGTTCTAGTCTTGTTCATATTTATTTCATATGTCAGATAACTTTATTTCATCCAGATTTAACATTTCCCATCATAGCTCCAACCTGCTTCTCCCTCTTGAAAACCATTCTCTGACCTAAACAAGTCCAAAGGACTAGATAGGATGCATCTGATAGCATGGAGAGAACTGTCCAAAACCTTCATGAGACTCCTCCTTAATAGGTTGCGAAACAGGTGGGGTTCCACAATGGCTTCACAAAGGCAAATACTACAGCAAAAAGTACAACATAGGAATTGCAGGCAGGTCACCCTCACTTCCCTTCCTGGAAAAATCACAGAACGAGGAGTCTTGGAAGATTTCCAACCTGACATGGCTTACTTCCATTTAACTCTGTAGCCTCCTTAGTAGACAGCTACTAACTGCAAACAAGGCATAAAACCACAAGATTTCTCTCTCCCTTTTCTTACCTGCAACCTTATTTTAGGAACATCTGTTCTGGCGTATCAATCCCAAACGAATGAAAAACTGCTGCTTGATACACCTGTAATAGGAGTCATGGTCAAGTCTTCAACCTAATTTTTGTTGTCTCCTAAAAAGTAGCATAAGAAAAAAAACAGCAACACCAGAAAACACATCAAAATCTGGTCATCAAGACTGTTACATGGCAGAGATGAATTAACTCTTACACTTTTTCACCTAAATAAAGCAATGATGAGGAAAAGGCTTAATGAAATAAATGAAACCAACTTCCCTTTGACTTCCCTTTGTCTCTTGCATCTATTATTGGACAGGTGCACCTATTTAATTTAGCTGAGGATTATAGTGCTACATTTGAAGGTGTTTGAGCTCTAAATACTAGTGATATTGACAACAATTCATAGTAACTTACTGTACCTCCATGAATTTCCTGCCAAAATGCTATGTTAAATTACATCTAATGTTACAACATTTAACACAGCAAACATATAATATAAATGTTAGAAATTTTAGAGCTACAACAACATATTCAAATAAAAAGCACTAAGTACACTGGCACATTATTTTAAGTCAACATTTAATGCTTAGAAAAGTTGTCAACAATTAAAAGCATGTATGGAATGCTGCTCCAGGATGTCGAGAATAAGTCAACTTTGGAAAACTAGCACCAGGAGAGAGTAAATTATATCGTATAATGATATGCTAATAGAAAGATAAAATAATTACTCGACTGAAAAAAGTGTAAATATTTTAATGTGAACTAATGTTTATGGTGGATAAAGTGCTCAGAAATATTAAGAACACTTTCTAAAATTAGATCTTGGTTTCTGCCAATGAAGGGAACACATCCAAGAAACGAAAATGCCTTTTCTTTTGTATGCTTTATCTATTACTAATTCCTCTGCAACTAGCCTGCAATTGCCCCAAATTTCATGGCCACCTTTTTAACCAACACCATTATTTAAATGATTTTAGATCCCACATATTAAGATTCTGCTGAGTTCACCACTCATTTAGTTGCATTGTGATTCCAAAGACAGAACATAGATTTTATTTTTTTTTTCTAACTTCAAGAAACATAACTCCATCCTCATCAGTTTACAAATGCCGTATTGGGCACCGGTGTTGATAAACAAATCCCAAACTCAAAAAGATAACCACTGAAAAGAAGGGTTAATTTTAAATTAAAAAGAAAAAATATATATGCCAGTATCAGCCAAAAAAAAAAAAAAAACAATTAGCAATAAATTCTCTGTGTGCTGACATACTTGTTGTGAACTAAACAAATATTGGAGTCTAAACATAAGGATGGCTTGGTACACTGAAGTAATTAAAAAGTCAGGTGCCATATACAGTAAAGTCAGTGGATGAAAACATAACGTATTCAGCATCATGGACAGCTTGCCACCTCCAGTGCAGCCATGATCCCAACCCACAGGTACTTGCATAAGAGCCATTCTAATTCTTAAAATTCAAGGGACATTTTTCACTTGAGGAAGCACGACCAACAAAAAAGAATAATTCAAGGTACATTTCAGTTCAAGTAACAAGTTCATGTTTCTCTATGATCATGAAATATTTATCGTTAAAATAGTAAACACCAGAATTAATAGTTGTCTTCATTATTAGTGCAACTGTATCATTTAGTCCTGTTCCAAGGGCTCCATCTCAGCTGATGCTGTACAAACTCATGAAAAATCAGCACAGTCATGAGAAATACTCTAAAGAGGAAACTGTACCATTAGTCAGTAATTTAATCTCTAGAATCACTGATTATTTAATCAGTTAACAAGGAAATCTTCAATAGTATCACTCACTTTGCATAAACTGAAGCATTCAAAGTAGCATACCTGAAAAAACATGTGAGAAACTCAAATAGTTAAGTAAAATAATTTTGAGTTACTAGTTAAGAAATACAATGCTTGGCACCTATAAAGTTTTAAAACTATTTGGTTCACTCAGAAATGACCTGCATGATTTGTTACAAAACTAGCCTAAATACTTCTCACTACAAAAGGCTTATCAGGGAAATTGCTGCAAACAAAGAAAAAATAAACTTGGTTTCAGTTTTACCATTTGCATGTAATCATAATATTATTCTTCCTTCATCATAAAAAAGCAATGAAGAGATTTTCTCACTCCAGATATACAATCTGGAGTTCCAAATAGATTAACGTGAATAATGTTCAGATTTGACATAGTTCTAACTTAAAAACAGTTCTCTTTGGCAAATGTATCTCTGAGCAAAACCCCCAAAGGCAACTGATATTGCCATGTGTTTTATACTAGCTACACAATCTTCCAATCCCTACCTTCTCTTGTAACTATAAAAAATTGCAGAAAAAACGCTATATTATTTTCAAGAATTCACAGTGAAGGTATGAATTAATACCTCTTTGCTTACCTTCATGCTTCCAAATAAGACTGCAGCTTCCTTCAGTCTTCACATTAAAACAAATATTTAGATCTCTTAGAAAGAGCTTTCAGAAAGAATAAAGTATTGGGATCCTTTCTTTTCCTCCAATACGTGTTGCTGTTTGTAATTCTGTTTCCCACACATGCTGACTAAACTTCAGATATATTTAAATCAAACCATGGCAAAATTTGGAAACATATGTTTGTGGGTTTCATACAAGAAATACCTTGTTACGAGCTTTTTTCCCTCTGTGACAGTGTGAATAGACAGTTTTAAAGCAGGGTAGAAAACTGCGTACTAACCCAAACACAGAAGAATATTTATTTTCATTTAATGGTAACATATCTATGATTGAGCTTTTCAAATAGTTCCACAACTGCAACTTCTTCCAAATTTAAACTGAATATAAAAATAAATGAAGATGACATGTGTGGACACAAGAACTTCTTTTAAGAACTGTATCTGACAGCAAGTCTCTTTCAAATGGAAAGTAATCAATTTCAATCAGCAGAGATGGCAGTGAAGTAACCATTCACTGACATCATTGTTAGCTCCTATAATCTGGACAACAGAGAAATAAGGGTTTGCTCTCTTTAGCCACACGCACACGCTTTCCAGTGACTGGGTACAGAATTCTTGTGTAATATCTAAAGGTAAAAATTTTACATCATTTTTTAAAGGATTAAGTTGGAATACAAATTATATGCAGAATAATACTGAAAGCATTCTGAAGAATTTGTATTAAGAATCTTGATGAAATAGTATGGCATTCTTTAGCAAAATCTAGCCAACACCTGTTACAGTTTTCATCACTAACACCATAAATCTGCTCCCTCTAGTGAACTGCATTACTGGCTGATAACTACTCTGCCCATGAGCACAAATGAAGTTTTGAACATGAATGCAATTTTGAAGCAGCCAAGACAGCTGTACTGAAAAGGAAATGACCTTCCCTTCGAAGCCTTCTTCCCCTTTTTAGTAAGCTTCTGCAGATGGATGCAATTCTATGGACCACTGTTAGAGAAATTTCTCACTATGAGAACCAAAAGTTGCTTAATGACACATTACAAGTACAATTTGCAATGCTCAGCATACAGTTCACTTTCTAAAACTTCTGATGCTGCTTCCTTTTCCAAACACAATGGGTTCAAGATGCATGATGTCTGGTTCTCAAATATGCTTGTATTTGCTGTATGTTTTTATGCACTGAAAATTTATGATCAACTTCAAATCAAGTGCAAGTTTCATTCTCTAAACTGGAGTGCCCACAAACATATTGTTCTTTGGAGAACAGGTCTCTGGCTCCATAGATGTAACTTGAACAGAGTAGTTACATCTTTCTGCAGCCCATGCTCGATCAAGATCCACAAGCCCCATACACTGCTTTCCTAAAAAAAAAAAAAAAAAAAGAGAGAAAAGGAGAGCACAGAAAGTCTGAAAATACACAAGCAGAAAATCAGAAATATGTACTTCAATTTTAAGATGAAACATCAGTAAATCATTAAAAAGAAAGTTCCAAATGTGCTTTAAAAATCTATCTTAATCTGTTTTACTTTCAAATAGACAGGCATTAATAGATCTAAATCACATCTGCATATTGTAACCTTCATTTACCAATGTTGTCAGGAAGGATTATTAACTCTGTACATAAGGAGAAATATAACAGGCACAGCTATTTTTAAGTATTCCCAAAACTTGCAGAAGAGTCTGTGCATTAAAATAAAAGCCACAGGAAGAAAACAGCTAGTTTGTCCCTCAGCTCCTGAATTGCTAAATCCTTACTCCTTTATAACCATAGTTGTTTTCCTGCCGCAGTTTCACCTAAAATCTGAAAGTCTTTGGTTACTGATAAGCAAGGAAAGAAGAAAATACTGAATAGTTCTCCAGTGTAGGTGACCTGAAGACACATAAATGAAACTGTGAATGAAGATCAGATTTGTGACTACCTCAGGAACCTGAATATCCACAAGTCTATAGGTCCTGATGAGAGGCATTCCAGAGTCCTGACACAGTCACCAAGCCACTCTCAAAGCCAATATTACTGTCCCTTTTCTCTTTCTTGAAAGAATTGCAAACATATATTTTTTGGACTGATATGAGTACTCATAAGGAGAATTCATATTCAGTTCATCATCAGGACATAAGTCAGGTATTCTAAACTACTCTCTTACTTGCTTATTTATTTCCCTTCAATATATATGGAATTTGGTCGCACCTGGTAAGCATCTGTGCAAGCTTAAGGCAGTTGGCATGAATATGTCCCCTAGTATCTTTGCATTTCAGGACAGCTGGTGCACATCACATTTCAATACAATGTTTAGTCCAGTCTTTCCTCTCTTTCCACAGTGAACTGATGGCCAGAAGTATTTTCTCCTTCTCAACTGAATTCACTATTTTGACTTCATCAAGATAATGACACTTTGATTCTATTCTGATGGTAGCCTCCAATTTGTGAGGGTAGCTAGAATGCTGTACTTGGTGTGCAGCTTATTTAGGGGCTTTTAGGTAATTAAACAAAATTATGTTATTTTACTGAGACTGCAAAATTGCTGAAATACATTTATCCTTAAAAGTAGAACAAGCCATTATCATTTACAACTGAAAATAAAAAGCCTTCAGTTGTTTAGAAATATTTGCATTAAATGAAATCTACAGATTTCTCAATATCTGATTATGCATTACACAAACATTAACAAACAAAATCTCACAATGGCTGCAACACTACTCTAAGTCAATTTTAAGTTTTTTGTGAACAAGACAGATTAGCCCAACAAGATTCCCATAACATCAAGTTTCACAGCTGAAATAGTTAAATGGAATGGGAATGGTCTTCAGTTAAACAGAGAAGAGTTACCTGGAGCCTTACTGGGAAAAATAAAGCAACAACCATTCCTTAAAACATAGAAAGCAATGACATTTCCTGTCTGGAAAAGGGGAAAAATGATTTGTGTTTGGTTTTTGTCAGAGAAAAGAACATAGAGGTTATGTTTGTGATTTAAAAAAAATTACAGTTTCAGAAAGAGAAAAGGCAAAAGTTACGATCTTTAAAAGATGTTGTTGAGCCCTCTTCCAACTTTTAATTCACCTAGCAAAGAGCAGGAGAAAATTCTTGGTGCTACACTGGTACCCGAATGCTGATTTTTATTTTTATTTTTTTTTCCACAAATACTATGATGATAACAGAAGAGCAGACAAGTTGTAAAATACTTAAAAATCTTAGTACCTATATTAATTTCTTTTTCTGTAGCTAGCATAGGAAATAATCAAAATTCTTTAACAAATCTTATTGAAAAACATGACTATTTGCTTTGCTGCTTTCGTATGTTCAGTAAGTGGGGGAGAAATAACCACGTGCGTTAGTATCAGTTAGAGGATGACCTCCTGGAGAGGAGCTCCGCTGAAAAGGACCTGGGGGTCCTGGTAGACAACAAGTTGGCCATGAGTCAGTGGCGTGTGCCCTTGTTGCCAAGAAGGCCAATGGTGCTCTGGAGTACATTAAAAAGACTGTGGCCAGCAGGTCAAGGGAGGGCATCTTTTCCCCCTCTGCTCCATCCTGGTGAGGCCACATGTAGACTACTACATTCAGTTCTGGTTTCACCAGGAAAAAAATGAAAGTAAAAAAACCAAGGATCTCCTAGGAGGAGTCCTGTGGAGGGCCACAAAGATGAAAAAGGGCCTGGAGCATCTTCTATATGAGGAAAGGCTGAATAACTTGGGCCTGTTCAGCCTGGGGAAAAGATGACAGAAAATCTAATAAATGTTTATAAATATCTAAGGGAAGAGGGAGGCTAATGGATGAGGCCAGGTTCTTCTTGATAGCATGTAGCGATAGGACAAGGACTAATGGCCTAAAACTTGAACATACAAAGTTCTATACTAGCATATGGAAGATCTTCACAGAAAGGGTGACAGGGCTCTGGAACAGGTTGCCCAGATAGGCTGTGGAGTCTCCTTCTATGGAGATAAAGACCAGGCTGGACACCTGCCTACACATCCTACTGTAGAGTACTTGCTTTAGCAGGCCCTGATGATCACTTGGGTCATAGTATCACTTCAACCCTTATCATTCTGTGATTGTGTGGTTCACGTGAGCCAAGAATCCACCATTATATCCTTAGAGCTCTCAAGCCCTTCTGCCTTTTCTGACATGGAATCTAACTTATAGCTTCCATTAGAACATTAGTACCAGACAGGAGCACATTATAACCTCTTATGAATAAAAAAACCAGAATTTTGCACGTAATGAAGAAACAGCTTTGCTTAATCCATATTTTCAAACTCTTAAGTCCTTTTTTTTTTTTTAATTTATTTCTTCAGATAAAAGATAAAAAAGCAATGGAAAACAATGAGATGTACAGTTATGCATAATATGAACTTCTGTGTTTCTGATTATTAAATACTATGTTATATATTTTGCTGTCTTATGTAAGTAATGAAGTTACCACCACCTTTATGCATTTCTTTATCTCAGAAAACACTTAAGCAATGACCTGAAATTATGGGGATGATATTTGGCTTTTGCCACTAATTGCATGGAAATAACCCAAAAGAAGGCAGTTACTCTTATTCAAAATTGCAGTAATATAGAAATCTGAAACAGAACTGACTACTGAAAGGTGAAAACTGAATCATGCACTGCTGAAGCTACAGCATAAGCTTTCCCACAATGGGAAAGCTTGTAACCCTGATAAGGGGCGAGCCAAACTGTGCTCTGGTCAGAGTTGTCAAATTAAAATTACTCATTTAAATACAAACCCAGAAAATCTTCAGGATGTTTTCCAGTATTATTACAAATTTAATATTGAGGTGGGCAAAATAGGTTTGTATGCCATGAAGCCTGTCCATATCAAATGTAGCCTAAATTCTGTGATGCAGTTTTGCTGTTTACAGCTGGTGCTAGGTACTTGCCCTTCTGAACAGATTACTACCAGCAATTACAAGCAGCATAAAGGGTTCATACTGCAAATCACTGCTACAAATAGCAAGTGCTTTTAATGTGATATGGACTGGCAATAGAAGGACTTCAGTAAAGTTTACACAAACCTCACTCTTTTACATAGAGTGAGGAAAAATGTGGAGAGGCAAGAAAAAAGAAGAATGAAGTAAAATGCAAACCCTCTAGCTCACGCTGATAATCAGGAACAAGGAAAAAAGTTTTAATACCATAGTTCAGAACAGCAAGGAGAAAAATGTGAAGAAACCCAGACTTCACAGCACTGTTTATTCCTTTATATAGCAATGTAAAGACTTTACTGAAATAGTTTAAATAATAGCTGTAGAAATTCATACCTATCAGCTTCCGTTCAGGTGGAAGATGAACAGCTGTCTGATCTGCAAACCTACAAAGGATCATGTGCTCCTAAAAGGAAAAGTAAAGATACTTAGTTCAGTAGTGTTTCTTTCTTTTGAATACTGTAAGAAAAATCTAATTGGGTTTGGAACTAGATGATTTTAAGGTCCTTTCCAACCCCAAGCTATTCTGTGACGCCATGGTTCTAATTTACTATTCAGATGTATTAAAAAACACCATAATGTAGAAAAGTGTTTCCAAAAAAAAAAAAGTGTAGAAATGCTTATTTTATATTACTTTGGGTTGTAAAAAAAAATTGAAAAAAAATCAAGTGCAACTATAAGCAAATTTCTACTCAAGTATGCATGTTTCTTGCCTGCCTTTAAACTCAAATTTTACTTTGTTTAATCATATGCTATAACTGAGGCAGTTCTCTCTTATAGCTAACACACACACAGGGTTTTCAGCTCACAGCTCCACAATCAATGTGCAAGCAAAATGAGAACCATGCTGTAACATGATTAGAACTCAATGTTTTGCTCCAGCAATTTCGCTCTATTTTTCAGTTTAAATACGGCTATTTCTGTAGTACGAAAGGACTGAAAATGCTTAACCCAGAAGTACGTACTAGGGAACAGAGGAAAAAAAAGAGAGGTAATGTGGCTGTTTTTAGGAGAGAGGGAACAGTGATAAGCAGCTTGGGAAGAAAAAGAGGGGTTCATCAGGAGAGGAAGAATAAAAGACTTGCCACTTAACCTGGAAATCTGGACTGACTCCAGTGCCTCAGCTTCCTACCAGAGATGAGACTTAAAGTTAAACTAAAGTCTAACTTACAACCACATCTTTCTCCTGTGACAGAACCAGTAAATTGTGACATCTTCTGTTGAGGAGAAAATGAGGAGAAAAGCATTTCTGAAGTAACTAGGATAACCACTTCAAACTGCACAAACTTTGTGCATGCAGAAGCCGTTTACTTGCTATTTAGAATACCCACAAAAATGCCTATCAAGTTTTCAAAGCTATATGTCCAAAGTTATTCATTCTTTCTTGCTAGGTCTTTGACAGGGAGAGCATCTTGACAAATAGAGTTTTTAAAAAAATGTATCATGGTATACATCTAGAGCTACCATAACCTTTGCAACTGTAAACGAATGAGTTTACAGCATAATGTTCTCATCAAAAACATTTTAGAAGTGCCAGACTCCTGGATGTCTTTTTAGATCTCACCACAATGGGAGATAAGAGAAATGAATTTCAAATGGGAACTGGAGGGGGGTGACACAGACAACGTCTGGCTAGCACATGGTAGCTCTGGCTACTAGCCAGCATCCTGTAACAGTTTATTAATATGAAATATATAAAAATGCATACAGCTAGCTGTATAACAAAAGTTATTTATAACTAGGATTACTTGAGGCACCATCCAGCCTAGATCATTTGTACAAACTCTTACATTATTAAGAACAGAAATATTTTTTTTAGCATTGTCCTTGGCCTCTACACAGTTCTTCAACACAAAAACGATGCCGAAATTTCTGAAGTGGTGATAAAACACGCAACTTAAATATCCAGATACGAACAGATTGAAGGAAAAAAAAAAAAAAAAAGAGCAAAAAAACAACAAGAAAATCAGAATGCCAGTATTACACACACTGTCCTAACCTAGGCTTCCTTGATTTCATATGTCACCACACCTGTCCGTACTGTCAACGGGTTGACTTAACAGTATGTGAGTAAATATTTTCTAATCTCAAACCTGAATTTTTCTTGATTGCATGTTAAAACGTTGTAAGTGTGCTGAAGGAATGTTAATCAATGGAAAAAAACTAACCATAGATTCAAATCTCACTATGTCCTCTTACTTTGTCCAGGATCAAAAAGGACAATCTTCCTGCTATATACAGCATTCTTCAGTATGCTCAGTGTCCCAAAGCACATTTGGAGATTAAAAATAGCATCTTCCAAACACATTTTTGTAATAGAAGACTATTCTGCATCTCCAAAATTCATTGGCTTTTCTAAACACTGAGACTTAGCCTAGGATGCGATAAATGAGTGCTAATAAAGTTACTATGTAATCTTGCTTCGCTTGAATAGAAACATCCTCTTTCCATACGACATTAAGTGCATCTAACCTTCACATTCCTGGTTGTTCATCACTTAGTTTAAACACACTGGACAATGCTTAATGAATCGGTACCAGTCATCCCCTGACTGCAGCACTGTCTCGTCCTATTTTACTCCCCTGTTATCTTCACTTTGTCAGACCTGCACGCTTCATTGCTTCTTTCTCCTGCTTTTCTCACAAACCTCATCCACACAGGCCTTGTCTCTCCAGGATCAAAACACATTTGAATCTTTTCAGAATAATTTTGAATACAGTTTTTAAAGCAGCACTGCACAAAATTCTTGATGAAGAGAATTATCTTCTCCTGCTCACTGTATGAGATCTACTAGACATAAATTAAAGGGAGAAATACGATTTTACTAGAAAATAGTATCAATAAAAGTAACAACTGTATCTAAAAACAATTGCAAGTTGCTACAGTATAAATGTTAGTATGTAAGACTAGATAAGCAAACTGCTATCCTGTAACTTTTAACTGATACATGTTGAAGGAGACATCTTAGGGTTGGCTTAGGAATGGCTCTTCTACATCTTACGATGAAAATAAAAAGACCTTTTCTGAAAAATAATATTTAAATTTATGGAAAGAAACTAAATGTACAGCAGAGAGAAGGCGATGCGGTGACATCTGCACTACTACATAACATATGCATTCCTTCTCAATTAAAAGATAAATACTCATTTCATTTGATAAGACCCAGTGAAGTGCAAGAAGTGGCACAACACACCCTCCATCCACAACACACAGCTGTTTATTTTACATACCTTGTAGGATAAAATTTCCTTGAACTGATGACTGGAAAAAGAAAGAGACTAATTCAATTAACATCTTAAAATGTCAAGCTGGAATACAAAAGGAATCCTAACATACCAGACCACATTCTAAACAGAACAGCACTATCTGTGGCAAACCAAAAGACATCCAAAAAAACTATACACGAAGACACTTCATTTACAAATAAAGAAAAGGCACATTTGATGGTGGTTTTTTTTCCTCTTCTATTGAATTATTCATAGAAACCCTCCCTTCAAACCATTAAAAATGCTAACATAGGTATACTAGGTTTTCCACATTTTCATGTACTAGGTATTATACAGGTATACAATTTCGACACAGGCATATATTTTCTGTGTATCACTAAAATAAGTTTCTAAGATGGAACTGAGCGGGGGGGGAAAAGGGCCACACAGACAATATGAGCCATGTAGTAATACGGGCAGTCTGGTATGTTTTATCTTCTTTCTTCTCCTCCTCATTTTTTACAAGTAAGCTCTAGAATGTAGCTCAAGAAAGGTTTGATATGTTATGAACGACATCATTTCTTACACTGGCTTACACTGTCAAGATTCATAATTTTAGCAAAGCCAAAATGCCAACAATTTACCATCTTGCAGCACCTATAGAAACAAAAGATTCCTAACAGTGTGCATTTCTGGTCTTCATGACCTAAATCCAGAACCTGTCAAAAGCTGCTGTTTAACAAGCCAATGGAAAGGCTGCATTATGCATTAATTTCAGAAAGCCTAAAACTTTATTGCCCCTTAAGAATACTATTTTTTTTGTACTTTATCAGCGGAGAAAACAAAAGGGACACATATGAAGATATGGAAAATTGAGCAAGAAAGCACTGTTAAATGCAGAGTTCATCAAACCAGTTAATTTTAAAGTATTTACTCTCCAAACACTTCTGTGACAACACACTTGAATACTGGAAAAAAAGTATGAAAAATATTTTGCATTATTTTAGATTTTCTGATCCCTTTTAATAAAGTGTGTTTCAGCTCCTTATTGTAGCAAATATGTATCTGAGAATGCTATAACCCCTAGTATGAGTCTGATCCATCTTGGACACACAAAAGGCAAAGCTCAGCTTCAGGAAATAAAATAAACCTCTCCCCAACCTACCTCTACATGGAAAGCAGTTATCTTAGCCACTTTTTTCCTGAATTCTATTTATATCAACGAAAGGCATTAAAATTCTTAAGCCTAAGATACATAAACATCTCCAACATGGCTAATTTGGAGAACAGAACAGCTACACAGTTCACTGTAAAAGTCTTAAAAATATAATCCAAAAAACAAATTAAAAAAAAAAATCAGGAGAGCTGATCTACATGGGAATAAATCAGAACAGTTTCACAAGCAATAAACTGCAGTGTAAAGCACATTCATTTATTTAAACTGATTGCCTACATCTTTCTCCAGCATTAAAATGTCAATTCCCCTTCTAACAGTTCTTTTCATGAGCTTTCTATTAACGTACTGATTTCAGGGTAAGAGGTCTGCATATTACAGCGATTTCTACAAGCTCCATCTACTACGTTGATAACGTAAAGCCTTTGTGAACTTAATGAATATATAAATCCAGAAAAATAACCCAGAAATTACCCTCTCAGGGTAATCTCCTTTTCAGGGATGAATTTGCAAGTGGAAAGAGAAGTTAGCTGCACTGTAATTGAGAACAATTTAGCCTGGACACCTACAATTTTGATTAATTTTGCACTCCTTTAGCACTTCCTTTTTAAAATTTAAATCAGTGTTTTAAAGTTTATCTTGTTAGCCCTAGTTTACCTTCTTGGATATTTAAACTTCACAGTGTTCTGAATGAAGCCATAACAACAAGGGGAGATGACAAAGGCTGCTCGAGCCTTGATGCAGTGTTCAATCACCATGTCAGTTGCCACACCACATGCATGTAGAGCCACCTACAATGTTGAAAACAACAAAAAAACACACACAAAAAAAAAACAGGATTTCTTTATATCCTACATACAGTCCTGTTGCATATTTTTGATTGAGTTACTTAAATATCTGAAGAGTATTTAGCAATGAAAACTGTTAAGCCAAAGGCCAAGGCCTGATACTTAATTTCTTGCCTTTTCATTTCTCTTTTTCCTGTTTATGCAGAGGAAACTTTATGATCAACTGCACTTCACAAGGGAGTCACCAACAGTAAACAAAGGTTCCAGAAATAGTCGTAAGATAAATGCATGCATGTGTACACTGCACTGCCATATCAACTCTAAGGAAAACAGAGTTCCAGAAAAATACTGAAAGAAACTACTATGGGGATTAGTCAAAAATTTTTGTTCAAGGAAAAAGGATTTAGAAATACCAAAAAAAAAACCAACTCATTCCCATTTGTACCTTATTAGATACCAGACAATCCCAAACATCAAACAAAAATCAACAACAGGCCTCACTTGACCTGCTTCTATGGTCTCTCAGCTCTGGAGGAAACAGTCTGCCATTCCCTTAATTGAAAATTCTGCCTGCTACTTTATACAGTGGTTCAGATTTGTAAAGCTGCATTGTTTTCCATGCTTTTATTTCTCTGTAAATTTAGGAAAAACGTTTAAAGCTGCAAAGCTCACATTTCAAGGTTCAAAGCTGTTTTTCAAGGTACAGCAACTGGAAGATAAAAACTTTTCTCTCAGATGTGGATTATAACAAAGACTTTTTTGTTTGCTGGCTGCTTGATGTAAGCCAAGCTGAGCAGACCATTAATCGTGAGCTGAACTATAACTGCATACAGATGGTAACAAATACTCTTGTCTCAAGAACTTTCAAATTAATAAATGCAGTAACTTCAATTATTTTTTTTTCTGTTTTTACGAATTTAACAACAAAAATAAAACTGGTTTAAGATCAGAACAACTTTTAATACTACAGCTATTCGATTATCATGGAATAGTTACTTTTGCATTTTTCCAAAGACCTCTGCTTTGCTTGCATGTTTGAGAAGGAAGCCTTAAACCTGTGTTGGTTAAATAAATAACAGCCACCAAACCAGTAGTTTTGCTGAGCCTAAGTGGAAATAAAGCCAATTGGTTTCTTCTTCAGGTTCCTCAGACTCAACTTACTGAAGTGAAAAAAAAAAATCACAAATAAAATTCAAGGCAGTTTCTTTTAGGATATCCTATATAACAAAAAAATGCCACCTGAAACAAAGAGACCACAGACAAATGCAGATAATGCATTTTGTTCACAAATTCATACATTTGCGGAGAAAGGAATACAAAGTGGCTCCTGAAGAGAACAATTGTTGACTTAATGCAGTGTGAGACCACCGACCTGCATTTATTCTCTGATGTTCCAATAGAGGAAAAGGGAATTGCTTGATAAATCCTTCTAAACCTGCTTTTGAGCTCCTCACACATAACACTTAAGAAAATAGCCAAATAATGCAGTTCTTCATTTTATAGCATCTAAAGACACATATACACATGTTTTAAATTAATACCAGAAGCAGCAAGATGAAGATTTCTGTGTCTTTAAATTTTGTTTACTATAATCCATGAATTTTTTGTCATGTCCACTCTCAGACTCATGCTGTACTATATCACTGACAGGAATGAAACCATGCAATGAGAGATCTCCTTTACAAGTCTCAGAAGATCAGTTTAGGAATGATACCTTGTCAAACTTGGTACACATCTATGCATCATTACACTGTTATTTTCGTAACAGACCAGCATTTGTGACAATGATTCAAAGGTAGCTAAGCTTCACATAATTCAACTTCCAACATACCATCAACCATTTGGGCTACTGCTAAGAAAAGCAGTCAGCTCCTCCCTTACATACAGCTACAAAGCAAATGTGAGCACATCCAGAAGAATGAATCATGTGAGACAAACAATTACGTAGCTTAGATTGAGTCAGGTCTCCAAGAAGAGAAAGTTGCAGCTTTGTTTGTCAAAGAGCCTACACAATCAAGAGAATCAAGCTCAGTACACTGAAATCACGAGACTGGAAATGAAGAATTTGAGTGATTTTCTGCTGACATCTATTTAAGTATTTAGACTATAACATCCTTTTATTAAATAAAAACTTCACACAGATGTTTAACTTAGTATTAACCTTAAAAAAGAGCAAGAAAAGATCTAAAACTTCTGTGGCCACAAAATTGAAGGCAAACTCCACTGACAATCTATTATACATTTCACACTTACCAATCACTAAATTATTTGTGAGATTCTTTTTTTTTTTTTAAAACAGAACTCTGATTCATTAAATGAGATCTAAACAACAATATAACACAGAAAATAAAGCTAGAACAATTGGAAAACTGCAGTTTTTATTTAGACTGTGCTAAAATAATTTGTTTTCCCCCTTCTCCTGCACTATGCTTCATTTTCTTGACCAAACAGTTAAACAGATCTGGAGGATGTATGTGCCATAGAACTTCAGCATTAAACATTTTAAGATGTAGCCAAAGAAGCCCCTTGGATGGATAGTTTAAGGAACAGTCAGACTTGCATCCAAAGATGGGAACTTGCTGTAAAAGTTCATATTCCATTAACAGAAAACGAGACCATAAGAGAGGAATCTTTACAACATTATGCCTTACACTTCACCAGCACAGCAGAATTCTGGAGAGGAATTTACTTTCTGGGTGTAACACAGACACTTTGAATCAGTATTCAAATCATAAAATCATAGAATCTTTTGAGTTGGAAGGGATTCTTAAAGGCTATGCTGTCCAACTGCCCTGCAATAAACACAGACACCTACAGCTCCATCAAATGCTCAGAGTCCCTCCAGCCCGATCTTGGTATCTCCAGTGATGGGGCATCCACTGCCTCTCTGGACAACCTGTGCCAGTGCCTCACTGCCCTTAGAATAAAAAACTTCTTTCTCATGTCCAGTCTAAATCCCCTCTCTTTCAGTGTGAAACCATTTTCCCTCGTTCTGTCACAACAGATTCTGCTAAAGAGCCAGTCCCTTTCCTTCTTACAGCTCCCCTTTAGATACCGAAAGGCCGCCTCTCAGGTCTCCCTGCAGTCTTCTCTTCTCTAGGCTGCACAGCCCCAGCTCTCACCTTGTCCTCACAGGGAGGTATTCCATCCTTCAGGTCATTTCTCTGGCCCTCCTCTGGACACACTCCAACAGGTCCACATCTCTCCTGTATGAGGACCCCCCACCCCCAATCTGGACATAGTGCTCCAGGTGAGGTCTCACAGCACAGAGCAGAGAGGCAGGATCAACTCCCTGACATGCTGGTCATGCTTCTATTGATGCAACCCAGGATACAGTTGGCTTTCTGGGCTGTGAGGGCACATTGCTGGCTCATGTCCGGATGCTGTTCACTAGTACCTCCAAGTCCTTTTCAACATAGCTGTGCTTCATCCTTACACTTCCCAGCTTGCATTGATAGCAGGGGTTGCCATAACCCAGATTCAAACCTTGCACTTTGTTTTGTTGAGCCTCATGAAGCTCACCCGGGCCCACAGCTCAGCCTGTCTAGGTCTCTCTGAATGGCATATGGAGAAAAAGTCCTGCTTTGGCCTGCTTATTTACAGTCACTGTGAGTCAAAATATCACTACCCACTGCCTGCAACACAAGTGGTCATTATAGGTCTCAAAAAACTGAGATATTCTTCCACATTTATGAACACAGCTCAAGTATATGCTTCACAAAGAATAGCATATAGATCATTAGTATAACATTTTCCTTGTTATGATAGTTAGACTCAAAATATCTTCTCACAGCATCAGAAATAATTGTATGAATATAACATTTTCTTGTCTCAAATACTGTAATTGTTTTAAAAACAATGAGTCAGACATTGAAATGTTCTGAAGTTGAAAAGCTATAAATACTTACCCCAATGTTAAAAGTGCCATTAAAATAGTCCAAATTTGCTTGAATAAATGAAATGTTGTTTAAACCTAGTTCATCACTTCTGTCTTTAGCACGCATCAGAGACAACTCCTTATTTTCAATGAGTACCACCTAGATTTCACACATACAGTACAGTAAATCAAAATAATACTGAAAAATCAAAGAGCAACATTACTAACATGCACAAAACTTTGTATAGTTGAGAAAAAACTTCTCTAATTATAAGACCTGCAGAATATTAGCAGGTGACATAACAATGAAAGACAGAGATCTATCAATATCAATCAGTTAACAAATATTTTTTTTATATTTGCCCTCCAACTAGAACTTCCTTTTCAAAGGCACACACCTCACATACTTTTACAATTTACATTTAAAATTTACAATTACAGTAGGAACTTGCATGTTTCAAATCTCTGCCATAAAGTTTTATTGTTTGTTTGTTTTGTTTGTTTGTTTGGGTTTTTTTTGCAAAGTTATGTTTGATGGAAGCCTGGGTCACATCAGGAAGACTGGATGGCTCAGCTCTACTGCTGGCTTCTTGATTTTGGCATCATGTTTGTTCCGAAACTGAAGAACCACTTTCCTCCTAATCAGTGAAAAGAATGTGGTAGGTACACAGCAGTGACAGATCATGACCTCTAAGGCAAATGTTTCCAAACAATTTTTTTTTGCTCTCCAACTGCAGTGAAAAAATCTTTAAACTCAAAAAGGTTGTCTCTGAAGGGTTGAAATACCCTAAAAACTTTTTTTTTTTTTTTGAAGAAACTGGATGAGACAGAAGAGAAAAACAAGCATATGTAATATTAGTAACTGTTTTTGTACTTTATGTCATTTCATGAGGCTACTTGCTACCAGCCAACTCAGCAAGAGGTGTGAGAGAAAACTTGAGTTCTCTGAGGAGTTCTTCATCTCCTTCCTGCAGGATCTCTTCTGCTCGTGCAGAGCCATGGTCTGTAAACATATGTCCTGCCCAAGCCATGCCCAGAAGTATACCTAGCAACACTGCTAAAGAACAAACCAGACTCTTCCTCCTTCCATTGAATTTCATCTCACACAGTGATTTCCCCAACCATGACAGAGTCGGAGAAGAGAGCAAAATCATCACCAATTCAGCGTTCAGTGTTGGAAAAAAAAAAATCTTGTTTTTTCTTTTTGCCCTCATTTCTACAACACAACACTACAAAGACAAAAGTTACAAGAAGCCAGCCAAGAAAAAAAAATCCTTCAATCACTTTCTTGACTGGGCAGAATTCAATGCAGACTGAGCACAGTACATGTATACAAGTACAAAAGTGAAACAATAACCTCTAAGATTTCTAATAGGAACAGTACTATCATATCACACTTACACTTTCTTGAGGTTAAAAAAAAAAAGGGGGTGCAGAGGCACTGACAGACATTCCTCTCATTACAAGGGCTTTATTTCCATACAAACTTTATAGCACAAGTTTAGAGGCTTTATTAGAAAGCAGTAATATCATCCATACACTGTATTTAGTTATTTTGCTCTTTCAATGAACATTCAATTCCATATCTGTACTCTGAAATACATTTAGTTTTTTGTTTGTTTTTCTTTTTCTGAAGAGGAACTTCTAAGCTTTCCTTTTCAGCAATGACATTTATGCTACTCCCTACTAATACAAAGTGATAAGTACAATTACTAATTAAATATTTGTAGAGCATAAGCCTTCCTAAAAAGTAGGTTTTGTCTTCAAGATTGTTCTCCCTAGCTGCACATCTTTTTAAATATGATTATTAGAGAACAAAAGCTCATACCATCTGTACTTTTTATTTAGAATTTACCTGACATGATGGCATCATGTGAGCAAGAACAATTCCAACATGACCCTGTGAAAACAAAAACAAACAGTAAAATTCTTGAGTCGCTTTTCAATGTTGTTGCATCATTTCATACTAAGTATCCCCTAAGAACTGACAGAACACCCAGAAGCAGTTAAAATTTCAGCATACGTACTTGCACTTTGCGGCAGCATCCACATACAACCGCAAAGATGAAAATCAAAAGAAGTTGCAACGTGAGAAAATATACCTTACCCCTCCACTGCAGAAATCCACAATCACATCTCCAGGCTTAGCAAGCTTTTTCACTGCTGCTACCAAGTTATTCAACTGCTGCTGTTTCCTCAGAGCTCGATCTCTAGACATCTTTCCTGAGGATAACAGAGAAAATAACTGAACAGTGATGAGCACTTCTCAACATAGGTTACTTCAGATGGGTAGCAGCAAAGCACAGGATATCTGAAATTCATGGCTGAAACTAAAAAAAAAAATCTAGAATACTTGGGCATCTAAATCCACTTTCAGCTAAGTTTACAAATATTCCATAGAGCTTTCTCTCTGCCTTCAAAAACCTTACAGTTGTTAATGTATCCTTAGGAACATGTAAGAATAAGCTTTAGCCTGATAATAAACAAACATGCAAATTAATGAGAAACAAGGCTCAAACCTATTAACAGTAGTTGCTGCCAAAACAAATGCATACAGTATCCTTATGCACCTTGTTTTAAAAAGTTGTACTTAAGTAATTAATGCATTGTGATACTAAAATGTATACCATTGCTTAATGGATATTAAGAGATTGGATACAACCTCCAACATCATTAGAAAATATTATATCCTTCTTTTCTGTCATCATAAAATAGTACACTTTACATAATCAAAGCCATCATTACATTTCAAATTATGCTGTAACAGTCTAGAAAATACAACAAGAGTGTTTGACAAGAAGGTATGTAAGAAACGTGAATATGAAACCTTTACCACATTATGCGAAATAATAACATTTTAACAAACCATTTCTTTTGTTTGAGAGCAAAAGCTTGGAAAAAATCTTTATTACAGACTATATTGTAAATTGTAATTCCTCATATGCCAAACTCCTACATGAACTATGCCTGCCTCCAATTTTCACATCTCTTCCTGAAACACCTCCAGTTTTAAATGAATCCAGTGGGAGCAGTAGCATTTCAGCATATGCAACATCAAGGCTGTTAGCGTATCGGGGCAAGACATTCAGTTTGTGAGGTAGAACGTATCATTTCTTACAGCCAGGATTGTGATATTAATACCCACACAAAATGCTATACCTAAAAAAACCACGCTCTGTGTGCACATACATGTATGTTTGCACATACATGCACACAGTCTCAATGGATTTAATTTTTAAAAGTAGCTATTGTCAGGCACATGCAGTAAATGGTAATATTGGTTCTTAGCTAATACATTCATCCCTATTGCTACAACAGCCTACAACAATGGAAAGAGTAAAAAAATACTATTTATATTTGTCTTGTTCTCACATACATGAAATACAACTGTGATAAAGAGAGCACATACAACAAGGACTGCTATCTTGATAATGTAGGCTATTACTTGGATTTATTTTAATCAATCAACAGATCTTACGGCCTTTGTTTCAATTTCAGTTCCATCTCATAGAGTAGTTATTAAAAATAGTTGTTGCTCCAAAATCAAAAGTACTGATCAGATTCTTTATATGGAGGCAGCAAGAAACTTGATTATTTGAATTCTTTCACCTGATAAGCCACCAAGCAGCCAAACAAACCCAGACTTCCCAACACATCCAGCTTCCTTAGAACCCCACTAGAAGTTCTCCGCACAGAATACCTCTGTTTGGCTACAGACACACAAAATGCAAATCTACTTGGTGGAAAGCTTTCGGAATTCAACTCTGAACTCAAGTTATCTCTGCAATTCATTTAATGGGGTTCTTTGTAAACCTTGTAAATGGGGTTGAAACATTTTTCCCTGGCAACTTTTGTATTGTGGTCTTATACCTGCTTTCAATTTTAAATCTTCTTAATTTTGAGAGTGACCAGGCAGACTCAGCACACATTGGCACAACTGTTCTGTTTTCTTGTGCCAGATTGAGAGACAGACCACACCTGCCAAGCACTAAACAGCACACAAATCCCTGCACAAAAATGCCCTTAGTTGCCTTATACAAATTCTGTTTTTATCCCCCAACCCTAAGGTTTTCCTAACATGTCTGGGATATATCAGTATCAAGTATATCTATAGAAAAACCCACCAAATTCTCATTCTGTGCATTCAGCAAACAGATCCCAGTCACTAAAATCAAAACAAAAACTGACAGGTTTCATCAGCAACAGATCCACTATTTAATCTTCAGTTAGACAACCAGCTTATTAGTAAGTTAATACAAAATACTTTCAAAAATGTCTATTGACAGCCTTTAAAAACCTCTCTAAAACACAACTCTTCACAGTTACTAACAAGGTTTAATCCTTACTGTGCAGAAAATAAGCAGCATGCACTCTCCTAAAAGAGAGAAAACCAAGCTCAAATCAATAGGTCTTTTGTCTACCTCTGTATTCGATGTGCAGTAGCTAGAATTACAGAAAGTGAGCGAGCCATGACATAGCCTGTAGGGAATGTTAGCATAGTGCGTGCTCGTCCCTCGCTACAGAAAACAGGCATTAAATTCAACTGCTGCTTCTATGTCTAAAAATACTACATCTCACAGTGCATTTCTCAACTCTTGTCATGATAAATAATGCTAATCACTGTTTTCAATAATAATGAGATATGGTACCTTGATAGTTCATCCTGACAAGGCAAAACCTTGAAGAACGTGACCTTTTCCTACAGTACACTGAAAAACCATTAAGAAGTGCCTCGTTCCTGTCACAAGAACTCAGCTGACATATTGCCAGACAGTCTTAGAAAGATTTATTTTCATTTCTGATGAACGATTGAAATGAAAATATTTAATTTGAATTCGTAAATCCAACATTGCTGCTAATACAGTCCTTGTCAAGCAGGACTTTAAACTCTCCATGGCACTTACAGCTTTTGCATTCCTGCACACAGAAATGTAATTTTTCAGCCAGCAAATACCCCTCTATTTCTGTGTCATTTTTTGTCAGTGCTCAAGTTCATATAATCCATCAGTCCTCAAATGATACCTCTATTACTTACTATTTCGTAAGTAAAACCTGAAAAGCCGTTAAGGTTTCCTGCAGCAAAATCCAAACACAACCTGTAGGGCCCTACCCTTATTTCATGTTGAGGTCAGTGTAATGTAGCAAGCAGCTACCAAAACAGGGACACAAGCACACAATGCATACTTTCTATTATTTTATACTGTTACTTCTGTTTTAGCATGTTATCTTTAATTAGGTTTCCCACAGACCTCAGCTAACCAAATGATAATGTGAAAGGCTGCTTCTCACTGAGACGAGGATAGAGCAGACGTACTGCTATATTGATTAAGGAGACTTGATCTTAATTCCACCAAAAGGCTCAGCAACTATTAAGCAAAAGCCATGAGAGACATAATTTGTTATGCTAATCCAAGAAAGATTTTCCTGAAACCAATGTTACCTTTCATTTGGTGGTTTCTTTTCAAAATTCAGCATATTCTAAACGTTTCTTTATACTCAGTTCCCATATCACCTCATATCACCATCAAGGTGAAAGGTATCTCCTGATACATTATTTTTGGTTCAGCTTAGGGGGGCAAGAGGGTTGTTTACTTGCTGAGCTCTCTCATCACTCTTACTGGTTTTTATTTCTTTATTTTACTTCTTATATACCGCACTTGCCAGGTTAATACACCCAAAAAGTGGTTTCCATACAACTCCTAGAAAAGGCTGAATTCAAACGTGATGATGTTTGATGAAGAATGCCAGCTCAGCTAACATTTATAAATGAACATTCTTACTAGCCAGAAATAAGAACACCTTATTAAAAAGAACTCTGCCAAATCTTGCAAGAAATATAATTAAAGACAATAACTAACTTGACTGTAACAAAGAAAACAGACGTATTCTCAAAGAAAAAGTCCCACTGTTTTTGTTTTTCACTGCATCAGTTCCCTTCAATAACTTCAATAAAAATTAATTTCCACAATAGGTGAATTTTCCAAATCACTCTTGCTGAAAAGTAAATAGAAACATTTTACTCAGAGCAGCTTCATAGAATTTCAAAATAGTTATTTAATGATCATTTGCATTATAATGAGGATATTTTTCTTGGTTGTCCTATTTCCAGAAGCGTACGAAGGCTTAGGAGTCAAATTCACATTTCAGAAAGCCAGGAAAAAAAGAAAAAAAAAATCCTTATTTTTGAAGCATCACAAAGTATTACATAGTTACGCTGGAAGTGGTGTTTTATTGAAAACAAAACAACAAGTAATCTTAATACATTTTTTTCCACTTCATTTTTCTTATCGGCTTTCCAAGACCTTCTTCCTAAGGTATATGCAAAATGCAGCTTGCAGGTGGATAAAATACATTCTTTTTGATTCTGCAGGAAATCTCACCAAATCATAATTTGATATAAAGACTGAGGGGGCAGAGATCTCCAGAGACTACTGGGAGAACTAAACACACTGTTTCAAGAGACATCTCTACCAGGTGCAGCAAAAAGATGCCATTATATGAGTTGATCGGAACTGAACTGACTTCTGAAATGGTAACAGCCCCACCAATGAAGCAACAAAACCAAGCTCCTTTGTCTCTACTACTATTTATTATTATTAATCACCAGTGTATAACATAAGCCATCTTTTTCTCTAATTCTGGAGCTAATATTAAAAGAATCGTACAGTACAGTCAAAAGGAGCTTGTAGCTGAGTTGTAAAAATTCTTGTTGTAAAATTTCCAATATAACATGTTAGTAAAGCATAAGTTTCATAGCATTCATGATGAGCAATCACCTGCTTCTTAACTCCTCTACGTAGATGACTCAAGATAAGTGATCACTACTTTTTTAATTGCTAGAGATACAGGAGCTCATTCTACCATAGAATCATAGAATCACAAGGTTGGAAAGGACCTACAAGATCATCTAGTCCAACCGTCCTCCCATCACCATTGCTACCACAAGCACTAAACCATATCTCGTAGCTCCTCATCCAGATGCCTCTTGGACACTGCCAGTGGCGGCAACTCCACCACCTCCCTGGGCAGCCATTCCAGTGCCTCCTACCATATTTCAAACATCTTAGAGACTAAACCGTGCGCTCAGTCAGGTAGCTTTTGTTTAATAACGACTCATTTATTCTTCCAAATGTAAACATATAGAAATTGTTATTCTGGTCTCTCTTACCACACATTAGATATACGTATTTTATTTTAAGAAAATATAATGTGGACATAAGTTAATGCAGGTACACTAGAAGTATTCCAGTATCTCATGCTGTTTCACCATGGACTTCCTGCATTGGTTGAACTTGATTTCCTCTCAAACCGGTTTTCCCACTGATTTAATTTCAAAAGTAACTGAGTAGGGCCAAATAATAAAAATCAAAAACAAACCACAACTGAAAAATCTGGCTCCAATTGCTCACTTCCTTATTTCTGCACCAGAATTTTAATGCATTAATACTATCAGGGAACATCCTAGGAGGTTTTTGTTTGCTTTTTAAATCATATGCATGATAAAAACAGAGTGATTAAATAATAAGAACTAGCAATATTCACTGACAACCAGCCCTTTTGTTACTATTTTCCATAACTCACTTTCATTTTTCAACTCTCCCTGCATTAACTCTTGGAAAAATAAACTATGAACTAAATGGTCCAGGGAAAATCATGTTTTACAGATCAGGTTGCAATGGAGGAAAACCTCATTTTCCTCTACTTTTACTGCTAAGGTTTTTCTAAAATAGCTCATTCTACAATTTGCCCGTTTCAAGCAGATTGAAAGATATCCCACTACCTGGAATGGGTTATTATCAACAGAAGGAATCAGCAGTCAGTTATCAGGACGGGTTTGTTTTTTGTTTTTGTTTTTGTTTTTTTTTCCCCTTTTGTCCCCTGAATGGATGTTTATCAGAACATATTCTGGATCTATGAAGTTTGGAAACATCCCTTAAAAGCTGCAATGCCTTTACTTGTAGGTAACAGGACATGCTGACGCTTTTTAAAAGATGTAAGAGGTACATTCACTAATTCTACAGCTTCATACATTCCAAAAAGCAGCAATCCTTAATAAAGGAAGACAACTATTATGAAATAGTCACAGCATGCTGTCCATTTACCTTTTCCTATCAGATCACCAGATATTTCCATTGTTAATTTGTGTCTTAGCTATTCCAACACAACATGCTTAGCTTAACATCACAACAATAATTCAATTTTGAAGAAAGCTGTCTTTTTCTTTTGTGTTCACCCCGATAAAGATGAGGCTAACAGATAGACTGACAAAAGCCAGCACTCACTGCAGGGACTCTTGCCACTGCTAGGAATACATAGCTGATAAATGCAGCACAGTTTAGAACACACCAACCTTCATCCTGCAAGGATCTCACACACTAAAATGTTCCTGGCAAGTCTAGAAGAACTAACAGCATTCAAGAACTTACTAATGTGCATAGGAGTGGAATAAGGGCCTTAGTATTCACTGCAAAAAAAAAAAAAAAAAAAAAAAGACTTAACTAGACAAGCAAAACCAGCCCCACAGTGAAACAGCACCAATAAAAACTATATACTGTCCTGGAGAATGTACAGAATGAGCTTTCAGTCAATATACAAGGCCAGAAATTACAATCACGAAGTATTCACCATTTTTCCACTATATAAAGGCTTTTATGATCAACTGTGGTGACATTTTAGCTACAGTCAAGGAAGTATGAGAACAGAATGCAAAAAAGCATAGTTTATATAATGTTTAAATTACAGGGCAATAACAAAAAAAGACCAGGAAGGGCAACTGAACTCCACAAGAACAATCCATTGGTTTTTAGATGAGAGTCCCTTCCTCCTGTCTTACTAACCAATCTGTTCCTTATTAAGGCAAGCTTTGCAAAATGGTTTTATCATTTTAGACATAAAAATATAGCTGTATCTAACATACGCTATCTTAGTGTAGTCTAAAAAGGTCAGACAGATATGAAAACTGACCTTTGACAACTTAAGCAGGAATTTAGCCTGCTTCCCTTTTTATTTTAGAAGTTAAACATCATGAGAATGTCACCTTTAAAAAATAATAATAATAATATCAACAGATCAGCCCTTAAAAAGAAATGAAAATTAATGCTGGGCTGCTTCTGAATGAATACAACTACGGTCAACTTACAAAAGCTTAGATTGTTCCATGTGGGTTTTTAATTTGTGTTTTGTTTTGGTTTTTTAACCAATTTGTAAAGTAAAACGTACATTCCGAATCTTCACCAAAAAGCAACCCAGACACAAATAGCTAACATCGTTTTCAAGCACCTAATTCATGATTTACACTTTCTGAACTATGTATTTTATACTAAATTTTGAAGCCTTTAGATGTATTCAAATTAATGACTATCTATTTCTTAGGACTGTGCTTACCTCTGATTTTTTCCATATCATAATATTGCCAAAAGCATGGTTTAGAAAAATTACTTATCAGCCCCTCTTCCAAAACATAAGGTTAGTTTTAGGATTGTGAGCTTCTGCACATTTAAGCCAGCTGACCAAGATTCACATTTTAAAGCTACTTTTTTGCAGAATCCCAGGGATCAGGGAATTCTAATTCTAAAATGAAAGCAGACAATATTATACAATCAAGGGATTTTAAGAAAGATGCCAAACACTGTGCCATTACAGAACTGTGAGAAGAGATGAAATGACATTTACCCTTCCTCTACTTCCTTTTCCTCTTTACTTTCTTTCCTTGTTGGGGTGCTTCTCCTACACTCCTCTCTCTTTTCTCCTTCATCATTCTCCCCTACCTTCATTTATTCTGTGCCAAAACTGCCCTTACTGGATTACACAACCAGGTAAGGTTGTGAGGTCCCATCAAACCCCATGTAGGTGGTGAGTTTAAGATCAGTTTAAGATCAGGTACAGGCAGTAGGATTGCTAGATACGTTGCTCAGAGTGAATGTCAGAGCAAACAAGATGGCAGATGGATTTCAAGTAAGAATTTCAAATTTACATCTATGAAAGTATGGTTAGAAGGAAACTAAGTGACGCTGGGTTGCACCTTTCATGGACTGCGCCCATCTCTCTTCTCATTTGCCTAAATTTTGTAGGATCTAACAACTAAGACTGTAAAAATTAACAAACCACATAATCCCCAAAGTTCAGCGTGCAGTGGTTACTCTAAATTAAGCACACTCTTTTATATTTAACAATAGTTCTAATATAATCATAATATCTAATCTATAATCATAATATCTAATCTAATATTTAATATAATCCCCCCACAGCACTTTCTTCTTTTAATATGGAAAACGGTATTAGTTTTTAATCAGCTTATGTTCTATGGAAAAAAAAAAAAAAAAAAAAGACTTAAAGAGCGATCCATAAACTACAGGAAGATGTTCAAGCAAATAGAAGTAACAAATAGTGAAAAAAGTACACATATACTTAAGATAGATGTGCTAATTTCTGTTTAAAAATAAAAAGGAAAATATTTGAAATATGTTTCATAGCTACAAGATGCTCACATTTAAAGTATACTTCAGTGCTTTACTCAATGCAAGTAAATGTTACAAGTCTGCGATAAAATAATCAAATGTAACACTGGAAATTGCCTGGCTCTTCAGTTGTTCAGCTTCTTTCTTAAACCCTTAATTATTTCTTCCTTTTAAGGAGAAAATTCAAAGCCTGTGGTGTAAAGCAATCTATAGTAAGAAAAAGTTGCCAATCTTTTACAAGCAGCACACTCAACTGCTCGTTCCTTTTTCAGAATCAACCACAGGCTGAACATTCTGCGTTACAGGAGTTGCCAATCTTGCAAAAAGGATGTATTTGCTAGAAGGTATGCTTCCAAGATTCTCATATTTAATGTGAAATGCATCCTTAAGTACACGAAATATGTGCAGTAATAACACACTACTTAGCAATTTATAAACTGCATGCTTTCCTTCCAGCTCAGGTGAATCCACTCTGTTAACTTAATAGCAAATATATTCCAATTTCTCTTTCCCTGTTCTTAAGCGTAGACTAAGATCTCACGAGTCTATTGAAACAATGCTGTGTAATTTTTCACTCAAGGAAAAAAACATTCAAGAATTTGGCATCATCTTGACTGGAAGTATTAAGAAAATATTATGCTTTGAAATTATCAGATCACCTTATTAGCTCTGTTAATGAGTTAACAGCAGATCACTGCCTTCAGCAATACGAAGAGCAGCACGGTTAGTACATGAGGAGGTTAGTACAAGGAGTAGCCACTTAAGTACTATCCTGTGAATTTGTACAACCCATAACTTAACAGCTGCTTCTGGGGAAAGCCAGAGGTGATTTACACAGTAGCAGCTTCCCACAGTCTTGCATAAAACCACTGCTCTCACCTTCACTTTTGAGTTGCCACTAACAGAAATAGCAACATTAGGAAGTAAGCAGATTACCCAGGTACTGCCCCTATGAGTGCAAACAGTAGTTTGAAAGACACTTTACTGATTTTTTTGGTCACTTTGTTGTTTTATTTTAAGAAGTCCTTACTTTTATGCAGCAGAAGTTACAAAGCTATCCAATGTTATGCTTGACAGCAGCAAAATGTGAAGCTGAAGTCAAATGTTTTGATGATTAGACTATAAACTAAACAGTGAAACAATTATCTGTGTGTCAATTCTATGCATTTTGCATGCAGCGTTTAATATTCAGTTATTAGAACTAGCTACACCTCTTGAGTTTGTTCTATTTGCTCTTTTCATACTTAAAATTCCACTTTTTCCCTTTTTCCATTGTACGAGTGTCACTCCCAGGAAATGGTTTCCCCTTACCAGTTTTTCTAAACTTTTGTTTCCTTAACCTTTCACCTTCTCAAGTATCTTAAATTCACCTGCAGTACCAGCAGTACCTCTTGATGACGCGTTTCTCCTGCCATCACTGCACCTCCTCTCTTGCTCCTTTTCATTTTCCATCATCTTACTGCCCCTCAGTAGTCAGCCTTTTTGCCTTTCCTTTCCACTCCTCGTGTCTTCCTTACAGCAAAGCATTTGCTTAAGAAATGTGGCAAGGAGGAAAAAATATCAATACAAACCTCCATCTTTCAGGGGAGAATAAAGGAAAAACAATCTCTGATGTGCTTAAGAGTGGAAAAAGGTCTCTAAACTCAAAAGGAGTTCTGTTTTACCTATACACAATATCATATCAAATACCAGCAACATCCAGGTTTATGAGATGGGGCTGCTCCTTTTCTGCAAAATTTCTTCATATTAAATCATCATTGTCTAATAAAGATACTATTTTATTCTTGTTTCATTATCTCTTGTAAGCTTAATATCCTGATTGACAGCTACTGTCTTGCTAAGAAAGAGGGATGGCTAATTCCTACTGAATTCAGTGCTCACCAGGGGCTAAGAGAGGCTGCCTCTCATAGAAACAGAAGACCTTCTCCAGCAGGACCCAGAAACAGCCTGGTTGAGGTCAAAACAAAGGCCAGAAGCCCCCACCTGCCACTCACCCTTACAGCTGTTGAGCAGAGGACCTTCCCTCCAGGGAACCAACTCTTGCGTGTTAAGCAGCAGCCTATCCATGAAAACAGGCAGGAACACACTGGATTTCCCTTTCTGAGCTGCTTATGTTCAATATCTCAAACAGATCAAGAAAGAAGAAGTAAGGACAAAATGATTGTGCCATTGAAAGAGTAATGAATCACAAATAGATGAAGCGCAGACCTACCCACAAGTTCTGATATGCATTGTCTCACCAATTACCAGTGCAACTTCTAAATAAGCCAAAAAAAATCATAATTAATTATCTGGAACACTCTTTTCTCTGGTTTGCCTGTCATTAAGAGAGAGCCTGCATTAATAAATCAGAAACAAGAAAAAACTGGTTTAGGAAACAGACATGATTCATTTGGCCCCTATGCAGCAAGCACTTCTGAACAGACGGCTGTTGAACAAAAAGCATTACTTTCAGCTTAACTTCACACATCATGTCTGTTTACTGTACAAAGGTTAATGTCTGTAGGAATCCCTCCAAAACACTTATCCTGATGAAAAGGAAGCTCCTAGGCTGCAAAGGGTTCACTGACATTTTAATAAACAAGTAACCACATCATTTCAAGATGACTGGATCTGTATCTTAAACGAAGCCATTTTAGTTACATGAGGAAAGGTCAAATGTGTATTTCTGCATTGTCTTATCTACAATGTAATTATCATGGCACTTGAAGTTTGATCCTATATAAACCTGGAATTTATGAAAATTTTACTAAATTCAATCCATTTTACTGCATAAAATGAATGCCTCTGGTATTCATGTGGTTTACGTTAGTTAAAAGGGCTAAAAAAAACATTCAAGAGTTCATAGGAAATATAGGAATTAGAATACTCCATCATAAGGTTTTAATTCAGAAATATTAACTGTTTGACCACTCAACTATTTCCTTTCCATTTCTCACTTTTATTTTTAAATTCATTTTTCTTAACCAAGTTTTGGGAAAAAAAAAAATAACTGAACTTCTGATTAGACAAACTCAATTAAATCCTTTGACTACCTAGCTAGCTAGTGTGCTTTTTACACACTTTTAAAGTGGATCATCAGATTTGGGTAAGCGCACTTTGAATATCTGATGTCTAACAGCAGTATCTGCTTTAGCCAGGTTACCAGTCTGTAAATTAGCATTACAATTTGAACTTCTCTTTCCACAGTCTTTTCCCTCCACTGCTTTCTCACTTGATGAGCACAAATGAGTAAGCCAAAAGCAGATAGAGATGCCAGCCCCTTAGACACAATTAATTACTGTCACTAAATGCCAGCAGTGCAATCTTGCAAGTAGCATAGCACAGCGAAACACTGTTAGTCTTTTGATATTTCAGTGGTATTCTGGATAACCAATCTGGATCAGAATCAGCACATTACTTCAGAACTGTTGGCTCTCCTTTTGAGGAGCTCTGTAGTGCATCTCTACAACTATGCAAATCCAGACTGCTTGGCTAAACAACAGCAGTTCATTAGTGACAACATGAAACATGCAGACAGTAACATTTTGCATCAAATTTAAAAGAAGAAAATAAAATTCAGCTCATCTTAATTTTTGAAGGACAAACCACAAGGAAAAAACCTCTCTAATAAGGCAGAAGTGGCTTACACTGCATAGTGCAAATATTAGCACAGAGCACATGCAAATGCCAGTTAAACAGAGACAACTTGGGTCTATCAATTCAAGCCATCTTTAGCTGCCCAAAGATAGAAAAAAAAATTTAACTCCGGATGACCAACTGTAAGATCCAAAGTAAAAATCACTGTAAAGAAACACCACTGAAAAGCTAAACATGTATACAGTCCTATAATACAAATATAATGCCATTGAAAAAGGAACAAAAATAGTTTTTCCCTATTGATATTTAGGAAGAAATGTAACTCCAGCTTGCAAGGATTGTCACAGGTTAATTAACTTTCCTAAAATCCAGAAGTAGCAGCAAAACTTGAGCTTCCAAGGCGAAGAATATTTGCAGTAGGCATTTCCTGTCCAACCAATGGTTCTAATAACGAAAAACCTTCTTTTACGTGCAGTAAGCTGCTTTTTGCAGGGTGGCCTTCTATATTATTCTTTCTAGCTTATGAAAGCAAATAGCCGGGAATAATGCATAAATCCCTTCAACCACCTTTGAAACAGAAAGCATAATTTAAATGGAAAAAAAGTTAATGAAACAGTGGGCACCAGCCCAGTAGTCTACTAGAATCCCCTAGCCTTACATTTAAAGAGCCTTAGGAAACAAAGACATGACTCATTTGGCCCTTAATAGCAACTGACCAGCTGGCTGCTGGACTAACAACAGTACTCTCAGCTTAACTTTGTACAGTAAACAGACACGACGTCTAAACTACCACTGTATTTAAGGCCTTGTAAGTAAACAGTAAGGTCATCCACGAACTTATCTCCAGCATGGAAACTCCATATTAAACAATTTAGAGGAAGAAATCTATGATAGCATCTTCCCACTCTCTTGTCAACATTGTGTTCTTTGCAAAAGTAAAGACATGTTTTTCTTCCCTCTGTCTTCTGATGTATTTTAATTACTTTATTATATTTGAACAAAATGAGACAAACATTGTTAAGGAAAGAGAAAAAAGGGATAGCATGGACTGAAGTCATTCAAACAGCTTGCTGAATTTCCATAAATATTTCAGTATTGAAGCCAACAGAAATGAAAAAAGTTATGAACTCTTCTCCAGCAGAAAGTAATCAAATGAAACTCCAGTGAACTAACCAACGACCCAAGTTAAGGCAATATCTGCCTTCAAAAATTTAAAAAGAAAACATGTCTCTAAGTGCCGGAAGGCAGGTTCACTGAAACATCTGCCTTAGTAAAACACATGATTACAATAATGAGAGAAAACAGCAAAGTACTTCAAGAGCAGTATAAAATATAATAAAGAAAAAAGCATTACAAATCATCACGGCAAAGGGTGTTTGGAAGAGCTCTCTACGAACTGCTGCTACAAGCTCCTGCTCAAATCAGAGCTACCATCAACAGTTGGTCAGGTCAAGCCAGGTCTTAAAGTATGCCTCAGCAGTGCTTCTGCTTCACATACATACATATGCACGTATACTTACATATTTCTGGTAACTGTGAGAATGCTTTGCATCATTTATAAATTAAGACACTAAAACACAAAAATCACTATAGCAAAGTGGAAAATAAAGGATATTCTGTTTGATGTTATTCAGCTTTTCAAGACATGCAGATAATTGTACAAAAGTTAAGTTACCTAAGTATCACTTTCTCCTTATAATGGCTTCCTTTATGTACAAGATAAAACTAGGTTAAAATTTCTCAGGCAGGTAGTCATCACATTGATAAAAGATAGTTAACCATTGATTATTATTATTTTAATTAAAGAAATCAACTAACACATTTGTCAGGAAGACAAGAATATCAAGTATTCAGAACATTCAAGCTCAGGGCCCACACCATCATCACTAAGACTAATAATTAAAAAATCCAAAGGAACAGCAACATCAGACACATAAAACCTGTGTACTGCAGGGATTGCTTGTTGTACTTAGAGTTAAGCAGCCATAAGCGCGCACATCAAAAGTCTGCACCTGTGGAGGTGACCCACTGTAACCACAGCTGAAATGCACCACCCACTGCCTCACAGCACTCACATCCACTGTTTGATCTCCAGAGATGTTCAGCAAGCATCAATGGATTTTAGCGGATGCCATTTTTTCCCTGTATGGAGGAATTCAATTACACTTCCATATCAAACACCATTTTGTCAGAGTGCCCCCCTGCTGCCATCGGTCACACAGCAACAAAGCATAAGGGAATACTGGTGGGAAGGTTCAACCTCTACTGCCATGCCACCAACCACCACCTATTACATTGTGGGTTGTTATAATAAAACAGGAGACATTTGTTTCAGAGCAGCCCATGTAAAATAGATGGGTATTTCTGGTATGAGAGTGAGATTATTTAGACATTATTTTAGTGGGTCTGTTTTAGATGGATGTTATCACTTCTTGAGTAAACCAAACCTAAAAGGCATGAAGCCAGAACAAGCATCTCCATACTGCAAGAATTACCCTGCATTTCCATGAAAAAATGCTTCTTACACACAATAAAAACCTCTGTTTGTGAATACAGAAGCATCTATGAGTGAATGTTCAGAAATTTTAAGAGGGTACTGCCAATTGTAAAACCCATTGTAAAAGCTGTGATAGTAACTACAGTCCCATCATGTGACTGCGTAATGTTGAACAGCAGAAGTGTCCAATATGAACAGTCTACTGTTTATTAAAATGTGAGGATAGCAGACAAAGTTATCAATGGCTTTCAATCCATATTTCCCCTTAGGTTCAAAGAAGCTCAGTATCAGTTGACAACCAACAGCTGCTGTAAAGCCCATTTCTTCTCTTTCATGGCAACTTTAGAAGGTTGATGACCACAGATACTTCTGGCTTGCTATTAAATGAGTTTTGAGGAAAGTTGTTTGTTTTTTTTTTCCCCCCCACTTATACTTCAGGCTATGCCAGTTCAGTAATCTATCACTTTTTTTTTTTCTTGATGATGAATAAATTATTTTTGGGAAGGTGGCAGACATACCTTCCCCAATAAAAATCCACTAACAGAGAAAAGAACCAGCTTCTTCCTTTGAAGTATTCTAATGGCTCATTTTAACATATTTTCCTCTTCTTTAGAAACAGGAATAAATATTTTACAACAGAACCTTCACAGAAAACTATACCTGGGGTTAAAAAATAGCTGAAACAAAAACAATGCAGAAACACATATTTGGCTTGAACTGTATTTTTAAAGAAGTGCCTTAAAATCTGCAGAAATGATACAGATCTGGCCTATGAAATGTAGATAAAAAAACAGGCTTTCAGGCTCTGCACAGACACATACTTAGAATAATCCTGAACCAAGGCTTCGTTGTTTTAGTTTCCCACATTCTAACTTTAGTTTCCCTTCCTATCAATTTCTTTGGAATCAAATGTGAAGCTGCTACACAGCACAAGTTCTACACAGGCAACATTTGGCTTATATGGCAAGTTCAGTGGAATGAACAATGCCAAAGTCAGCTGACCTTTTCTATATTCATTTATTCTTTGTGAAATTTCAGAAGTGACAGCACTTCTGAATATCATAACATCAAATGTTTTTTCCTCATTTAGATATCCAAATAACCTCACCAGCTTTTTAAGCTATGTTGAGAATATGCATAGTTATAGATTTAAAGGAGAGAGTAGTCTACGAACTTAGTGACAGATACCCAAACTCTTGGAGCCTTTTGAAAGCTGATCATACTTTCCCTGACTCTTTTTCTTCTAAAGAAGCAGTTGATCAGGTCTATTTCAACTACATTCTATTCACTTCTTTCTTTTTTTTTTTTTAATCTTTAATAATATCATGCTCTCCAATCTGTTTAAACAAGGGAAGTAATAACCTCCCTTCATTATTTTCCATTCCTTTCTCCTGTTATTTTGAATCATCACCTTTTCTGTGTTGAGAATAAAATTAGTTCTTTAGATTCTTGAGGGCAGGTTATCTGTAATACTTTACCCAGAAAATAGTTGAAGACTGAAGTATTTCCTCCGATCCACAGATGATGAAAAAAGATTATCATTAAACTAGGAAAGACTCGCCTTTTTCTCTGAACCCAGTATTTAAGAGGTAATTTTTAAAGGATTTTAACAATTAAATTGATGACAAAGCATGCAAAGCAAACAAAAAAAGTGGGATCCTTCAAATTCCTTCTCTAAGATCGGCTTTATTTCTGGTTTCATAAAGTAGATACCTGCAAAGAGTACAAATAGACTAACTAATGTTTAAGGAACCTTCAAAGATGCATGACATCTGAGTCTCACTCCATTTGGCACGCTGTTAAGCTTTTCTGTAGAAACAGCAATTCTGCATCAAGAAACAATGCTCCCAGCAGTTTTACACATTTGACAGTCATCTTTGCTGAACTTTGAGCCATACACTAAGCAATATAGATTTCTAAGACAATGACATGATTCCTTTTCATTCCTTCTAGCACCAGGGTTTTGCTTCATCATAACATTTGCAGTTGGTTTGTTTTTTAAATTATGCTGGCTGATGCTGTTTTTACCAGATAGTTTCAGATAGTTCAACTATTGACATACTTTCTGAGTACAAGAAAAAAAGCTGTTTAACAGAGTTTTTATTCTGGTCGCAGGACAGATATGCTTATATTTACAAGCAGAAGTAGAAAGACAAGATTCTTGACGTTCATAATGCAAATAATCACCTATTGTAAAACTGGGATCAGAACGTAGTCAACAATATTAAAAGCAGAAGGCTACTTTAAGTCCCAACTCCAGCTTGAAGTTGGATCAAAGGAAAATATTTTCAAATGGAATACAGCAAAGACAATAGGACTTCAGCAGAGTGCAGTGCAACAAGCCAGAAGAAGGCCACTGATTACTAGATGGAATTACCAAGGGAAACCCTAAAAAATGCTTATTAGGCTAATTGAAACAGCATGTTTGTACCACTATAAATAGGACCTACTTAATCTCTTAACTGTTTTTTTCCTCCTGAACTTTTCATCCCATCTCCAAGAAGAACATGTTTATCTCTTGGGAAAATATACACAATAAAGAAAAATTTTAAGTGATTGTTACTTTGATGACCCAGTTAAAATAGTTACTATCTAACATAAGAAAAAATCATTTTAAATACTTTTCATAATCACTCAGAAAATTCTATTACTGTAGTTCTCTAATTTTAATTGAAATCTACATGCAGGAATGCACAATTTCCTCTTTTAAAGAAATTCAGAATAACTACACTCCTTTACAAACCAAAGTATAATAACCTAAAGTTCTAAAACCGGCAAGGCCTGATTTCATGACTTCATCTTATCTTTCTAATGTGCAGTACAGTCCGAGATACTCCTCATAAATCAGTCTGATATTGCCATTTTCCCTTCCCTGCCTTTCCACCACCCCATCAAGAAAAGAAGGAAGAAAAGGAAATAAGCACACATTTTATTGCCATAGGCTATTTATCACCATTTGTTAAAAATACAATAAGGAAAAACACTTCCAAACAGCTAGATGTCTTAAGAATGCATACAGAATATATTCCAACAGATAATATTTCTCCACAAAATTGTTCTGTGTTCATGACTATGAGATTACAGGGTTGATGCGTTTGGTTTTTATTTAATGAATTATTATTGAAAATGCCTCAGAAAAATAATTGGGGAAAAAAAAAAGGGGGGGGGGGTACTACGCTTTTTCTCTCTCTGACACAGAGTTTAAATCAGTTGGGAAATTCAGATAACACGGAGCACTACTATACGGCGTTTTTCTGATACAAAACTGAAAGAACACATTAAATAGAGTAAGAACTTTAAAATTTATCTCATTGGCTTTGTTTACATCACATAGTAGCAACTCCAACCAAACACTATTAGGAGTTGCTACTGTCAAGAATCCATAGAATCATTAAGGTTGGACTAGGTAATCTTAGAGGTCTTTTCCAAGACCTTCTGCCTACCACCACTATTGCCCACTAATCCATGTCCCCATATACCATATCTATCCTTTTCTTAAACGTCTCCTGTGACAGTGACTCCACCACTTCCTTGGACAGCCTGATCCAATGCCTAACCACACTTCGAGAAGAAATTCTTATTTCCCAATAACCAAAATTACGACAAATTTACGCATATAAAAAAACTGATCATAACATGTCTTAACAATTAGGTGATATATCTATTCCAAGACATGAACTTTCAAAACCATCAGGGAAAGATACAGTACAAAATCTGCTCATTTTTTCTGACAACAAAATCATGAATGCATGCATTTATATTGACCTGTATGCTCTGAATTCAGCACAAATCCAGGTGATGCTGAATCCACAGACAACCACTGTGTTTTGAGAAAAGTTACTGCAGTGATTTTCAGCTCTACCATCTGTCATTTTAATGCCTACAAGCTGATTTTTAATGAAGTTTTTTTGACATTAAGGCTCAAATATGATTTCAGCATTCTGTGCCATGTGGTCTACTTTGCTCCTGACAAGTAGTATTAACTCTAGTTAGATATAATCCTTAAATCACAGTTAAAATACAGAGAGAAGATGCATTAACCAGAAGAAAAAAAAAAAAGGGGAGGGAGGGTGCAAATATAGGAAGAGCATAATCTCACCTTTGGTTACAAAGCAACTAGGATTAAAAACGCTCTAAAAAAAAAAAATCTTTCTTGAAGATCTGATTTATTTTCTGCATTTTACTTATCATCCAAAATTAATTAAATCCATCAAGTGGGATCACAGCTAGGCCAAAGCATTTGGTAACAAGCAAAAGAGGAGGAATGTCAAATACGTGCTGTAGATAAGATGGAAGTAAAACACTTGGCAGATGTTTCTAAAAAAGCATACAACTTAGGATTAAGAATTGTTCTGTTACCTTAAAATTGCTTTTACTTCATTTTTCTTTTTAAGAAAAACAGATTTTAAATAAGAAATCGTTTCCAATCTTTCAAAAAAGACTTTCAAAAAAAGACTGGGAACGTAGGAAAGAAGATACAGAGTGTTTCACACAAATTGTTTCACAAAAATTGTACAACAGATTCGGTTCATAAGGTACGTGAGAGAACACAGGAACAAAAACAAATTTAGCGTGGTGGCTACATTACTGATTCATATTGGTTGTCATATTGTAGAGCAGGTAAACTAAAAGAAGACGTGAACACTTATTTCTGTTGTCAACTTGCCTCAAAACCAATTCATGAATTGGCAATTGTGGTTACTCTGCATAAATCTGAAACACATTTTCACAGGAGAAACTTGAATTATAAAGAATAAGAGTCTAGCAACGCACAAACAATAGGATGCTCAAGAGAAGATCTTTGCTGCTTAAGTTTATATCATTAAAAAGTCACTAGGATCAGTGGCTAATTTAAGAAAGCAAACATCTACATACATTCTGTATTACTTCAAATTGCACATCCTTCTCTCAAAAACTTTACCGCTAACAAATGTTTACAAAGAGGACCAAAACCATCTGATTTATAGAATTACAGACAGATTTGTTACAAAATATCTAGCTTGATTTTGAACCAGGACACCAATGAATATTCATTTTTGACGGTATAAAACAGAAAAGTAACACTTCCTTTTCAAGGTCTCAGCAACATCAGTGAAAATCAGTCATTGCAATAAAGAGATGGACGGTTCTACAGATCTCAAAAAATACAGAACGAAGTTAACAGACTGATTTTTCCACAGACAAATTGTGGCACAAAGAAAAGAAAACTCCATTTATACTGATTAAAAAATGAAATGTCTTCAAAATAAAAACCACTATAAACTATTCAGGGTGAAACTACAGGATCTAGGTGCAAAATTTGGGATTAGCTTCCACATTTCCTACACCACAAGCTCAGCAACATTTATTTTTGCTTATTTTCAGTCCACTAAAGAAACCACCAAAGAATGCAAATAATTTCAGTATTGGTACACAATCATAAATCTGCAGGGCTACTTTATGGTTCAAGTCTCTACTTGAAAAATCAGCTGCAAGTACATATCCAGAAGCTGTTCAAGAGTAAGCAGTCTTTCCTAATTCTTTATCTTTATTCTGGAAGTTGCATAGGAAAAAACAACTCTAGAATCCTGGCTACAAGACCCTTCATAGTACTTTCTTATTGTTCTATGCTTAATTAATATGCTTAATGCTATGGTTAATAAGATCTTGCTTTCTTCTACCACCTCTTCCTCCTCCTACCACAGAAGTCACAAACAAGTGCTAGGCCAAATTTAATCTGAGATCTTCAAGAGAAGCAAAAGGCAGCAGTTAGTATTGGTAAAAAAGAAAAAAAAAAAACGCATACCCAAGCAATTATATTAAATTAATATATGCAGATATAGCTACATTATTTTCTTACAAACAACTGAATCTGCCTGGATAAAACAGAATAAAAAAGAAGACTTGCTACACCATAATATACACACTTCGTTTAAAAGGCAAACAAAAACAATCAACTAAACAAAAATGTAACCCTTAGTATGATCTTGGGCTTAAGCTTCAATAACTTATAGTTATCAAAGATACAACCAACTCAGATAAGTTATTTCAAACATAGCCATATTACTGAATTAAGATCAAAATACAATTATTTCTGTGTTAGGAACCCAGACTTAAGCTCAAAAGGCTTTCATAGGTTGAGGGAAATAAATTCGATGGTAGTGAGATGGGGAAAATGAACAGAAACAGGCCATATGTCCCTTCAGACTGTCAATATTTGAAGTGAAGAAGGACTGGATATTAGGACTAGATACCCATAACTCTCTGACATGTTCTAAATCCTCTTATTTTCTTCCTTAGGTGAAATCTAAGTACCAGGCAAAATATAAAGGATATGGTAGAGTCATATCCTCCTAGGAAGAAACTTGGACAATCTCCAGACAGCAAGCTCTGGAAGGACAAGGTCTCTAATCGGGAGCATATGTAAAATTAAGCACAAGAGAGAATTCTAGATCAGGTGGAAGTTAAACAAGTCCTTAGATTATGTTGGAGAACTTCTAGAACCAGGCCAAAAATGCAGGTTCCTCTTACTGCAAAACATTAATCTGATATTACTCCGGGTAATAACATGCTGTCTATCCATGGCACTGATTTTTGTCAGCCAAGACAGGTTTCAGGTGTTTCTTCAGAGCTAGCAGAGCAGTACTTAAACAAAAATTCCAAATTGTGTGCTAACTTGTCACAGTAGTATGCCAACGTCTAATCCAAATCAGACTTGTACTACAAAGTGATCTGGCAATGAAATCATTGTTTCTGTTGAGAATTTTAAGGACTACACGAATACAAACAAGAGAGTAGTCCCTAGCTTCAGTACTCTACAGTCCAACAGACATCCAATACAATTAGAAAGCTCAAGAAAGCAAAGTATTCACAAACTGCAAGTGAAGGAAGTCACACCAAAAGCACCCATGATAACAGTCATGGTGACATGAAACTAAGGCAGTCTCTCATACTCATTTACCTAGTTTGTTCTGCAGCAGAGTACACTGAAAGTATGTCATAGTGCTCTTTTCAAAAGAAGACACTTCCAGGTAATGCCTTCAAGAAAATTCATGGCACAGCAACAAACAGAGGGCATACAGAGAACAAGAAAGCTTCAATACTTGAGATGGAATAAAATATGTGATTATTACAATAAATTCTATCAGTGACACAGAAACATAAATGTGATACAGACAGATAAATAAATCACATTTCAAGCAAAATATAGCCAATATCACTATAAAACACAAATGAAATATGGGGCATGGTTGTAAGTATTATGAAATTCCTTTCTTTCTTACATAAAATGCACTGGTCATACCACACAGCTTTCCTCAATATACCATCTAATTAAGTCCCACTGCTTTTACACCAACTGACAAAAATGGCAATGTCTTCAGATGATGAAGGATAGAAAAGAAAGATAGTTTTCATATTCAACCTTGAACGTCATAAGCAGCCTAGAACCATCTAGAAACTTAGCTGACTTTTGGTGCAGCCTTCAAAATATCAAGCACAAAGTCTAGACTAGCAAGGAGAGTGTGTACACTGAGAAATTTAAGAGTTCGTTTTTATATTTTCCAACATACTCTTCCTCACAAAGGAAGGACTGCAGTGCAATGAGAAGAGCTGAGATGAAAACTCTGTCCAGTTTACTATTCATTTATGGAAGCGCTCAGAACAGTTTTATGTCTGTACAATTAAAGGGCATTCTAGTCTTTGGGAGATGGGTATAGTTTGATTTCATTTCATATTTCTTATTATTAAACATTCAAGAACACAGGAAAGATCTGCAAGTAGGATATTGGGAAGCATTTAAGCAGAATTAAGAGTACTTCAACAAGTCACATTAGTAAACTCCAGGTAAGGATTGTTCATGGAACTAGTAAGTGAATATTGTCTCAACCGCTCTACTCACTATACTCACACATGCAACTAAAGCACAGACACAACTGAAATAAATCCTGCTAACACTTTTTTTTTTTTAAAGTTCATGTTCCACAACAGCAAGAAAAAGGGTTTTATTGTCTTAGATTAGATTTGACTGATTTTAATATAAGGATTATTCTCCAATTTTTCTACACTTGCAAGATAATTCTACAAACAGCTGAATTTCCACTCGCTTTTGCTTTTCAAAACTTTTAAAGTTTTTAAAGGATGCAAATTCCTTTGATATTGTTATGGTAGGAGGCCAGAAATTTGACATGAGACATGCGCCAAAAATTAACTTTTCAGAAGCTATTCCAGACCATCTGGAGAAGATGCATTTCAAGTACAAAATAATTAATAACACCTTCAAAACACTAAACATACAGTAGTCTGGCCTTTCCTCCATGTAATTAAAAGCTTAGAAAGTATCAAACTACTCAGAAGAGATTATGAATCACTCACAACAAGATACTCTACTAAGTTTAGGTAGTTTTTTTCCCCCCTTAACATACAGCAGTGCTGTCTTCCTCAAAATTGCAGATTAGAGCTCTAAGTGTACTTTAACTGCTGCCCAAGAACCCACTTTCAGGAAGAGCTAAAATGAAACTCCTGACCTTATCCAAAGTAGGACTGTATCCAAATCAAGCAATGCCTTCATGGTTCTTAACATGGTCTGAAAGTACAGGTGGAAGCAATAAGTAACTTCAACAGATAGAAAAAATCCGTCTGATCTCATACATTGTCACAAATGATTTATGGATTGGAAATAAATGTGTACCTGAATTCAACAACAGATAAAAATTGGGTGAATGAAGAAGGTATGTCCAGCCACTTGTACTACCATTACCTTTAAGATTGTACACCATACTGTTTCTGCCAGAAACATTAGTTTCAAAGTATGTTTCACATGCACAAGGTTATCGTATTGCCACAATATGTTGTGATCCATAAAGTCATCATAAAATGTCAATGAAGAGCTTGCAGAAATCCACTAAAGCAGCACGTAACTTGACAGGACCTCAACAGTAACAAGTTCCCTGTATAAAAGTGAGGCAGTCCTCCACCTCCATCCCTAGCACATACAGCTTTTAAATTGCAAAGTTGTTCAAAATGTTTGACTGCATTTCTGAAAGAAGCTGTCTAGCTTAATAATTACAAAATAAATCTCATTTTTATTTATTGTGACCGTATTGTTAATTGACCTAAAAATCACAGCAGCCATGAACTCTGGAAACAATTAATAGCCTCAAAAACAACTCAGTAGGGATATTTAATTTTTTAAATATTTAATAAAGTATCATGAATATAATGCAGACCTCAGCAAAATAAGATTTTATTTTTAAAAAATTGTGACAGTCTTTTGAAATTGCTTTCTGATGTTTAAGTCCTTTTACTCCGATCTAGGAAATCTAAAAAAACATCAGAAGTCTATCAGCTATTATAAGTTCAAATGATATAAACTGCTGCTTGAAGATTTCTATTTAGATGTGCCATAACAACTAGTCAGCATCAGTGCCACAGTCTCCTCGCAGTATTGAATACTTCACTAGTACATACAACAGAGAGGGATTAAAAAAGCTCCAAGAACAGAACAGACTCCTAACAGCAGTTATCAAGCAACCTGATGTGTTAATCTTGTTAAAGAGCTGATGAATAGATAAATAGTTGACCTCTCACAACTTCTTACTCTATAACCACTTGCTCACAAAGAGAAGTTTACAGTTCTTTAGCTCCAACTCTGCTGTGGAGTTATGCCTTTTAGCTTATATAAATAATGGAAACACAGCAAGGTTCTGAATTTGTAGCAGAATTGCACCTGATACCATCAGAATAGCCAGTAGATCAGGAGGTCTAAAGCCATATTAAGCTTCAGAATAGGCTTTGGTATTTACCAGTTCCTTTTGCACACTGAAATGAAACTTCCTTTCAACTTTCAAATGACTCCATACATCTCAGTCATCTTATGTGTACTTTCACAATTCATACTTAAGTAAGATCTTAAAAGAAAACAGAAATATTGGTTGCTCATTACAAAACAGCTATGCTAGAATTGCTCATTCCATTAAAAAAAAATAATAATAATAATTTCCTTTGAAGCCCCATAATAAGAGAACCATAAACACTATTAAAAATGCCTAATACTACAAATGACAGCACCCACCCCAATTCTGTTTCTGACTTCCAAGACAGAAGATTAAGCAGCAAACTAGGCAGGTCATCTACAAATGATCTAATAGGATCTCTGAAGCCCATTATAAAGGAGATCACGTAATCTATGAAATATTTCAACTTTGAACAAACCCCTCTTCTTTTCCTCCCCAAACAGTAACAAAATATTTTTTAAAGAGTTATCTACAGAACAGAATATGAGTGAACATCAATAAATTTCAGTGAGAACAATATATAAATTCTTTTGGTGCATCTACAGTGTTTAGTAACACAGGAAGAGGAGAAAAAGAAACTCTGCCTTGGTTTTCAATCATCTTCTGGGCTGCACAGTCTTTTTGTTACCTAAGCACATAAACTGTACCCTACTTCTCACATTTAGTTAATCTTCAGATGTTAACTACTCAGTGCCTACATTTCCTTCTTTGGAAGCAAGTTGTGAGAGGTCCAGTTAAGAGAGAAACACTTTTCTCACTTGTTTCTGGGGAACGTTTGAAAATGTTTGCACAGGCTAGTTTGCTCTTCCACATTTTGACTGTAGCCCTACCCTCCCAATGAAAAGGGTCACATGCTCAGTACTGCTACCAAAAAAAAAAATGAAAAAGACAAAAAAAAACATTACCACAGTGGTTAGCTTCTTAAATTCATTTGTTTACACCATTTTCATTTGCCTACTTTTTCCTTCTGCTCTATCAAACGCATTACTTCTTTTTATTCTAAATTCCAGCAATAGTCTGTCCTTCCATTATATCTTCCTTTTCAGTTATCAAGATTGGTCTTTATACAGTGGGAACATTTATTGAGCAATTGAAAAAATGAACAAACAAAATCACCTGCACAATTTCTCTTGTTTTTATACACATGCTAGGGAAAAAAATCCCATAGATTTCTACTGAGCTACCAGCATTCCCCTTTGTCACAAAAACAACACAACATAAAATTCCCAAGGAAGAGGTTGAGCTGAACAGCTTTTCCCCCTGTCACCCTTTGCTCAACTGTCATTTCTTTTCTTACAGCAGAAAACATTCACAAAAACAGGCAATATTCTGCAATCTGTTTACACAGCACACAGCAAATCAGACAGCGCTGTGCCCTTAATGCTTTTTAGGCCAAGAATACAACAAATGTTTCAACAGTCAAATCTAATGAGAAGATAAAAATCTTTTAAGACCACTTTTTTTTTTTTCCAGCATGTGGTAGTTCTCAGACCTGTTACCTTTTTCTTGGGCGACTCCTTGGTTGCAGGGCAGTGCTCCATTCATTCTGTTACAATTTGGGATCCAAACAGATTTTGCTGCCCTCCTGTGGCCAGTGATATCTAGAAGTCACACACACACTTGGCTCAAACAGCACACATTTTAGTATTGAAAGACAAATTTGCACAGATCAGTGCTAGGCTTTAACGAAAGTAAGAGTCAAAAATGATGCTGCAGAGGTAAAGATGATCTCCTGATACGTTCACTTGAAAGGACTGTTTAAGGCTTTGTAGCAGAAATACATCAGTCATGCTCACTTAACAGCTAGACTGATTAACTTCAAACTCAGCTGTCCCTCAGCTACCATGTGTAGCAAATAATGTAAACGAGCTACAAAAACACTGCAAAGAAAGGAGAGAAAACACTCTTTAAACTCTTTTGTCAGTTAAGCTTCATAGCTATGCTAATCTATACATTCTGAATCCTAATACTCTCATGTATAGCAAGTGGATGACACAGGAAGGACACAGGCTGTACAGTGGTTTCACACCAATGCAGATGTAGTGGGGATTTAAGTCTAAGGAGAAAACTTACAGACCAATCTTCAAGAAAAAACAGTGAAGACGTTCCATAGCAAGGAACACCAAGACAGTTGAAATATCTCATTTAAAGATAATGCTGATACAAGAGACCAGTTTAAGACTTACAGCAATTCTAGAAAATACTAATTATGAAGGCTAATGTCATCAGCAATTTATCCAATAGCTTATTCAGAGCATTTGGAGATAGAGAAAGGAATCAACTCTCCCTCATCCTAGATCTTTGTCTCTACTATAAGTAGGCTAATGCATATGGATTGTATTACTACAAAATTTGATTAAAATATTTGGAAAGTTAAAACATTTCAAAAAGAAAAATATGATCTCCAAAGAAGTAATGGGAATCACTGTAATTATGTTGAAATTTTACTTATGCACAACCAGGACAGAATTTCTTTATTAGTACACCAGGATTTTAAATATCCAAAGTTCTTTGTTCATATTCCAAACGGGGTCAATATTACAAAACCATTCTGAAAAATCAAGAACATAGAGATTTAGCACAGGATAAGATGAGAAATGCACGTGCTGCAAATCTGAACACTACGTGCTCTGTAAGAAAGCTCACATGTATCAGTACAAAGAGCAAAACTCCTCAAACTGATAATTAGTTATTACTCAGAATGGCAGAAAGATTTATTTTAAACTGGTAGAACCAAGCAAGAGGGGGGAAAAAAAAGGAACATGAAGAATAACCATCACCACCACATTGTTCTATCTCATTATCTGCTAATATTTTTGCTGAAGTTCTGAAATAGGAAGGTTGGTTTTGTTTTTGTTTTTTAATAACTATTTATCCAGCTGCCACGAGGACCTCGTGAGTACCAGCAGTGCATGAATGGTCTCTATTTATGCAGTTCTCAAAATCCTCTGGATTGGATGGCATATATGGAATCAATTGTTACAAAATGGAAACACTACGATCAGGACTCAAAAAAAAACCCCAAACCACCAAATAGTTAATGCAGGCATTTTCCAGACAAAGAGGAGGAAGCAGTATGCCACCATAGTCTTATTCAGTCAAAGCATTACAGTGTACACAGCATAACTCCCAAGTACACCTTATTGACCATTAAAAACAGTGAATTTCTATATAGTCTGGCTCTCCAAAAACCATCCCCTGTAGGTGATTTTGAGACATGTTTAGAGGACAATGTCTTTCTGGATCACATTAATCATGTCCTGGATTTTTATTTTTTTTTTCCCTTTAAGGTCCCTTCCAACCTAAGCCATTCTATTATTCTGTGATATTGCCATAGACAAACTAAATAGTTTGGTAGCACAGTAACTTACAGATTCCAGTTACATACAAAGATACTGATTTTTAGATTTAAAAATATAATAATGTAATTCAAACTCCCATCAAAATTGGATTCAGGTGAACTAAGCAATGCTACATCCTAGAGCAGTCAAAAAGTGTTAAAAAAAAAAAAAACACAAGAAATCTAAAGTTTTGAAGGAACACTGTTTTGAAGATAAGCCATGTAAAAGACCAAAAATTGCAGTAATAAGCTTCCTTTTCATACACTTATAACCTCAAACGTTACTCATATTCAAGCCAACATCTCTTTGCTATTGGAAATTATTCATTTCTCAACTATTTGTTAAGAATATGAGGCAACATGGCTCCACTACCATCTCAGGTTTTCCAAATCTTGAATTGCAAAATGCAGTGTAATCATAAATGTAGTTCAAGCTTTTAAACAAGTGCAGCTGAACTATAGCTGTAAGGAGAGGTTAATGAGAATCAGCTTCAGCTGAGCTTCACTTGGATTGTTACCCATGTGGCTTGCAGGCATAGAACTGTCTGATATGGAAAAATCAGATGAAGAAGGATGAGTTCCTGCTTCAGGATGCTTGAGATCCTGAAATAGGCTACAAAAGTATTAAAAAAATATATATCTTCAAAGTCTTTCAAAAAAAGTTCTGACGTGCTTGGAAGGGAAATGGAAAAACTTTAAAGTGTTCCTTTTAACTCTTTTTGTTTTATAGAATAAATGACTGCCTGGACGTCATTGTAGAAACACTGAAGCATTTAACATTTAAAGTAAAACACAACTTGCATCTCTTGATTAGCAAGAACTTTAGTAAAATATCAGGCTACTTAAAACAGTTTTGACTTTTAAACATCACATATTCAAATCTTAGAAAGCATCTCCCAAAACTAAAATAGTCTAAAGTTAATGCCAATATAAAAGGTGGAACAAAACAAAATAACCATGGCCTACCTTCACAAAATAATCCAAGAAGAAATTTGGATATATTGAATCAGTCTTGCTAACAATTTCAAATCAAACAGCTCTGAATATAATAAAGCATTTATTCTACAAGTTAATGGTAGCAAGTTCTATTAGCAATTACAAACAATTTTAATATAGACCCAATGTCAAAAACTGAAATTGGGTAAAAGATAATTACATTATCTAATCCTGTTTTCCTTCAATTAAAAATCAGCTGTCATTAAAACATCAGCATTCTCTAATCAAAGTGAAATTAGAGAACAATTACGGAGTCATTTAGTATAAGCATAAAAGCCAAAAAACAACATTTTGCCCAGAATACATGAAACTCATTAGGAAGCTATCTTCTTCAATGGTTGATGGATCAAATGGAGTACGTCATCATAGCTCATTGATGTTTCCCCTTTCTTTTTATTAACACTAGTTTTGTATATTATGAAGTCCAAAAAATGTTTTGAAGTTTTTTGTACTGAGTTACAAAGTCTGCATCTCACTGATGGAAAGATCATAAAAATTCCAGTATCTTCATATCAGTTCTGGGAAAAAAAAAAAAAACTAACACCAATCATCCAGGACTGTTGTCAGGTGTACTACTAACTGCTGTATCAAATACCAGCAGGTACAGATCATACTGTATTCCTAGCCTCAAAACATACAAACTGATGAATTTCAAGAGTCTTACTGAAGAAACAGAGTACAAAGCCATTTATTACGTGATTAGCATTCAGCTCCTGTCCAGAGGAAGATCAAAATATTACTGGCTGGCATAAGAGGAGCTGGGGAGAGTTCAGGAGTTTGAAAAAACATTTTACAAAGCAACATCCTAGCAAATAGGTCAATTAATTTTACAGACAGGGAGACATATACTTGCCTATTTTGTCTTCAAAGACCAAAGGTTTTATCTCAAGTGTAAGCATAAAAATAGCTGACACCTTAACTCACAAGTTATGCACTCTGAAAATTAAGGCCAAAGATTGCACTGAACAATTATATGGGTCAAACCTGAAAAACTAGCATCACAAGGAAACTTGCTTTGATGATGCTAATTTACTATTAGACGAAGCAACTGCAGCTCCTAAGTCAGGCTATTTTTTTTCCCCTTCCCTCCAGGGAAGAAGGAGGAAGTATGTTATGTCTCACAGAAAGAAAATAAATTCATATTTTGCTTCCTAAAGCTTCCTAAAAGTATAATGCAAATTTCATATAAAGTGTCCTATAAACTTTGAGAACTCTCTATTCTACTCTAATTAGAGAGAGTATGCAGAGTAGCAAGTTACTGACACAGTACTCAGTATTTGCAAAGCACTCACACCCAACAGTAAATGCCTTGAGAGCTTACCTCAAAGGACCAAACAACTGCTTGGAAAAAAAATATACATAAATGGCATCTCCAAGATCAATGGCCGTCCAGCTGTAAAAAACATTTTGATGTCCAAATCCCAGTAAATTTTTATTTAGCAGATTTATTATTGGCAATGAAGGAAATCACTCTTGTCTTTGTGAGATATATCTTAACAATTCCAGTGCAACAAAGTGTCAGCCAAGTATCTGTAATTCATTTTTCCTTCTTCCAGAAAAAAGATTCGTATTACAGTAACCCTAAGTTGTGTTGGACAGCTGGTCTAAAAAACAAAACAAAAACTAGTGTGCAAATAATTAGTACCATAAAGAAAATGCAATAGCTCTATGGAACAATTATGGAATGTAAAGATTTTACTTCTAAGAGGAAACGTGTCTCACTACCTTAGGGTTTTATTGATGCTTTTAAGGAGGATGTGACTCTGACAAACAACTCTTCTGCAGACATAAATCAAATCTGGGGCTTTGTCAGTGAACTAGATAACGACAGCAGAAATTTCCATCTGTCTATATTCAGAATTCATTAAAAGTTGGTTTAAAAAGATTTTATTAAAATGTTCTGCCTTTGTCCGTCATAAATATTGCAATGTCAATTCTCAAATCAACATGCCAGAGTAACTCAGTTTCTTAACATTCTCAAATGGTTTGAGATAACTAGTTATCAGAAATTACATTCAAACCACTTCATTTATGTTTTTGCTGCAGAACAACAAAACCCTGACCCCTTTAAAAAAAAATTAAATTGGACTAGCATTTTCTTCTGGAAAAAAAAAAGTGATTGCTACTACACTATCAGACAGAAAAATGGCACTGTAAGAGTAGTTTCATTCTCTTGTCACTATTTTTTCTGTAAATCAGAAAAGCTTCTATTTCATATGTGGACATTCTGTCCTCTATATGTACATAAATAACCCAGTTTGACACTTATACTAAGATTTATATTCATACAAATAGTAAAATACACCTGTTAATAAAAGCAGACCTCTCAAAGAAAAAGCACTGAGGATCAGATTCTTAGGTGACATAAATTAGTTATGTAAAAAAGACAACAAAGGCAATCTTTAACGTACAATTTACATGTTTTTCACAAGTTCTGTTTTCTGTGTTTGTTTTTTTTTTTCTCCTCCCAAAAAATAAACCACATTTGAAGTGCGTTACCAATTATTTTGTGTCTTATATACCAAAGTAACATATCTCTTTTCAATAACCATTTCAGGACAGTCTGAATATTGGGCGCTGGCCTCTTCAAATTCTGTCTCGTTTTACAAACTCAGTCAGTATTCTAAAAATCTAATTATCTCCTTAAAAGTCTGAAGATTTGAATGCAAATATGGGAAACACTTTTATGAGAAAAGAGTGTTACTGACAAGCCTACTGACTGCAGATCAATATATGCTGTGCTCATACTCTGAGCATCTTCACTCCTCAGAAAGAACAGTCTAAATTTGTTCACAGACAACCACCACCTTTTTAAGCAAATACCATCACAAGCACGCTCTGTCAGTCCAGCTTTGTTTCACAATGAAGAATCACAAATAAAGCCTTTTTTTTTTTTTTTTAAATACTTCTTACTTAACTTACTTGAATTCCCAAGAGAAGAAGAAAGGAGATGTGACTGAGGGTCAGTTATACTATATGGAAGACAAAATGCTGAGAGGTTTTCATCTTTATTTAATAGATGATATTAACATATTTCTGACCTCATTACAGATCTGAGAAATAAGCTTAGGAAAAGAAAAAGTCAATTTAAAAGCACTGAACAAGTTTTTACGCAGTTAATTAAAACAGACATCAACATTTACAATATATTTTTTTATTATTATTATTTAATATTTTTAATTATTTTTTTATTATTATATTTTTAAATTTCTTCTTGAAGTAGAAGTCTGTAAGAACTAAAATATCCATCCAATATCATGATGTTATAATCTGAAGTAACAATTCACAATAAATAATCCCCATAAAAATACTAAATGATGTTAAATTTTGTTCTAAATAATTACATCATAAATGCAATCATCAGTAATTATTTTCTGTAGCAAACAGCTGTGACAGCAAGGTGGTCTAATTAGCCTTACAGACAGGCTGAACAATTCAAGAATTTCCACATACTTACAACAAGAAGTACAAATATTTAATCTCAGGGCAAAGAGTTACATCATCTAATTGTAAATAAAAAACAATTGTAAATAAAAAACAAGTTTAAGTGAAACTTTCACTATTTTGTCTTCCATAAGTATTTGTAAGAACTTTACTTACCAACTACAGCAATAATCTGTTTGAAAGCTTTAATTACCCAAACCTGGTTTAAAACCCTGTCACGTCCTGTCACTGACTATTTTCTCAGCACCTCATGTAGGACTTACTAATAAAATACAGATAACTAAATTCATGAAACAATGATTAGGCTTTACTAGTAGAAGAATCAGGCAATAAAGAACAGTTCCACATAGAACAAGAGGTAACCACATGCATGTATCCCACTGAAAAGAGAAATCAATTATTTTTGCCCTGTGTAACACTATAGGTCCCAGACTAAAAGTACAACCATTTGGAGTTTCCCCAAATCAGTGAATGGCATCAGCATACTTGTGGTCAGAATGGGAGATGTGGTCAGAATAGGAGACCTGACCTGGGGGGGGGGGGGGGGGGAAGCTCCCTCTCCTGGCACTTTTGTTGAACCAGCAAATATTCACTCCCCAAAATTGAGCTGATTTCAAACATTGATATTATCAGTAACTGTATCAGAAAGCATGAAAAAAGAGGGAGAGCATATACACACAAAGATCAGGGGTTGTTTTAACTCCAGCCAGTCAAACCAAGTCTAAGTGATTACTTAAAACATCAAATTTCCAAATGCACACATCATTTTGCAAGTTATGCATCTTTCTTGGTTTCTTTTCCCAAACGGAAGAAAAGAGGTATGCTAACAGAAGTAGTAACTAAAATTTATAGCCAAAAATCTGAGTACTGGATGGAAACAAAAATGAGCATTCATTATTGAATGCAGTCATGGGCATTCATAAAAAATGACCCTCCCACAGCTTTTCATCAGACTATGAAGCTGTTTTAACTTAAAAGGTACATCCAAAATATCCACATGAAGTTTAAAGAAGCATTACTTAATACTGACAGATACCCAAAGTACACGAGTGTTGTCAGGTCTTTGTAAACAACACACAGATCCAAAACAGAGGAAATGAACTTCAAATTTTATTTTTACAACCTCCACACTGTAGGCAGGAATATGTGTTTGTATTCATAGATGTTTAAAGTGTGCATGGGTGGTACGAAAGGTATTCAATATTCACAATGCCAATGAAAACAATAAATATTGTGGTAATGCACTTTTTTCTCTGCACAACTCTGTAGCCACTCGGTAGCAGAATGCTCTGCAATCCAGGAGAGAAAACAATCACTGCAGAGCAAGGGATCTGCCACAAAAGGGAATACTGGTATGTAGCTTCCAAACTTTGCTAATGCAGTGCATTTCCATCAAAATAAAATCTGCTGCTACTGCTTTGGGAGACACAGTTTATGCATGGACATGCTGATTACAGGAACATCACATGGTCAAAGATTACTGCCTTAAGTATAAAGAAGTGTTCAGGAAACTCAGAAACAGTACAGAAAAAGTGCAAAAACAAAGTCAAGCTTTTATTCACAGTTTGGTCAGCGACTGTTGATTTGAGGGGAAGTCATCTCACCACATTTATGAACAGCCTGAAATTTAAAACAGACTTAAAACTGCTTAAATATTTAACACAACTTTGAAATACATTCATGAAAAGAGACATCTTTTCCTACGATACAGTCAAGTAGCATCGCTAAAAAATGCACTATGAATACATTAAAAATCCTTACCTTCTCCAGGATTGACTGCTGCTGGCAGGCTGGTCCAGTCTATGGTCCAGTCAGGGTATGGATGAGGAGAAAACTTTGCTTCAATACCCCTCTCCTATGTAGAAGGAAGAAAAAGGGGCCCAATCTTTTACCTACTGAGACTGGTAGTAAAATTCCCACCAGATCTAATAGCATCAGATCACACTACATAGTTTTCAGCCCAAATGAAACTTACAGGCAGATGACTCTACTTTCTATAAAGTTCAAAACTATGCACTTCGATCATTTTCACAATAAAGTCCTATCCATTCCTTCTAGGAGAGGGTAGCAACTTCTATGCAACAATGTAAAATAAAATATGGAAAACTACAGAATGCAATAAAGAGTTTTCTTTAACAAAACTCATTAGTGTCTCAGACACTCAAAGATCTATGAAACTAACAGCAACAAAAAACAAGAGAAAAAGAGAAAACTAAAGCTAAATATACAATATTGTTTGTATTTTTTTTTATACATACCTTTAGAAGAGGAATATAAATATCACAAATAAAACAGAAGGCTACTTTGTTGCTAAGAGCTATTACCAGGGCTTCCATAGCACATTTACTCAATCCCTAAACAACCAAATATTATTAAGTGAACAAAAAGACTAAAAACCCTTCTAAGTCAACACATATCAGATAGAAGACAGACAAAACATATTAGGTCATTTAAGGCTATCAAAGACTTGCTTCTGTGATTCTAATAAATTTCACCTATAAGTATAATTAAGATAAAATAACTAAGACAGCTGATTGAAAATCTTAAATTACCATTAACTTAGTCATGGTTGGCCTTGGACCACCTATAAATTGACTGTTTTCATGCTCCTCTTCAAAATCATTAGGTACTGGAAAGAAGTTTTCTAGCTGTTCCTCTGAAGTGGGAATCAACTCTGGAAGCTGGAGAAGCTGCATGTTGCATTTATTAGCTGCTTTCTTCACTCCAGGTACTTTTTGAACTCTTTGATACCAGCTGGAGATCAGAGGTAAGTTTACCAGCTCTTTGCCTTGCTTTTTGCTGTAAACCTAGGAAAACAAAATAAAAGGTAACTTGCATATTGTAAACTTCTTCCTGTAAGAAACATGAAGAAAACATCACTTGTGGGCAATGAGTTAAATCTCAAGGTGTTTTCTTACTGCAAAAATCTAACTAGTTAGGAGTTCTGTTTGCAGGTGGAAATGCCATTTAAATGCTATCTGCAATTTCCATGTGATGAAAACATTTATGTGAACAACTTTAATCATACCTTCAGTCAGTAACACAAAAACATAACTTAAATAATAATGTTTATTATTTATTATTTCCTAACATGGGAATAGTTCATTTTAATTAATAATCACAACATCTAGTAATTAGCAATGAATGCTGGACTTAAAACAAAAAAAAAGAATATAAACTGGAATCTTGAATGTAAAACAAATGGAATCCTAAGTCTGAATACTATGTATATACAGCAAAAAAAAATTTATACTCAAATCACACTTTCATAGGAAGGCCATCTAGCTTTTTTTAGAAGTAATGCTTCTGATGAACTAAAGTAACCTCTGTCTGTGTTCCAATATGTTATAAAATGCTATACGAAGGTCCATACCTTAATGTATTTTCATTTTTGTAAAATTCTCATGATTATCTACAGTGCAGCTGAAATGAGCAATGAAACTGAGAATATTCTCTATGTACCTACTGTCAGGAGCTGGCTTTAACAAGTTTTTGTGCTGTATATTAAGTCAATGACTTCTGAAAGCTCAGTATTTAAAAATTACACAGCAAAAAAAATCATAGTAAAAAAAAGCAATATGATGATATCTTACAAATGCAGAAATAGATCTTGAATAAAATGTACTTAATTTTCACTATTTAATTGCTCTAAAATAATACGACTGTACAATCACCCTGGAGGCATCCTTGATCTGCCTCACTGTAGTGAATTTTCCATGCTAGTTCTTCCCCTACAACACTGAAATAGCAATTTGAAATGCCTTTATTTTAAAGGGTGGAAAGGAAGAGAAAAGCATTGAACTGTAACCAGTAGCTTTAAAATGAAAGAGCCAGGAAAGGCAAATATTTGCAGTTCCTCTGGTCCTGAGTTTGCTGCACCTACAAACTAAAGATCCTGCATGTATAGCTGTACACAATTAAGCTGAGGTAAAACTATTTTACAGCAAATTGGCAGACTGCTTAATGAGGTTATATGCTAGTTATTTCAAAACTTATCTTCCTGTTGAATTTGAATGGGATATCTATATGTGAAGAGTAGAGTCTTGCTGTTATGTATTAAGACTTCTAAAATGTTATTTGCTTAGACCTTTGCTGGATTACAGAAGCTACAACATAAATATGGATTAAATAAAGTGATAGTTAAGCATTAAGAGTATTTTTATCAATGTGTCAGGATACAAAGAAGTTCTTATTACAAAAATAAGGGAAAAGTATCCTGTGCAATGATCTTCTGCTTGTCAAGTTTAGGAGTATAAAATGGCACAATTGCCAAGAAAAGCAGAAATGTAGGTGATTCCAGAAAAATCAAGTTGGACACAAGCAAACCTACGCTTACGTATGTGCCTCTGTTTTATCACAATATGACTAATTTTTAATGTTAACTGTGGGGTTCTGAAACTCTGGCTGAGACACAGGCTGAGAAGTCTCCATCCTTGATGATACTCAAAACCTGACTCAATGTGGTTCTAGGCAACCTTCTCTAGGTGGTCCTGCTCTGAGTGGGGGGATGGCTAAGGTGACCTGCAGAGGTCCTTTCCATGCCCAACAGCTTGTAATGCTGCACATGCTTCAAGCAGAGAATTATAAAGCTGCTTACATGAAAAGACCATTCATAAGTGGTGTTTTTCCACATACCTATCTACAGTGTAGAAATACAAATTGGTAAAGAACACATGACAAGTTTCAAGTAGCTTTCTTACATCCTGTGCTTACAATGTTCTTAGGTTAAGAATGTTATTAGTAATAGCTTAAGGTGTAAAAGGAGGATGAATTGTACTCTTAATATCTAGTTCAATATCCTGATATAAGGTATTGACAGAAATATATTAATTAGTTAAGGAAGAAGTCCTTTTGGAAAGCAATTCTGAGAGGTGCTGTTACACTTGTTATCAAGTGTTCTAAATTGTATTTTGAAAAGTGAATAGCAGTTCCTCCCAGATGGAGATTTGAGCTTTCATTATTGTACTATTAATTTTAAACATTTACAGCTAATAGGAAGTGTAACAGGGCTAACCTCAGAAAGATAACAAATGGAAAGGGGTAATGGGGAAGGAAAAGCTCTTCAACTTCATTATCTCACTTTTGGTAATTATAATTACAGTCAAATTAGCTAGGCTTCCTCAATGTATGGTATGCTCCTGATTTATATTCATTGAAGACTTCATTACTATTCATGCCCTTATACAAAGTGGAATTGTAACTATAATATTTTTTAAATGCAATCCAGGAATAGAACAGCATAAGATCATTGATCTTTGAAGGAATGGGCCTTCAAAGATCAAATCCAACTGCCTGATCACTTTAGGGCTAAGCAAAAGTTAAAGCCTGTTTGTTATTAAGGGCATTATCCAAATGCCTTTCACCCACTGACAGGCAAAAGGCACCTCATTGTTTCAGCGTTTGACTGTACTCATGGTAAATGAATTTCCTGTAATATCCAGACTAAACTTCCTCTGGTGTAACTCTGTGCTATCCCTATGCATCCTCACACCCGAGATGGGCGGCCAACAGTAGACATTCATGATAATTTCCAGTTATGCAAGTGACAAGAATCATTTTTATATCAATTGAACTCTACAACTTCTATCAATGCTAGCAAGAGAACTGCTTTCAACTAATTGCCTACAAGATGGCTTCAGATGCATATTAATAACTTTGGATGTAACTGTAAGAATCCAGGTGTTATTTCTTAGAAACTAAACCACTCAGATAAAACAACACTATCCTATAGCTCTTGTAACACAGATAAAAATGAAACTGAAAGCCAGTTTTGTATAGCTTATAAGATGCTAGGACTAAGTGCTCACCCAGGAAGAGCATACAGATACAGCTCAGAGCACATCTACATAAAGACTTCACTTGGACTGCTGAAATAAATTAAGCATCTCATCCAGGATTCTTCTCAAGCCTCAGTAAATCAAATATTACTATAAAAAAAACAACACTCTTATTTAGAAAAGGCTTTGCAGAAACAAAAACTGAAATATTTTGAATTCTTTACATCTCTGTATAATTGATTTTGTTCATTAAATACAGATGTTATTAATCCTCAGTTTTGTGATTTCTAAAATAGAGACAGAATAAAACAGGGCTGTCTACACAGGAATGTTTTGTCCCAGTGAAGGAATCATTTCTAGGAACCACAAAAAAACAAGAGCCAAGACTAAGAATATTAACACACTATGCAGAGAAATGAGCAAACCAGAAATCCTCCCACACTGTATTTTAAAAGGAAATATTTGTAAATAACAACCAAAAAAAAATCCTAAAAAAAAAAATCCTCTACAAAAAAAGCTCAAGAAACTATATGCCAGTCACATAAACAATTATTTTTTTTTTTTTATACAATACTCAAGTATCTCTTTAGCTCTGATACAGCAAGGAAACAACTCAAACATTTACACCTCTGAAAAGCCACTACAGTCTCTAAATCTTTTTTTCATTTCCTCCCTAAAAGAGCACTCTACTAAGTCAAGACAAAGTAACAAAGTTTCAAGCCTTAGGTGAAAAGAAATTCAATTCAGATCATACGGATACAATGAAAGAACAATGAAATGCAAAATAACACATTTTGTCTAATGCTCTCCTAGCGCACTGCATCCGAAACTGAACTAAGTTCATATTTACCTACTTTTGTTTTATGTGCGTTCTAATGTACTACAAGTCCATTTTAAATATTCTCATGCAGGAATTTTCTGGCCAAAGTATTTCAGTACTATATTTGAGTAGCCAAGAATATTTACTAAGTACTATTTGAAATTAATGCTGTTGATCTCACCAAGCCCTGGTTTTAGATTGTACAGAAATAAAAACAAAAGCAAATTGTCTGTTTTGGGTTATGCTAACACTGCAAATGTTGCAACATATTTTAAATGAACACATTTTACAATTTTCTAGCTCTTTCAGAAGTCCATCTACACTGCTTAAAATTTGCAGAACTTGATGTCTTACCAGGAACTGATGGATGCATGGTAAAAGCACTATATCTGCCAAGGTAAAATAAAGCCCCTCTGCAAAAACGTGATCTAAAGGTGGAAGGTCAGACGTTTTTGTTCTCCTGATGAGAGGCGCTTCTCTGACTGTGTGTGATACCTCCTGGACGTGTAGCTTAGAGAAAGCTACGCTCAGTTCCAAACTTGGAAGTGGGTGTTCATGCACCTCCACTGTCTTCCCTTCCTCTGTTGCTTCTTTCTCAAGCAGAGACACTGCAGCCTTGGCACCTGCCTTCTGTTGTTGGAGCTTTTGCCTTCGGATTTTGTCATCGTTATGCACTCGGACAGGCTCTCCAAGTTTTCTTTCAAGCTGTAAAATGTCAGCAGGAATAGTCTGACTGTGCTCAGGAGATGCCGTCAAAAATCCTTCAACGGCCAGAGGTATGCTGATCTCACAGAGTCTGGTCCACTGGCTAACCTGTCAAATGAATGTATCTAATGAATACAACAAGAAACAAAATCCAAGCTACCTTTTTGTCTACATTAAACAAGAAGGAAACTTTAGCCAAAGTTGGCAACTCCGGCTTCAAATACATCCTTTGATAAAATCTTAAGAGCCCAAAAATTCTGCATTACTTCTGTGATAGCTGAGTTAAGAAGCAAAATGTTATCTATAACAGGATGAAGTTTTATCCAATACAACATGTTTTTACTTCCCTTTATTGGCATGCAATGAGGCTGGCTGTGTAATTCACAAGAAGAGTCTAGTTTACTGAAATGCTTTGGATTAGTTCTCTTCTTTTTCTTAGCAGACTTCAGTGTAACTGAACAACAACTTTAAACATTTTTTTCATGTTATTCTTGTTCTCTATTATTTACTTTAGGCTGCGATATCAAATCAACTGAAGTCTTCTACCATGTCTTCCCCAAGAATGCTACTGGATCACAGATACACTCAGCACAGCATGCCAATACTGTACATTAAAATCAATATTCCATAACCTTTTTATTTATTTTTAAATAATCTTTTCCCAAACATCATGCATTTAAATCCAATTTCCCTTTTTCTCCAAGGAAATGCAGTATTGATAAAGATGCACACTGTAAAAGCTATAATTACCATCATTCAGAATTAGTTCTTAAAAATACATTATATTAGTTTACCAAGAAACATCTTCCAGGGATAATTTCATTTCTTTGGACAACCATTTACAATGCCCAGATCATTCCAGTAAAACTTCATTTGGTCTTCAGGTTAGGATCTCTGCTACACAGGAATTCATTTTTTCTGGTTTCCTGGCAGACCAGTTAGCTTTTATACCTTTAAGTAGCTGTCAGAGCACATATTTTAAGTTCTGAATAATCTAAAGGCAAGTAATTAATTATCTATATGGATTGATTGAAGATAAGCTTATATACATGCAATGTCCCTTCATAAATCAGTATCATAAAGGGGATGTAGACAGGCAATAGTCAGCTGTGATATAATCTGAAGTATGGTTATTCATAATGTGTGAAGTAAGCGTAAGAAGGCAAGTATAGCAGTGACTATTGTGAACAGGTTTACATTTGTAGGGCTGTGACAAAGGCCGTGTCCTAGGCAAAACTTTGAAAAGTGCTTTACTAGTTTAAATTCTTAAATGCCTACATTAATATTGATAATAACATGTAAGCACATTCAAAAATCTATTGCAAACTTTGCAAGGTTACAACTTGATTCCTGTATTCTCCACAAAGCCAGCAGTGTCCCTCACTTACTTCTCATCAGATTTCACATTCTTCAGATAAAATTTGTGTGCAAAGTATGTAGAATTAATTCCTAATGACATGCTTGAAGATCTTGTATTTGCTGCAACAGCCAGATCTATGACTTTGCGTAAAAACAACCCACCATCGGATATTTGATTTCATCAGATAAAGTAAGTGGCATTCTGTGAAAAATTATCATTAAATTAGGTATTTTTTGATTAACTTAAAACTGGAACAGAGATGGTACTAACTCACTGAGACTATACTGCCAAAAGGAAGCAAATATCTGACCCAGTTCTTGAATTGTTAGGTACTTTGTGTGCTGCTGAATTTCTACCCTCAAAAAGAACAGTTTTTGCCTTATGATAAAATACAAACATTTCTCCATACAGTAAATATCAATATTAAGAGTTTACATCAGAGTATTCTATTCTTATTTTAAATCCCATTAATATAACTAAGAGAAAGAGATGCACTCACTTCTGCACAGGCTTTTAAGCAGGTCTTCTTAAAGCCTAGGAGTTCCAAAACGTTCTTTTTGGATGGATCTGCCTCAAATGTTTTCTGTATTATATGTCTTAAGACAACAGAAAGCCCAGCTCGACAGAACTTGCCATCTTTTGTGACGACAGCAGGTAAACAGCAGCTCTGCACAACCACAGGAAGCTGACATTTGGGGATTAAATGGACCTCAAGATCTCCAAGGAGGTTTTTTGTCACAAACTGATCATCTGCATTTTCATTAGTCGGCACTAAGAAAATTTTGAATGATTTGCAGTCACAGTAGGATAGCAAAAAGAGTGAAATAGACGTATGAAGAGGAAAGATACTATCTTCACGCTGGTGAGAAAAACCCAAATACAAATGTTCTTCAGGGACGCTATCTTTCATCTTCCTCCTGAGCTGAAGTTCCTGAAATAGAAATTAGAACACAACAGTCATAAAAGAATACAGAATTGAGAACAAAACAGAGGGTTTGAAACAGCGGTTGTACCATTCTAAAACTGATTGTAAAATAAGATACTATTAAATACATCCTGCCTGAGCAAGTAGACTGCGGAACTTTGAGAGGAAAACATTTCACATATAGCCTGTCACTTCACATACATATCATTGACAAGGAACTGATTTCTGACACTAAGTAAAACATATGAAAAGAAGAAAAGATTTTATTTTAAACTTTGAAGTGTTTAGACATTTTATAACAAAGCTCATTTTTAAATCAGTAACCTCCCATAATCACACATTTATCATACAATATTAAAATAAACGTGTTCCTGAGCACCTGAAACAGTTTTATCATGCATACATTTGCCTCTCTGTTAAAGCACATACACACAGAGACACTGTTTTAGAGTGAAATACAAGAGTGATGTACCTGAAATTAATGTCATTATATTAAAATTTTAAATTATTTTTCCATATACTCTGTTGAAAGTCTATTTTTTTTATTAAGCCATTCCAAGGTAGTGTAATATAAAACAATAATGCAATTGCTTTCCTGTGCTGCCACCACATAACGTTCTGTTAACTTAAAAATCACAACTCCTACTGAAAAGTATTGGACACTAGATGGCGCTCTTAAAACAATCATATAGAACAAAGCTTCATTATAATACAAGGAAGAACTCTGAATGCTGCTCAGATATGCAGTATGGTTATTTATATATAGTTTATATGCATACATGTAGAGCAGAAGTGACACTGGGACAAAATCTTTCAAATGACTATCTAATTACATCTCTATACAGTTACAGGGACATGATAGCAGTACACAGCAAAAAGTTCTTACATTTCAGATATGGAGATGTACATCAAATGTACTATTTTATATCATCTATCACTGGGACAGACCAATTGCTCAAAGACAGGCAGCGGAAAAATAAAATCAAGCCTACCTGACATTAAAAAAGAATCACAATGACTGTCATACAGAAATATTTTTCAACTGTTCTGTTACATGGCTGTCTCAAGACAAGAATGTCTAACCATAAAAATTCTCTTGCTTTTTTTAATTAATACAGCTTCCACCCAAAGAATAATCAAGTACACGAAAGTACATAAAATATTTTCCTAAAAGCTATTTTGCTTGGATATCAAGATGGATACAGTACCGTAACTACAACTATGGAGAAAACAGTTTAGTGAAAGTAATTGAGAAGAAGATGAGAGAAGAGTTAATCTTATCTGTTACATCCACATATTTAACCACCTAATCTCAAATCCTTTCCTACAGAACTTCTAGAAAGATGCAAAAATAGAGGTACAACTGATCAGCCAACTGATTAAAGATATTCTGCTTTGAAAACTGGTAGATGAATGGGTTAACGCTGTCAGTGTGAATCTTACTCCAATCCACTGAACAAAATGACTTCTTCCCAGTAGCGATGAGTAATAGATAGCAACTGTCAGTCTGTCCCAGGGACAGCAACTGATTGGAAATAATGACTTGTTGGTTATTGGTCTGCTCTGTACTCAACCCTGTAAATGCCACAGCTGACACCATCCTATTAATCCATCTGTCTCCTTGGAGTTCAAAATTTAGCTTGAAATTTGGCCAGACAAATTCAACCATTCTTATCCTCAGCTACAAAACTCTTACATCCAGAAGCCACACAAAGCACATATGCCAACACTGCTGAAACTCCCTGAAGTAGGATAAATGCATACTCCAGTCTCTTAGCCCACTTACCTTAACCCATAATGTTATATACTTGTATTGAGACTATCTCCTTTTATAGGCACTGAGGAACTTGCATCTAAATTCCAGAAAAGTCCAAACAAACACTTTATGAACATCTTTTTTTTAAAAAGCTTTACCCATGGATGTTATGAGGGCTAAAATTTACTTGTCACTTTGTTCAGATTTGCACTTCCCTCTACTTCTAACACTCACATTTAACTCTTCACTGCATTTTACCCACTTGAAAGTAGTGGCTTTTGAACATTAAAGTGCCGAAGCACTGAGGATTGTACTTACCTAGGGAGGGAGAGTACTCCCTCTCAAAACAAGATAGGAATGTATAATGATTATGCACTACCTGCACCGACTCCAACTCTCCTAAGTCTGCACCTCGAAGAGGTGTGAAGATGAGAAATAAGGAAGCAACAGCAATAAGCACTACCTTTGGCAACTTTCTATTCTCTTTCAGCATGAGGTTTCCTGAAATAGATGGAAACAACATGTAAAGTGATCCTCACCCATGTAATGAATACTTTGTTCTTATTCTATCATCACCACAGTCAAATCCTACCTATTCACCAACTTAAATGTACAGAAGAGCCACAGACACTTCATTCATACTACTAAACACAGAGAATCACTCAAATTATTTTGTCATATTACCGTGTTTCTTTTTCTAACTTAGAAGATGAGCTGTCTCTAGAAAGAAATGCCAGGATTCTTTTTCCTGTGTAGTCTGTAGTATACCATGGGCACTATCACTTATTCTATTCCCACACTTGCAGCTGGACTCACATTGTATCAGCCTGTTTTTTTTTTCCCTTCCACTCTTCCAGATTTGTCCTAAGTATAAATGACAACAGCCACCTTCCTCTACCCTCTACCTGTTCCTTACAGCTCTAACTTCCTGCTTTTTCTCCAGCTACACTACATCCATTTTTTCACAGAAGAGATTTCAGATGGCCAAAAAGTAGCAATTAAGTTAACTTTGTTCACAGCTATGTAATTTCAAATGACAATCTGAATAAGTCAAGTCTAGACTCGGTTTCATTGCAACCATACAGCTTGCAATGCATGGGGTAAACACAGAAGAAATATTAATCTTTTAGGAGCTTTTTATTACGCTGTGGATAATAAAATGGCCTGAGCTCAATTGATGCAGAAATATTTTCAAGTCATCTTTCAACATTTTCTGACTTTGAAATGCAAGCATTACTTCGTACAAACTTCAAAAATTAATACTGAAAGTTCTTTTATTTCTCACAAAATGATTAAACAGGCAGCATATTTTCTGAACTGTCACAAAGCCTACACAGCTGCCAAAAAAACCATGTCTAACTTGCAAAAATAGAAATATCTTTTATTCATCTTTGAAATTAGGAGACTTAGACTAATTGAGAAATTTCTCTCGGTCTTCCTAGGCATCACAAACCGCTTTATCACACACATAAAATATATATATATATATATATATATATATCTCATTCACTGACTACTCCAAACACTTATGTAGGAAATTGTCTTCCCCAGTCTCAGACAGTGATCAATGACACACCACCTGCTTCTGAAGCCCAGTCAACAGAATAAGATTTGGCCCAACTGTACTCATATTAGTCTCTCACAGGACATAAAGCGAAATAAATCTATCTGGGACCTGTCCATAGATGACTTCTGTTTCCTTAAATTATTTCTTGTGAGAATATACTCAGGGCCTTTTTCTTTCACTTCAGAGAACTGGAGGCTCTCGCACTGCCACATCCCACTCCTCTCCCATGTTATGCTTTAGAGATTTCCTCCTGACAGCTTGTCTCCTTCTACAGAGGCATTCAAGATCCGTCTGGACACCAATCTGTGCAGCCTATTGTAGGGAACCTGCATTGGACTTGGTGATTTTTTGAGATCTCCTCCAACCCCCGCTGCTGTGTGATAATAAAGCAAAGAGTGGAACTAACAAAACCCTTGAGACGTGACACTGTGCACCCATTTAATCATGACATTTTATTTATTTTATTTATTTATTTTCCTGGCATTAGTCCTTCTCTGATTAGCCTGTGTTCTGCGAGATGGATTTCTATCCTATACTGGCCTTGTTAATAGTAGCCACTATCAAGAGAAGGGAAGGCAGAAATCAGCTAAACGTAAATAATGAATATCACAGATTTCATAACATAGCTTGCAGATCAAGAACACGGTTTGCCTTCGGTTTTACAATCAGCGTGGCTAACATCTTCGTTAGCACCTGGGATACGCTGCTCATCACAAGCCATTTAAAAAGACAGGAGCCCCCAGGAAATATTTAACACTTATGCTCTAAGGGAGACAAGTGCGGCAAGCTGAGCTATATTTGCAGCCAGACGCTGAACGCGTTGCAGGAGCTTAGGGCCAGCGCATCCTTCGGCGTACGCAAAGAGTTGCGCCTTCCCGCCGCCAGCGCGGCTCTCCGTCGGCAAACACCTCAAGCACGCGCTGCAGGAACGGGACAGCGGCGGGAGGAGCGCCCGTGTGGGGAGGCAGCAGCGAGGCGCGAACTCCCAAAGCCGCCGAGCCCGCGCGCGCGCGCCGCCTCACGCGCCTCCCGCCCCGCCCACCGCCGCGCGAGCCGATAAACGGCCCCCCGGTCGCCGCCGACGCCGCTCCGTCGGGGTCCGCCTCTCCCTCGGCCGCTCCCCGCCGCTTACCCGGCCCCGCGCACCATACGTCCCCGCCGCTTCCGCCCCGGCTCCGCCTCTCGCCGCGTGCCCATGCGCGTCCCGCCCGGCTCCGCCTCGCCCGCGCGGCGCTCCGCCCTCCCGCCCGCGGAGCGAGCCGGAACGGCCGCGGGGTACCGGCTGAGGGCTGTGAGCGGCGGCGGCTGCCGTCTCCCCTCAGGTGAGAGCGCGGCGAGAGCTGCGGGGGCTTCGCGGTGTCGTCCCCGTCCTGAGGGCGAAGGCCCTGGGGGTGCGGGCGTGTCCTCCTACGGCGGAGCTGGAAGCGGCCGTCCCTGCTCGCTGAGCGGGGCCGGCGGTAAGGCGTGGGGCTGCAGTCGGTGAGCCCGCCCGGTGGGTGGCGGTGGTCCGGTGTGTTTGAGGTGGTGCTGCAGGAGCAGGCGGCTCGTGGTGGTACGAGGAGGAGGTAGGCGGGGGCTGTGAGTGGCGACGGGCTGCGAAAGGGGGCATGTAAGCGTTCCCCGGGCACGTGAGGGTCGTGGTAGCGGAATCAAAGACGAGCTAGATTGAAAACGAGGAGGAAACGGCGACGGCAGCGGGGTGCTTCTGCTGGATTATCAGGAGCAGAATGCACAACTCACATGTGGGGCAAGTGTTGTATTGTCAGAGAGCACAAGTAAGGGCAGATACTCAGTGCGTGTTGTGGCTTAACCCAGCACACCGCACAGCCACTTATATGTTCCTCATCTTCTCAGTGGGACAGGAAAGAGAACCAGAAAACAGTGGTCCTGTCCCCTTCCAGCTCCATGTGCCTCCTCACTGGCAGGGTGGTGTAAAGCAGCTGAGAAAACTGAAACACTCTTGGTGCTGTGCAGCAATACTCAGCAACAAATAGAAGCATCAGTGCGTTACCAGCATTGTTTTTCTCCTAAATATAGCGTTGTATCAGGTACTGTGAAGGAAAACAACTGTTCCCATTGAATCTAAGAGTCTGCTTTGTCTCAGGGCTCATCAGTGAGCCCTCTGTTTCTGCAACAAGAAGTTGCAGAAGAGGGCCAGGGAAGTGCTGGCTGGTCAGGCTCCCTCCTTCAGTTCATCCAGAGGTTATGAAGGTATGGGGAGGAGCAGGTGTTGTCTGGGGATAACCAGCTTGGGATCTACCAAGGATCAGTCATGCCTGGTAGACTGGATTGTCCTCTGTGGCAAAATAACTAGCTCTGAAGTTGGGGGCATCTGAGGAGGGTCGTGCAGGGGCCTAAATAGAAGCCTTTTTGTTCCTAAGAGGAGATTGGTAAAATGGAACCTGTATTTCCTTTTATGTGAAAGCACAAACTGAAACAGGTGAGGTGCCAATTTGAATTAAAGAAGTGAAAGGAGGCAGTGAGATCCCTGTCACGAAATGCTTGTTGTGGTATAATGCAGCAGGCAGCTCGGCACCACGCAGCCACTCACTCTCTGCATGTTAGGTGGGGGAGAAAATCAACATGATTTTCCACATGAAACGTGAAAGTGTGAGAACTTGTTGTTTATGGTTAAGATGGCTTACAAGATCAAGCAAAATCTGTGTGTGCAAACAGAACAAGAAATTCATTTGCTGCTTCCCATTGGCAGGCAGATGTTCAGTCACTTCCAGGAAAGCGGAAGTCATCACATATAACAGTTTATTGGGAAGACAAACACCATCTCTCAGAATGTCATCCCTTCTCCCTCCTCTTGTCTCTCAGTTTTTATCGCTGACCAGGACAGCATATGGTATGTGCCAATCCTCTGCCTGGTCTGGGCCAGCAGTTCTGGTTCTGTCTCTTCACAGCTCCCTGTTCTCCTCCAACCACTCCTGGCAGGACAGCATCAGGGGCTGAGATGTCCTCCGCTCTGCACAGAGCTGCTCAGCAACAACTAAAGCATCAGTGTGTTATCAGTACCACTCTCATTTTAAAAAGAAAAATCAAAAGCATAGGACCCTGTCAGTCTTTATGACGAAAATTAACTATATCCCAGCCAAAACCATGATATTCTATGTTTCTTAGATAATGTTTGAGTGGTAGAAGGCAGCAAATAGAACACAGCAGTGTAATGTAGATGTGTTAGATAAGCAAGTTATTGTGGTAGATTGAATTATTGATTGGAAGTAATGGTATAAAATGCTGTAGGATAGAATATCAAGCTATGGATACTCACACTAGTAACTATAATGGAAGATTTTACTCAAATCTTCTGAAACTCTCTGAATTTCACATAAAGATGTCACATAAAAAAGAACTGATGAATACAATTGTTCTGATTAATGCAGTTGTTGGGACTGCTAAAGTGCTTGAGTTTTGAAATATCCCTCATGGGAGGTACTGTGAAATTGTTGTCATGAATCAAATCCTCGTTATGATACTAAAGTAAAAACTGAAAATGGAAGTTAAGCTTTTCCTGCTTTCCTTGATCTATTTTATCAAGCCTCGCGTTAAATCAGAGTGATCTGGAAAAGGCAGTATTGATAAATACACAAAATCTACCACTCACAGCTGTTAGATTTAGTCAGGAAAAAAGAATTCTCTTCCTGAGGAAAAGAACATTCCGAAGGAGGAGGGGGAGGGAAGGATGAATTGATATCATGAGGGATATTTCAAAACAAAGTAAATAGTTAATAAACACAGTGTAGTGTGCTGAAAGGTATCTTGTGCTGCTGATCCATTTTTCTGGCTAATTTTAATTAGCAGTTAATTACTGCAGGTGTTGAAGATCGATGCAAAGGGTATGTGGGTGAAAGTCCTCCTAATAATCAGTGACAGTGAAAAAATATAACTGTAGTTGAATTTATAACAAATGGGTTTGATAATAACACTGCAATGTCAATGTGTAGGAATGCAAAATAGTAGTAGGCCACTCAGTGGACAGTAAAAGCCTATAATACCCTGGGAAGAGTAACTTAAGTTGAAAGACTACATATTCTATATAGTGCTCAATTAATTTTATGTAAGTTTTGGCAGAATAAAATAGTTTAGAAATGAGCGATTCAGAAAAAAAACTTAGATGCTGTGAGATGAACAACCTATTCACTAACAGTTTTCTTTCTGTGGGTATTTAAACTGTTTAGTGTAGAACATGCCGGGGGGTAACTTGATTCTCCATCATAGAAGGATTTCATCTATAAATCGCGGATACATCAGAAAGTTTTATCAATTTGTTGTTCTCTGTTCATCATTAAATACTCGGGAAACTGAAGAACCATCACAGAGCTAACTTGAGAAGGGTGCTTGTAGGGCTAGACTGATGACTTCATGCGCACTTGCAAGAGCGTGCATGTGTATTCTTGAGTCCACTCTGCAACTTATCTATGTGTTCTGTCCGCTTATGGCTGCAAGGAAAACCATTTCTACCTTGGATTCAAAGATTGTATTACAGTTCTCCAATCTTGCAGCTGTGTAATTTAACCACTACACAGTGTCAATATTTTTTTTTATATTTTTTCTACGTAACATTTTATTTTCTATATGAAGTCCCTCTCTTCATGTAATAAATTTGTTTTTGTTAATGGTTGCAGTAGCCTGTGACATTATTACAATTTACCTTTGAGAGCAGAAAGAACTGCCACAATTTCAGGTGGAAATGAAAGACTAAGTATGCAGAAAGCTTCTGAACATGTCTGAATTAAACAACTACTTTCAAGTAGCTGCCTTTAAAAAGCTAGAGCTCAAAATAAATTGGGGAAGTGTTATCTTCCAGAAGAAAAAAATGGATTTAGCAGGCTTACACTTGTTTTCTAAACTCTACAGCCATGCTGAATTGTTTGCTAAGGACTGTTGAAGCTTTCTATTCCTTGTGCACATGTGTATGTTCTCCCTGAAGATGCCTCAGAGAAGAACTTAAAGGGTTTCTGTTTCTTTGTTTTTAAGAGGGAATTAAGAATTATTCCAAGTTCCTACAACTGGTGTCTTTGTTCTACTGTTTTTATACAATGGAGGGTGTAGCATTCTTAATTTAAGGCTATGTTGCTCTGAAGCTTGAAAGCCAAATTCACAGAACACAGAACAAAGAAATGGTAACTTAACTGCAGAGCTCAAGAGCAGCCAGAATTTTTAATGTAGATAAATGCATTTATATATTAAAAAAAAGTGGATATGTACTGTCCACACGTTGAATTCCCTTTCTGTAAACATTAGGGAGAGTCTGAATTGTCTGGATGGGGTGCACACTGTAGTAGTCTGCATGATCAGCGGTGAGGCAGTTCCTGCTGTATAGTACTTGGTAGAACAAGTTCTGTGGCCACTGGAAAATGATTTAACAAGTGGATTAAGGAATAGGGAACGAGCTCTTGAAGAGGTTTCTTAACTCTCTGCTGGTTCCACTGATGAAATCCCTATGAAGTCTACTGTATGTTGAACTCCTTGATGATCTCAGTAGAGCAATTCTCTGGTGTCTCGTGAAAGCCCAGCATGAGATAAAGGTTCCTGGAGACTTCTAGGCAGGCGTTTAGGGAGCAGACTGCTGCTGCTGGTATATGGTCAGAGAGGTAAAAGTTCATTGCCTTGAATAACAAAAGAAATTCTTCAGACAAAACCTTGGAGGCTTCAACCTAAAAAAGAAAATTGTCCCAGTAGTGCTTTTGAGCAGAATTTATGAAAACACTTCTAGATCGCTGTATAAGAAACGAAATATCCTGGTATGTTTTAAATGAGATTTATTATCCATTTTAGGAAAGAATAGAAAACTTCCCATGTTTGGCTTTTTTTCTCAAATTTATTATTGTTAATAGTTAGCAGAATTTCTGATGCAAATTTTGTTGAAGAAGTTAGCAATGAAGGCTCAGGAATGCAGGTAACTACTGCTATGCAACTTCTATTTTTTTTTAATTCATTCTTTGCTTTTGCTCACTTCATTTCCATAGGCACTGTGGTATCTTAGAGGTCTGGATAGATACTTGTTGAGAAAACAAGTGAACTTGGATAAATAGTGATCCAAGTTGTAGATTTTTCTCACTATTTCAACTGAATTTAAAAATCAACAGTGTACTTTTACAGAAGAAAAGAATTGTACTTGCTGTGTTGTATCTCTGTATTGTACATTGCAGGGAGCTATTCTCAGAATGATCAAAAGTAAATTTTCTGATCATATTTTTCTTTGCTCAAAATGATCAATGTGTTAAAAATTGTGTGCGAATCTAAACAAGGATTCGGGTGGTAGGTGCTTTTGTTGACATTTAATCTTAATTGCATTTATATTCTATATTGCCAGATTATATGAAATACTTGTTCCATTTACTTAATAAGTTTAATTTCTGAACGTCAGATGTCCAAAGAACAGAGTTGATGTCCCTTCAGATGTGAAGCCAAATTCAAGTTCTTCAGCTCTTTAAGTTCACGGTCATCTTCTAATGATAATTAATTCACTTGCTACCTTTGCTGTGATTCATTGTAACTATTTTACAAAAAATATTTTGCCATCTAGTTAACTACACACTCTTTGACTTGGCTTCATATGTATAAAGTTCTTCCTGTTTGTTTGTCTTCCTACAAAGATACCACTATGGCTGCTGCGGTGAACATGGAGCTTGATCCTATTTTTCTGAAAGCCCTGGGCTTCCTGCGTTCCAAGAGCAAGGATTCTGCAGAAAAGCTGAAAGCACTTCTTGATGAGTCTTTGGCCAGAGGAGCCGATTCAAGTTATCGTCCATCTCAGAAGGTATTAGTATTAGATAACACGGGCCATTTTCACATGCCTTTACAGCCCCAACTACTCTTTGTTCATTTTCATAAATGAAGATTTAGAGGAGAATTAGAAACTGGAAAAAATGAGTAATTATGAAATGTTCAAATTCGCCATTTCCCTTTTTTTTTTTTTTGCAAAATAGTGCAGTTAATGGGGGGAAAAAATATCTTGATATATCCAAATGTGTATAATATCTGTTCCTTACTGTATTGCAAATGCAAGATTTTTTTTAATGGTATTTCTTGTATTTTATGTTGGTTTTGGCATTCTGCTTACTATCTATCACAAAAAGGGGAACCAAAATTACACAGTTATAAACAAAGATAAAAAGCTCTTTAAAATGCAGATATTCTTGTGGCCAGGTAACTATTAAACAAAAGGCTAATTACTGATGTGAGGGAACTGTTATGTCATGGCCTGATCTGATGATTGAGCACCTGGTGAAGGGGGTTGGCTGGCCCAGGAAGCATAGGTGCAAGCAGTTCAGGTCCTCCCTTACCTGAGCTCATTTAAGAGCTAGCCTCCAATAGGAGAATGCTTCCTGGGCAAGGACCACTTCTGAGAGGGAGCGTTCTGTAGGCAGAGACCCTATCACCAGTTAGGTGAGTCAACTTTTTCCTATATATGGTTATTGATATTCATAATGACACTTTGCCTGCTATTGCAAAGAACTTATCAGAAGCAATTTCATTGCTTTCAAGGACCAACAACTGATAAAACTGGATCTTTCTTCTCTTTGTGGTTGATGAAGTTGCAGAGAATGGGGGGAAAAAATCCCAAATGGCTTGAAACATAAATGATTTGCAGGCAAAAATCTATTCTATCCCATAGAAATACATAACTTTTTGCTGGAAATAACTAACCACCTGCTAGACAAAATATTTGAATCTGAGATTAGCATGTGAAAAAAACACATGTGGGTACATCCTAGTATCACTATGTATTGTCATACAATTAATGAGTTAGTTTTCTTCCTTAGGATGTTGACAAGTCAGCCAAGTATGTTCTAATGATGGTCTGTACACACACACATACATATATACACACACACACACACACACACATTTTTCTTCTACAGGTACTTAAAATATCAGAAAGACAGTGTTACTCTTGTGGCATACATGATGCTTATATTACACAGTCTAATTCTTTTCTGTGCAAATATTAACTTCCTGAAACTTAAATTACTGTTTTACACCTCTGTAGTAATGCAGGTGTTATGACTTTCAGGAGCATTTTGTCAGAGCTGAGGCTTGGTAATTCTGTCACAGAGGCTTTGAAAGCTGACTGCAGTAGCAGGTTGGCTGGTTGTCACTGGCTACATGCAACAGGAAATCAGGAAAGTTAGTGGGGCGGAAGTGAAGCTCAGCACTCATGTCACTATGCAGCAGAAAATTACTCACTTATTACCAAGTTGGAGGGATACCTTTCTCACACACACTGCTATGGATGATCACTCTTTTATTGTATGTTGCTGATGCTAATGCAACAATAAGAACTATCAGTTTCTGTTGATCTAAATTATTAAGCTGGTAGGTGAATATGAACTGAGATTGACTTTCCTCCATAAAGGAATGATATATTGATATAAGTAGACGGCACGTGTCTACTTCTATTTTTAGCATAAATCTTTTCCTCTGGAAGATTAGCATTAAGGGAGGTTTTAATAACTGTAGTTTAAACACAGTTATTTGTGGATGTATTATAAAAGGACTTAAGAAATGCTTAGAAGAATCTATGTACAGGTGAATAGTGTTATGTGACGTTTTGTTTGCCTAACCTGTGATCTAATTGCAAAACAGGAAGTAGATTGTGGAGGGTTTGACTTCAATTTTTGTTTCTGTTTTTAGGAAGTAGAGCAACCAAAAGTATGTGTTACCAAACCTGTTTCTAGTAAGCAAGATCCTAAAGCCTCTTCTAGTTTGCCTTCCGGTAACAACAATGGCAAGCCTACTGCATCAGAAAAGGTGAAAAAAGAAACAGAAAAGAGATCTGCTGATAAAGTGAGTATAATTTTTGTTCTCTAATGACATAACCTGGCTATCAAATTCGAAGATGTTTTAGTGAAAGCTCTCTTCCCTTGTAGTCTGTGTAACTCTGTTCTTTCTAATAGTGCTTAGCCTACAATCTGTCTTATCAAATCATGTTCTTATTTAGGCAGTCCAGCAAAGGTCTAGTTAAAATTATTTTGTAAATACTTTAAATACACTGATGTCAAGTTAGTAAAATGTAGCAGCCTGAAATGTGGGTTTTTCCAAGGCTTTTTTGAGGTTCTTGTAGTGAAGCACAAAAGGTGGACTTGAGCTTCTAATTCATGAGTATTTTGGAAAAGATGTATCTGAGGAAAATGTGCTGTGTGTATGCTTTATATACACCTTTTTATACTTGCATTTTAATCGTTTCAGTCACTTTCTCATTTTAGAAGGTCCATCAGCTTTCTGCTTTTTCTTTTTTCTTTGCCATAGATGAAAGGGGATGCTGCTGAAGGAGCTGATGTGCCAAAGAAGCCCAGACTTGAGAAGCAAGAGGCTCGTTCCTCTCCTATTACAGTTCAGACAAGTAAAGATTTATCCATGCCTGATTTATCTAGCTTTGAGGAAACCAGTGCTGATGACTTTGCTATGGAAATGGGTTTGGCCTGTGTTGTTTGCAGGTAAATTAAGTGTTTCATTGCAGTCATGTATTTGCTTTTGGTTGGTTTTTGCCCGTGTAGCATTTAATTAATGCTACCTTGCAGGTTGTATTCTGGAAATTACTTAAGTACATATGCAAAACTGCTAATGCGTGTAAGCATTCTTCACAAACAAGATTTTTTTTAAATGGAGCCTTTGAGTAAAAATGTTTTTTCTTTAGAAGAGAGCAAGTGAGAATTAATAAAATCAGACAAAATGAAAAGCCTAGCATAAGAGATACTGTCTTTTAAATATTGGAAGACAAGTTAAAATATAAATAGCTAATGTTAAGCAGCATTCTAAAAAGCAGTTCTGAGTACATTTTTTTTAGTGGCATTAGCATGAGTTCTGCATGTGTTGTTCACTTTCTTCATAATCATTTGACGTTACTTGACTACATTACATGTGACCATGTTTTTTCAATTAATATATTAATAAATATATCTTGCATCCTGCAATCAAAACAGGTTTTTATTTTTCAGCAAGGGCTTCTAAAACTAGATCTTAGTAATATTTTGTTTAAAATATATCTAATTGTGAAAGAGTTAACAACATACTTTTGAATATCCACTGTGTGATCAGATAATTTGAATAGGCATTGTTTCACAGGTGATTTATATCCCTGTAAGCTCCCCTTGTTGCCTACTTCCCTACCTCTGACAGGGGTGTCCTGTTTAAGTAAGCGTGTGATCAGGTGAACTAGCCTCTGGATCAGCTCCCCGCTCAGGTTTTTCAGCAGATCCAGGTTTCAGTCAGCTCAGTGCGTGTACTTATCCTCATGTATGCATGGCTATGAGAACATAAGATCAGGACAGGGAGGAAGATGGAGCAGGCATTTATGGGACTGTCCAGACTCTTGGTAGAATTAATGTATTCTAGCTCAGCTTAAGCTATGTGGGAAAGTATGTTCTCGAGGTGTCTCTGGTTCATGGAGGAATTCCTGTTGTTACAGATAATTATACTGTTAACCAGTTGTAGAGTGATGTGTTACTCAAATGTTTAACTTCATTATAGACACTGAAAAAGGAAGAACGGTTCAAATACCTGTAGTAATAAATAAATCTTATCTATCTTCCTGCAATACTGATTATAAAATTGCTCTTATTAAAGTGATGCTGAAGAGAGAAAAAAGCGTATAAAGAGGGAACTCATTAGAGAGGATGGTTGTAGTCTCCAAAGACTTTATATTTGTTTTTATTGTACATGAACACTGCTGGAAAACTGATGTCTTTCTGATTCTAGTTTCCAGCTTAACCTGGATGGATTGTTTCCAGAACAATCATGCTTCAGGCTTTCTAAATCCAGCATAGTTGTTAGGACTGCATTCCACTATTTACTGCTCAGCTGTCAACGTAAGGTCCCTTCCTGATGCTGAGCATCTTGAGTTGAAATAGTAACATTTCAGTACATATGAAATACAAAAGCACTGGATACTTCTGTAAAGTAACATAGGTATGAATACCATTTGGAAGCTGACAGCTATTAATATTTATATGCAGACAGTTGTGAATGAGAACACCATGTCCAGTTGTGGAGTGTGTGGGGTTCTTTTTTCATAGTTCAGTGTTTTATATTGCCAGAAAAAGTTGACAACTATTATCAACTTGTATACAGTGAGTTCACAAATGCAAAAAATTACATTTGTAGATGAACTATTCCTTTTCTTATTGATGTAGAAACTAAAGGCATGGAATGTTTCTTCCAAAATTGCTAAAAGTGAAATGTTTGCACAATTGTCGGGGATATTGAAATTTGATGTCTGTGGGTTGTTTAATTTAAATCCTGTTGTGCTATACCAAACTAGGTGCAAAGAGAATACTGGAATAACCTCACCCTCTTCAGTACTTTTAGATCTTAGAAAACCACGACTCAACGGATACAGGGATCCTTGGTCATGTGAAGAAGTAACATTATTTGCAATTTGCAGCTGATAGTAAACCCTGACAAAAAAAAATTAAAGCCCATTTTTTTTGAAAGAGTGACCTTATTTTTTTTAGGATTACTTGTTTTCTGAAATTAAAAGATCATTAAGTTTGCTTTTCATTTATCAAATTGTTTAAAAATAAGACTGGTTTAACTTGATTCTGAGAATGAAGATTTGAGGGGTTTTTTAATTAGTTTGCAATTGTCTTTAGAACTTTTGAAATAGAGTGAATCTCCTTGCTTGAGACATGGGGTTAAAGCATTACTGCTTTGTTCTTACCCAGTTTATTTAGGAATAATAAACAAAATGGCTCTTGAAATTTCCTGCATCTCTATTGGGTTGGTGGACTTTCAGAAACGTTTTGTCTTTTGTTTTTTTCCAGTAGCTCATTTGAAAGAGAAATATTCCTTAGAAAATGTTCTAGTGTCTGTATGGACAATACTTTCAGACTTCTTTTTCTTGTTATAGAGAAACAAGGTATTACCTTTCTGTACCCATCTACAAATAGTTTCCATGGTAACCTGGGTACCTGCTCCTCAGGCTTATGAGCAAAAGCAGCTTAGCAATTAAATAGCCCGATTCTTCATCTGAAAGAAGAAATCATCAGAAAACTGATATTTGGCTAATTTAGACATATTCACAGTCATGTGTACATCACTAATTTGTCATTTATACAGCATGATTACTTTCACCGGAGACCCACAGCAAAATTAAGTCCTCATTACCAGCTTTATACTTGCTTCAAGGCAGAGCTGCACAGTTAATCCTCTGCGTTCATCTTTTCAAGATTCTGGTATTATCTTGAATTCCAAGTGTCTGTTTGTTGGGACTAGAAGGATAGCTAATACTACTTCACTGATGTTTTATAGAGTTGGGATGGTGATGCTTTTAAATTCTTTAGAAGAAAGCACTCTTTCATACTAGTCAATGCAAAATTATTTGTTCTTGAACTGCACTGCTCTACAGCTTACAGCAAAATTATCCAAATGTAGGCTAGGCCTTTGGATGCTACTGTAATGAGAAATTACTAATAAGTAAACAGTGGTAAAATCTCCAGGTGAAAAAGGCAGATGAGACTTAAATTTCTAACATAAATCAAACTGAAGAACTGGAAGTGTCATGTAAGCATGTTTGATAATATTAAAGATTTTTTAATGTTGGTTCTCCCGTGAAAATCCAACAATTTCAAGTTTCTAAAATATTAGGAAGAACTCAGGGAGAAATCAGTGTAACTCATCTGCTACAGGTAGAAAATATTCACAAAAGCAAAAATATTTTTAGTTTTTATCTTAAGCTTTGTGAAATTTACAGCAGTTGGATAATCCTTGAAGTGCTTTTCCCAAATGATCTGTTCTTAACTATTTGCTCTGCAGGCAAATGACGGTTATTTCTGGGAATCAGCTTGTAGAGTGTCAGGAGTGCCATAATCTCTACCACCAGGATTGCCATAAACCTCAGGTGACAGACAAGGAAGTGAATGATCCTCGACTTGTATGGTACTGTGCCCGCTGCACCAGACAGATGAAGAGAATGGTAGGAGTCAGTTTTTTGTCTAGTTTCAGCACTATTGAAATGCAGCAGGTTATTATGTGTGAGAGTATTCTTTAGGTTGCAGAAATCTCTGGAAGAATGTTGAAGAACCATTTTTTTCAGCTGTGCTTCACCTTCTGCAGCTGTGTTTTTTAATGTAGTAATGTATTTGGGTATGTTCTTAAACTCTTATTTAAAAAAGCAAAATTTGAGTGAAGTGTGAAACAGAATTCCTTCCCACTTGGTAAGTAGTATTTTAAAGCATTTTTTATTTTGGGTGATACTGTTTATTTTTTTAGTACATGTTTACCAAATATCCCTACAATTTTGATTTTCTTCATAGGTGTAATGTGAATGATAGTTTTTGCAAGAAGAGAACAAAAATTTTGGTTCAAAGCTTAAGTGCTGAAAGATAGAACATCCCAAAAAAAACCCTTCATTTTGATTTGTCTGCAGGATAACTTCTTGACTAAGCAGGGTAATTATTTCTGATTCCACTGAGATCCCTCTCATCTCATCATGAGAAACAAATACCGAAGAAAGTGTCTTTGTTCGCATATCTCTACTTCTGATTTTTCTTTTCAATCAAACCCCTTTATACAGCAGAAAATATGTTCTGTTTTGGAGCTGTTCTGTGGTAACTTAGCAAGTGGTTATCTATTGAAATGTCTCTGCTAATAAACAAGAAAGTCAATGTAAGATCCTTTCCTAGGAGCTGTTATTACTCACTGAAGTACATAGTTATTCTGATGATCATCAGAACATTCAAGCCAGAAGAGTATTTGCTTGAGGTCAGTTAATGGACAGGATAGCCTGTGCAGTGACTCAAACTTTCTGTTCAGTGAGACCACTTCTGATTTTTTTTCAGCATGAATTCTACCTTTTTTTACTGCAACTTTTTAGCAGACTTGTACAGTCTACATTCCAATACTGCTGGATCATATCCACGTTTTCCTCAAATTCACCGTCTTTGCTGTCTTTCTGTGATAGCCCAAGGCCTTCCTATTTCCTGAGTTTCAACATTGCTTGTTGAAACTTCAGCACATCTGTCTGTGCTGAAATAGAAAGTTCTATTCAATATGGCTCTTTGGCTGGACTTCTTATCACCAGTACCATATTTGACATGGCCTTCACAACTGCAGCTTACTACTACTTTATTTCTCAGACACTCTTCAGCTCCAAATTGTAAAGGATAGACTGCAATATGATAATGCTCATGATTTCTTAAAACAGTATTGTAAAAGCTCTAACTAATTTTGTTTTTTTCTACCACTCAGGCTCAGAAGACACAAAAACCACCTCAAAAACCAGCTCCAGCAGTGGTTTCAGTTGAACCAGCTGTGAAGGATCCATTGATCAAGAAATCTGAAATTAAATTGAAACCTGAGACCCAAACAACTTTTCTAGCATTCAAGAGAACAGAAGTGAAGGTAACATACTATAAATTTTCCAAAAAATGAGTTTACATTTCACTGTGCATTTCCCTTTTTTTTTTTAGATGCATTTTCTCACAAGCACAATAAATGAAAGTAGTCTGCTGTACCATTTATACTGAGTGGTAATATAGCATAGTGGTTTTGCATTAGCGTCATAAGAGTGTGGGGGGGAACACTTCTATTCAGTCGTAAGTCCCTGAAGCATTCAGGTCTTGACTGTATTTTTATGTTAAAAGGGCAGAAAAGAATTTACTCTGAGAATTTTTCTTAATAGTATTTTATACAGGCAGGATTTTATACAGATTCTCAGAACACTATAAAAGATAATATTCTCTGTGACCAAGTAACATACATATAATTTGGTAGTTAGGCTTCTCCTCATGGCAGTAGGGAAATCCAGCTCATCCTATAGGGTCTAATTTACAAACATGAGACAACATATATCAGCTTCCAGCTTACTAAATAAATGTCTTTTTTTAATACATGTTGTTGTGAGTTGGTTAGGATGATAAACCAGAAGCAGCATAATTAATGGCAAAGAAGTCTAACAAACAGTGATACTTACTGAAGGAAGTCAACTATAACATTAATCAAAGCAATCATTCATGTTCTCAGTGGTAAATTTACAGTTGTGCTGCTTAGATGGAAACCATTGTGAATGACACGATGGCTTTTGCTCAAGCACTTGCACTTCTGAATAACTTTTCCCCTTGGCCATAAACAGGTATGACTCTGGTTTTAGTAAGTCAACATTTGTATTATCCCCAGCTGAAAACTGGGATTTGGTTGAGGTTTGGGAGCTGCAGCTGGTGTGGACAGTGCTTTGCACTCAAGGGAAGCTTTGTCAGCAGAACACTTGTCTTTTGCACTACCTGAATGGAAAGACTAGAGGAAAGAAGTCCAATGGCTCAGTTTCTTTAAAACTGTTTCTGTAGGGTATAGGCTGCTAAGAACCAAGAGGGGAAGAGGAAAGTTTTGATGCTTATACTTTAACCAAAAGAATGCAATACTTAGTTACTGTGGAGCTGTTTTTTATCTTCGTATCTGTTATCTTGTCAAAAAGTGACACTAGTTAATGGCAAGCAATAAAAGATACTGGCTTGCCTCCCTTGTTTATACTTCACAAATCTGCACTGTAGTTATTTGGGTAAAACCAGTGTTTAGAATTTATGGGGGGGATCTCAGTGCTATATAATAGCCTGTATAGAAAAAAGGTATTGGTTTTATTTGGCTGGGAAATTTAATGTTACCTGTGCCTGCATCCTTTTTGTTACTGCTTATTTTTTTTTAACTATAATGACCAGTGATAAAATGTTGTCTACTGTGTGTTTCTGGATAAAGAACTGAAACAGAGGCTCAATCTCATCCTGCTGTGATGCATCATACAAATAATGCCGCTATAATAAGAATGATTTATTTATTTTAGCCCTCAGCAGCAGTTTCGGGGAACTCAGCCACTACAAGTGTTTCCTCTTCAGCAACCACCAGTGGCCTTACAGGATGGGCTGCTTTTGCAGCCAGAAACTCCTCTGCCAATCCATCAACTGCCAAACTGGGGTCAACAGCACAGAGCACCAGTGGGAAACCTGCAGCAGCTTCAAATAACCAGAAACCTGTGGGTCTGTCGGGGTTGGCAGCTTCTAAAACAGGACTAGGGTCAAAAATAGCTTCTGCTAACAATAGCACAAGCCCTGTTCAGCTGAAACCACCTCCACCTCTCACACTGGGAAAAACCACTCTTAGTCGTTCGGTAAGTAGTGACAATGTTAGCAAAGTAGGTCTTCCTAGTCCCAGCAGTACTGCGCCAAGCACCAGCAGTCAGGTGAGCAGTGGGAATGGCAACAGTGGGACTGCAGGTAACAGCGGGGGCAACGCAAGCAAAACCACAGCAGATGCCGGTAATCAGTCAGCTTCTCTGAAAGGCCCAACTTCTCAGGAATCTCAGCTCAATGCAATGAAGAGGCTACAAATGGTCAAGAAGAAGGCCGCTCAAAAGAAACTCAAGAAGTAGTACAGCTGCTTGCTGATCTTGCTGGCTGCGATCTGCAAAACAGCAGCATTTATCTTTTAATTAAAGAAAATCCCCGAGTTACTGGACTGAACCAGTAATTAGGGAAGTTATGCTATACAAGAGGTAAATCTTAGATAATGCTAATATTCCTTCTGACTTTATAAACCTGAAAACTCAGTATGTTAGAAATATTCACTATTATATGCTGTTGGTTTTTAGCTCAAAGCAATGGAATGTGAAATTGTAAGCATTGGGAATTTTGGTGTATTTAAGAGACCAATTTGTGGACACAAATTGAACTTAAGCTGTCATCCTTCAGCATTGTGAATAAAAGTATTATTAATCTGGGAAATCACCACCACCTTCTTTCATCCAGGTTTCTGATCCTTAAAATGCTTCAGCTTTTACAAGTTGTTTGTGTTGGGCAGTTGATGGAGTTCTCTGCAGGTTGCACAAGTCATGTGAGACTTTTAAGTGGCCTAATTTGGTTTTCTGCACCAAGAAGTTTCTTTGTCGTTTTCTGGTTGTTCTCTGAGGGAAAAGAGTAGAAATGATCCCTAGCCTGTGAAGGGTGGAAGAGAGCCAAAACAGTGTTTTCAGTCCCTAAAGAACCTTAGGATTGTCCTGTTGTAATTTGAATGGATAATTGGCCACTACATATTTAATTGAATGTGCAATCTCATTGAACTGTATTGTTTTGATGTGGAAGGAAAACTAGAAGAACATGAAGGGAATTATATTAGGTGTCAGGGTGTTGGCTCCCTCTCTGATGCACCTGAAACAAAAGTTTCGATCACCTAGGTACTCCATGCTATGAAACTTAGAAGTATTGCATGATAGCCAACCTATTTTGGAAAATGAGGTTTAGTCTCTTTAACTGTTCTTCCCAACTCAGACTCTTTCCTTTCTATTAGTTCATTTGCACATTTGCAAGTATCTAAAATAGCAATAGGGGCTATGTTGTGTTGAAGTACACATTTTCTAATTTAAAGACTTTAAAATATAGAAGATGTTTGAGATCTGAATGTATTCCTTTAGTCTTTTGTGAAAATGAGCATTCATATTTTGCTTTCTTAAAGAACAAGGAAAAAAATTTAAGCTCTGAATAGGAAAACTTTGTTATACTGAGTGTTCCACACACCTTTCATGAGAACTGCTGTATCTGTCCCTATTCTGTGTTATTTGATGTCTCTCAAGAACTGGAGAAGGATTTTGAGTCTTGCTGTCTGTGATCAGCCTGCAGCGATCCCCTCTCCATTCTGTTGAGGGGAGCATCTCTAAACATGAAAATGTCTGTTTAGGAGGTATGTGAAAACCACAGCCTTTTATGTGTTTAAAATGTGGGATGAGCAAATCTGATACATGCAGCTACTTCCCTTTTCCCCTCTCCATTGTTCAGGTTTAAGGTAAGTGTTTTGTTTTTGATAAATGAATAGCTTCATTTATTCAGGATTGCCTTAGCTACTTTCTTTTCTGTTTCAATTTACATTTCTTGTGTGGTAAAAAAGGAGAAACTTTGTAGTGCATGCTTCTTCCAGGGCAATTTAAAAGTGACAGTACTAGGAGGAAGAATACAGAACCTTTATTGCCCATTTATTAGCTATGCTCTCATTCTCTAGCATGAAGGTTTTTAATGTTGGTATAGTAAGAGAAGATACTGCCATTAGAAGGCATATTTTCTTCTTAAATATTATTCTGAAGAATATTGCTCATGTTATGAAGTAGAGCATTAAGCTAGATTTCCTTTAATGACTGGAGTGCTATTATGTAAAGTATAAACTCTAATAGTAGGACTTGCTCCCACAGGAAGGTTCTAGATAAAAGTTGCCTGTGTCTTGTATCCAAATAAACAATTTTGTTTGTGAGAGTTCAGAAGCTTACGTTGCATTTTAGGTACTACATATGGGGTGAACAAAGAGAGAAAAACTGGTCTATTTTTTAACTGTGGTAGCTAACAGAATTTAATATAACGCTCGATCTAAAAACATGCTATACCTTCTGTGCATTTCTGTCTTCTTTCTAGTAAGGCCAAGTCTAGCTGAAATTGTACTAACAGATGAGTATTGACAGTGGAACTACCTGGTCACAGCATGAAACAATGGCTGGGCACCAGTTGAGAAAGTGTGGCTAACTCAGGGAGCACAGGTGCAAGTGATGCACCTGAGTGACTGAAAGGGGTGGAGCCTGGATAGCTTGAATACATAAGATAGGCACTGCTGGAAGCCAGAGTATATTGAAGGGTTGCTTTCTGCTTTGAAGTTAGTGTGGAATTAATTGCATTTTCAGGAGAGGAATCTGTTCTACTGCATTGTTCAACTGGATTTGCACCTGTAGTTGAAAAACTTAGTGTCAGGCAGAAGGGAAGGAAGGCCTTCTGAATTTGAATATATTTCAAATATATTGAATATATTTTGAATATATTCAATATATTTCAAATATAATATATTTGAATATATTTCATATTTAGGAAAAAAAATAACTGGAAAATAGTCCTGTGTTTTTTCAATCCCTAAGCTAGATTGTTCTGTGAATTACTGTAAGTATAGCTTCTTGACTTTTCTTACCCATTTTATATGTCAGTATAAAAATGTACTTCCATTTATATGTGATGTTTTTCATAGATGTCCAAATCCTGATTTCGTTAGTGATGTGAGGTAATTTATTTCTTTTGCATGAATGCTTCTGTCTGAACTAGGGGGTGCTGGTGGTATCTGAGTCTAACAGGAAAGATGCTGGCATCTAACACGCAGTTCTGTAATCTACTTCTGTAGCAGGCTTTTCTGTCACAAGTGGTAACAGGAAAAGCTTTGGCTGGACACGGCAGTAAATAATGGTCACAACCATAGAAGTAGCAAGAAAAGAACGGGTCTAACATAATATTTGCAAACTTGAAGTGTACTTTGAAACTCATCATATGTTATCGAGGCACTGAGCAAGTTTTGATATGTGACTAGAGAAGCTAAGATGTATACTAAAAAGGCAGTGTATTATTTGATGCTACTGTCCATTTCCTCTGCTCGGCTAATTTTGCAGTGATGCTTTTTATAGCTGACAACAAGAGGCAGATCTTGGGTAGCATACATAGCTCTTTGCTTCTGGAATAGGTCTTTTTTGTATAATTAAAAAGACAACAGCCTTAGAAAAATATTTTTTTATTATTACGATAATTTAAAAAGATTATTTTCACCATTTCTGAACAAAGATGATTGTAGGAGTTATAGTCATAAGCATTATGACTTTTACAGCTCTCGTCCAGAGGTGGCATTTTTACAATCTAGCTTAAAATGACAGCAAAGGTATTATGCCCTTCAAATGCTAAAATATTACTCAATTAGAAATCAGAAGGAAGAATTTTTCAATGTGTTTTTGTTTTGAAAAGGTAAATCCTCAGTTAAGGATTAAGAGGGAAGACAACACAGTTCTCAAAGATCAAATGAGAAACGTTGTTTCTTGGCGTGGATGTCTGAAGGGTTGCAGGTGACCAATATCAACACTTGAAAAACAAAAAAAACATCCATGACCTTCATGAAGAGAAACACTTCAGTTTGAACAGACCCAGTCCTGGTAGTACATACTTACTATTATGATGGTTCAAGTAACTAAAATGCATGCTTGAGTACATGCAGGATTAAACTGCAGCCTTTTCCTGTTTCAGTCAGAATAATTAGTTTTGCCACTAATTAGAACAAGAAAATTCTTGGAATACCGTAACCTTCTTTACATGACTGAATCAGCTGTGAAAATGTTACGCAGCTTTTAAGAATGTCTGGAGTCCTAACCTGGCTCAGAACTTGTAGTACTGAAAGCAGGACCTTAAAAAAAAAAATGCATCTAAGCAAGTCTAATTTGAATTGTAGTAGATCTCTTTATTGTGTGAAGGCTTTAATTCAAAGAGCATTTCTTGATTTTTGTAGTAATTGAAGTTGTTTTTTTATTTGTTTTAAGCGAAAAAAGATTGCGAGACACCTGTAACACCAAATTTAACATATGAGACTTGGAATTTCTGAGGTGGTTAAGTAAGATAATCCACTGGAACACCGGTTTATTTTCAGTGAATCCCAAGATACTGTAAAGATTTTAAATATATATAATGAAGTTGCGTAAATTAGCCCACAGTATAATGTTTTAAAGAGTGCTAACCATCAGTTGCGATTTCATAGTTCATCAGAATCCTCCTTGAAGTTCTGAAATCCCACATATATTTAAAGAAACATTGTCACTGTTACTTCATCTTGTTACTTCAGGATCCCTGCTGAACACTTTGGGAAGCAGTGTTTGAACTTGCTTAGAGACACCTTCACTGGGCCTGATTTTTCATGGAGAATGTACGTAACACTCAAAATCAGATCCTTCCGTATGACTCAAGCTGAGTTCTGAGAACTAACACTACAGAAATCTTTTTTTTCCTGACTCTTGCACTTACTTAATTTCCCTATCTGAAATATAAAACATTCCTTGACTTAATGCAGTCATATCATCACTATTAAATAGAATTCAGTCATTTCTAAAACTCTTTCAATTACTGCAAGTACAGAACATCTCCAAATAAAATACTCTGAAATATAAGACATGCTGAAAAGCTTCTTGTGTACATCTTCCCCATAATCTTAAAGTTTAAGTGCCAGAGCAGTGCAATCTCAGTAGGGTGAAAATGATGGTAATCCATACAACTCATTCATCCGAGGTCATGCACCCCTCCCCTTCATTCCCCTCCTTTGAATTATTTTCTTCATTTACTTAAAGCTTTCTTTTTTGGAAAAAAAAAAAAAAAAACCCTTCATCCATGGATGAATAATTTTTTTTTTTTTGCTTGCTATGGAACAGCAAGATGAAAGTGCAAGTTAAGCAAACTTTTAGACATCTGTTCTTACTGGTCATTGGATTGCAGTAGTTCAGAGTTTCATATCCTAATTCCTGGATGTCCATCTCAGTGGACTTTACAAGTTTCTCTAGCATATAACTTTAATCTGGCACAAATTTCAGGATCTCAGCTCTGTGATCTACCATGTATCTACTACATCTTCTGAGCAAAACTCTAACATTGTCTATCTTTTCAGCAAAACAAAATACAAATATGAGGCTCGAAAGAAAAAGAAAGTAGATCCACTTGTGCAGCAAAAACTATTGTTTGCATCAGCTATTGTAACTCTTGTCCCTTCTTTACCAACTGGCTGTTTCTTGCTCCACTCTAGGTTTTGGATTGTTTTACCTTCATTCCCTGTGCTTCAGCTACAGGAAGTAGAAACTGACACAACAGCTTTAGAACAATTTCTGTATGTGCAACACCATCCCCGCATCATTTTGTCATTTTATTGGTTAGTCAGTTATAAACAACTATGAAGTTGTATTGAAAATATCTACAAGGAGTTTCTTTCACTGTTTCAGCCTTAGACTGTTAGGTTGTTGATTTGTTTTCTTTTTGTAGTACTTAACATAAGGTCCTCACTCATTGCTAGTGGACCAAAGTATTTCTGTCCTGTAATAAATTTTTATAAACACGCAGTTATCAATGGTAGTACTAAATATGTATTGTTAAATTCCCTACCAGCCTAGTGTAGGGCACCAGTCTAAGCTTAGTAAGGGTCACTGCAGTCAGTGAAACTCAAAAAGTACTGCTTGAAAATCACATCTTTCCCTGGGATTTCTTAGTTTTCCATGCTCACTGAGAATATGATGTGAACTATTTTATCTTCTTCCCTGACAGCTGTTAAGGTACTTCAGCAAAGTACAGGGCTTTTAACTCCAAGTTTTGCAAACAGCAGATCAGCTCATCAGTATTTTCTTCACTGTTTAATGTTAAGATGCTTTCAGTAAGAGAATGATTTATTTTTCTTTTTGGGAAGATAAATGTTGATACATCTTAAATCTTAGTGTATTCCCTTGATAATATGATCTCTGTATCTGACCTAAAGAATCAGATAGGCAGTACATATTCTTGGAATGGCACTGCTTGGCTTTTTTTCCAAATCTTAATGAATTTCCTAAATCTAGTAACACAAGTTGTTTCACTACATGGATCTTACACTAAAAAGCAGCTAGTGTGTAGAAAAGTCACTTTAAACCAGAGGTACGTTCATATTGCTGCAGACTGTTTCTTACCTTACAAAGTAGTTAAGAAATTTATCTTCTTGAAGATAACCTCTTTATTTCATGTTACCGTTTCTTCTTCCCTTTTTTTTCTCATTCCATTTCTACATTTAACTAAATATACCTTCATCTTTGAATCCGGCTACTGATACTAACAGCATCAGTATGGTTTAAACTGAAATGCTGCTTTAAAAAAAAAAAAGGCAAACTTTTTTTTTTCTTTTCCCACTCTAACATTCACCACTGGAAAAAAAAGATTCTTACAAAAATGGCTGGAGATAAAAAGTAGATAACCCAAAAGCTTGAGTTTGGAGATGTGGTTGTGTTCATCAAGGTAGAGATTTAAGAACAACTCAGTCTGAACTGCAAAATCCCCGAAGGCTGGATTTGTCCTTTTTCAAGGCTGGTTGCCTTCATCTTGAATATTGTTTTCTGAATATTGTGGGGGGGAAAACATCACTTCAGCTGTGAAGTGTACTTGTAGGTTGAGTTTGGACATAGGACATTTTGATAAAAGTGAAAATTATGGGGTAATAGGGAAAAGTGAGCCCTTTGGGATGTTAAGCAGAATTGTCTTCCTGTTAAACGCTTCTTCCCTGAGGTCTTGACAAGGTGATGACTTTTGGAAACCAGAGGTCCTCAATATCATGTGTGTGCTGCACCATGGCTTCTGTCAATCACTTGTGAGTTTACCTTGCTTTCTGCAAACCATCATAGATTATCATTGTCTGCTTCATAGAAACTGGCTGAATGGACCTTTTAGATTCCTAAGCATATGTCATCTTTCCGAGATAATTAGAAGGCACGTATCCTTTCTGGCCTTTGGCTTCTGCTAGCCACCATTCTTTATTGCCACTCAGGTCAGAAAACTGAAGTATTCTAACCTTCTGATACTCCTGAAGACTGAGTTCCTGATCATTTCTTGCTTGAAATGCATAAACAGCATAGAAGGTCTGAAAAAGGAAAGCCACAAAATACAAACTGTGAATTCAGAAATGTAGCCATGTCTTACCCAGCCATTATGTCTTAGCATGAGTTCTGTATGTACAATATATTTAATAACATGTACGTACATAACTGCATGGTCTGTAATTGCTTACAGTATACAAAGAATGGGGCCAAAATAATAAGTACAACTGAAGGGTCTTAGGAATCCAGCGTAGGATAAGCTATCAAAGAGCACTGCACTAAAGTTTTCAGCTCACATCATGCAGCCTTGCATTGGCTGGAGAATTTACAAGGTTTCGAAGGAGAGAAACAGCTTGTCTAAATCTCCTACTCTTAAATATGGCAGCTGTTAAGATGGATCTCTCAAACCATCTTTTCAGCTGCCAGAGATCCTATCTGCAGTGATCTGATCTGAAGATGGTAAAAATTTTGGGCACCTCTGTGCCTTGCTTATCATCTTTGCTACAGCTGTCTTGTTAAAGGTAAGTGGAAAAATCCCCAGGCAGCTCAAATGAGAACTGTGTGACGTACATGTGGTGGTGTAATGCAAAGGTGTGTTTTCTGTGAGACAAGACTGAGATTTGCAGTTGAACTGATTAGCTTTTACCACTTTGTAGCTATTTAAAAAAGCCAAAGGACAGAGGATAGCAAATTCCCCATGTCATTCTGACAGATTAGTACAAGAATTTTCTAGTGCAAAAAGGAACTATTTAAATTACAGCCATTATAACTGTGGATTTGAGATGAGAAAAATAAGAAGACGGGCACAGCAGGTATCCTACTTACATGCTGATCATCCATATCCTGAGAATCTCCAGCCCCTGTGCTATTAGTTGTGTGATTTTCACAGGAGTGAACAGATGAGTTGCTGTCACTCTTCTTGTACCCTGAACTTGAGCTGCTGTCAGAGGATGGCCGTGAAGAGACAAAGAGGCTGATATTATCAAAATCATCATCACAGAAGTTGTTCTCTGCTATGTCCTTCTGCGCTTTGGCTGGATTGAAAGGCTTCAGGAAGGAGGAATACACATATCCCTTGAGGTCTGGATATCACAGTAAAAAGACAGAAAATTAAAGAAAAAAAAATGCAGTTAAACCATTTTATGCAGCTGTCAGTACAACATAAGCAGACAGATGGGGCCAGAATGAAAAGAAATCAATAGGAAGCTGTTATTGGGATGTTTGTGCAGAGAACTTACTTCCTGTGTCAACAAGCCATCTGCTAGTACTTTGGAAGGGATCCTTTTGCTCCACGACAGCCACCACTTCTCCTTCATGCAGATCAATATCAAATTCCTGTGTGGCATTGCACTTGCGCTTAGCTTGATACAGCAGTTCTGCGCTGTATGTAGACAGCAGCTTGGACCTGTGGTCTTCTGTTTGACGTGGGGATTCAAGCTGAAAAGAGTAAAAATTATTCTGTAGGAATAATGTCAAAGCAGGTCGTTGAGCAGCACAGATGCATAAAAGGAACCAGCGTACATACTGCATGTGGCAACTGACTGCACTTCTCCATGCAGATAAAGGAGTTAGTTACACAGCTGTATGTAACCAAATCTCCTTTGCATGTGCAAAAAGGGCCTGTCCAACTGCTATGTTAATAGCTGACCTATAACAGACAGATCTCGAAAGATATATAGGAGTATAACTAAGTACCTCTTAGGCAGTACTCTGTTCTTGTGAGCCTGCGTTCTGTATGTCAACTGTCACTGTTTTAACTGTTTTTCCAGAACACTGATCTTTGAATTCCTCTGTAAAGTTGCAAAAAGTGTAATCAAAAATTATCAGAGATGTGTTAAGCTCATGTAGCAACTTGCATGGCAAAGCACTGGGGCAGAAAATGAATTGAAACATAATGATCAGCTTTTTGTACAAAATTCACTTGCTCTATGGGCAAGGTGCTATGAACTCCTGGAAGCACGATTGGTTAGAGGGCTGAAAGAGAGGGGCTGTACGTCATTGTGACTTTAACATTGTGACTTTAACTGTGGTAGCAAGAGCACATATTCCTGCCTCTCTGATGCAAAAATGAATCCTGCAGCTTCCTTGGCTTCTCCTGAAAGCTGACTTTATGTTGTAGGGTCAAGTAGACTTCCCAAATGCTCTGTAAATGTCTGATAAGATTAGGAACCACAGGCATGTGGGTTTCTTAGTGGACTTCATGAATTTTCTGCTCTGGGGTGTGTACGTGTGTTAACTTGTGCATACACACAAATACACACAGAAAACCAGGATGAGAAGTTCTGAATAAAGGTAAGAAGATGTACTGCAAGAGTTTCTAACAAGAGAAGCAATCCAACTTTACATATACAGCCTTAACATGTGCATAAAGACCTAAGGATAATCAGAGGTGATCTCAAGTGGATTTCCAAGATAACAACACAAAAAGAGTGTGAAGAGTCTTAAGAAGTTACTAGTCAATGGAACAGCTTCATTCCAGTAACAATTCAGATTCCCGGTGAAGGGACAAAACCCAGACCTCTGAATGATATAAACATGAATTTCTTTCAAAAGTGATCAGAAAAGTGTTCTTTAAACAATTCAGATGTATGATACTCACTGGAGAGTGGGCAGGTTTCTTTTTTTCCAAGCTCAATTTTCTTTCAATGAAGGTTGCACTGCTGTTTTCTTTTACAAAATTCAGCTTGTGAACCTCCTCCATCAACTGATGCTGCACTTCACAGATGCTTGAGGAAGACAGCTGCAAACACAAGGGTAGGTTAGATCTCATGAACGAAATGGTAACGAGGTTTGAGACAGCGTATTTGGCTTAATGGGCTCAACACTAGGCATCAGAAATATGACAAGGTACTGCTGTTTCCTGCAGAGCCTATGGTGTGCTAGGCACAAGACAAAAAGATCTGCTTAAGAAAAGTAACTAATGATTACTGCTAGATTTACAAGACATAGTGATTTAAGTTGAATCATTAAAAAATATTCTAAACAGCAACAAAAATGTAAACGAGCAGCTTTGCATTTATGGTACTGAGCCACCTGCTTTCAGATGCAAATGTACATCAGGGTGGCCCGTGTGCTGCAGGGCTTACCCCACAGCTGTGTTTCTGTGAAACTGCGTGCTGATACCAGGTTAAAGACACGTGGATAAGCTGGCACTCTGAGGCACTGCATAAGTGCTTTTGGTGTGTGCCTAACTCCAAATATGTTTCCTGATGTAAACAGGGAAAAAAAGGAGGGGAGGGGGGGAAGAATTCATTTTTTAGGAAAAGCATCATAGAAAATAATGCTTGACAGCATATTCCAAAATGCTTACTGGTCAAATTACAGGGGTCCAATTTCTTCATGCAGAAGAAGCCTTTATATTGTTTGAATAGTGCAGCTCTGTTTTGATCCTGATCTCTTCTCAATTTTTTAGCCCTTTCCTGCCTCTAAAAAGTCAGCCCTTGGTGGAAGGGCATACTCCAGAAGGGCCTCACTGCATCATGTTTCTTATGCAGAATCTTGTCCAAACACAGTTGCCTAAACATGCCTCTGTTTCAGGTGAGTGGATTTGGAGATACTGTCATAGCTCTGTTTCTCAGGTTGCGAGTCCTCCAGGAGAGTGAAACTTTGTGTGATTTTCACACAAATTAATAATAGCTCCTTAATATTGAGGTAATCTTACAGAAAGAATTGAGTAGGTTGGAAGAACTGATGCACTTACGTTAGCTCAAATAGGCATCCTTGGTGGCTGTGACTACATAAGAGAAATTATTTTAACTTTCTAAAACTGCCAGCACAGACAGAACTATACCTTACTGACTTGTCCTGCCATGCAGGAGCTTCTGCAGTGTATCTGGATTTAGAAGCAACTTGTTTTTTATAGAAATTATTTCACCAGATCTCCTTAGCCTTACCCCTGCAGGTTTCTGCGTGACTCTGCAGGTCTAACACTAGCAGGAGAGTTCGTGCACTTTCCTAGAATTTCTCTTCCTGTGTTTTCTAGGTTGTTCAGGGCAGATCTAAAGAAACCAAGGCTTAAATGCTAAGAACTGCCTCCATTTTGCCCTATCATCTCTCTACTGATATTGCTGGAGCAGCTGCTTTATGGTCATTCTCAACAAAAGGTCTAAGACTGACAAAACTCAAGCTGAGAACTTAACCTTTGCTGAGCTTGCAAAGAAAGAAAAAAAAAAATGGGTTGTGCTCAGCGAAACAGTCAAAATCACAGTAGCTTTTAGGCATGTGTCCTACACACCTTACTCAAGGTATACAGAAAGAAAAAAAAAGAGATAAATAGGGCTTATGCTTATTTATAATTTACTTACTGGAACAGGCACCACCACAGCAGAATTTGATTGAAGTGCTGCAGACATAATACTTCTGAGGAGGGTAATGAAGCAATACAAACAGTTCAACACAATCTTTTTGGCTGCTCTGTTGAATACCTGAAGTTCTTCCACTAGCTGTGCATTTAAAGCCTCATAGTCTTTCTTTGCTAGATCAAGCTCTTCTCCTGTTGACCTCTGGAGGTAGCTGTTGTAGTCCAACAATTTGTCATAGCGTTTCTGGATGAGCTTTTGTGGGCCTGAAAACAAGGCTTGTAGTGCTGAGAGAGGAGTCAAAACAACCTTGTCTAGTTGAGCCATCTGGAAAGATATAAAATGGACCCACATGTTAGTTCATTCTCACAGTTCTTCAGAAACAGTAACAGGTTCAGCCTGATTGCAGCCCGTCAAGCAATCTGTTATTGACCTTCCCAAAGTATTGCTGTCAGAGGCAGCTTCAGAGCGTAGCATGAGTTAGAAATCCTTCGCAATGTTGCAAAGGAGGGGGTAACAGATTTGCAGTTTACAGTGTCTGATAGTGGATATGGTCCCCTGGAGCCCTTAGCCTGTGTTACTGTCCTCTGTGATACCATGGAGGAGAGACCAAGGCAAGGATCAGTGAAGGATAACCATGAGGACTGAAACTGAAGAGTAGCTGAGTGCGCTTTTCAGTGCCTTGTGGTGCTGCACTCAAGTAAAACTGAGAATTCCAGCCAATATAAACTCTAGAGGTCTTGTTAAATGACAATGGCAATCTTTGTTTCAAAGGATATCAAAACTTTTTTTTTGCTTTTATTTTTTTCTGTAAATAGCAGTAAGTCAATTCCTGTTCAAGCGAACACAGACACTTGATTAAGTTATGCTCTGCTTGTTATTTTTATCTCTAGTAATCAGCAACAGTACATAACTGGTAAAAAAAAAAAAAGAGATCCTTCTCAGGCATTCCTATTAGTCTCTAGTAGGAATCAAAGGATTAATATTGTGCTAGAAATATATTTGATAGTCACATGTAATATAGCACAGATTTTTGATGAGTAAACCTCATCATCAAGTTAAAGCTCTTGGATGTTCTATGCGAAGTAACTTGTTGGATCAAGTGTGGGAATAAAAGGGCAGCCATCCCTCTTCCCCTCCAAAGCACACCACGGTTGAGGGCACATCTGTTTTAGTACCCGGAGTGCTCTCCCAAGGCCAAGATGCTGTGCACAGGCTGCTAGCTTCTGTCTTATTTCCATTTGAAAAACTAGGCTGTGTTTAGTGAAGCAGTTTTTGATGTGTTAGGAAAAAAAAGTTTTTCCAAACTGCTGCTCTTGATTTCTAGAAGTGAAGAGGCTATTGTGGATTTCTGCCCTAAAGTTTTCCCTAAAACACAAGAGAGGAAAGTATCCATTTCTGACAAATGCAGAAAAGGAAAAAAAAATTTAACGTGAGCGTATTGCTGAGATCTCCAGTGATAACATACATACAGAAGAACACATAAGCATCTGCTCACCATGCAAAGTGAGGACAACATGGTTGGTTTTTTTAAATATACATAGGATAAAGACTTTATGAAATGTAAGACAAATAGAAAACAAGTAAACATAGTTATTAAAAATTTCCACAGTTAAATAACATTCAAATGTTTTTTAAAAATTATGTGAGGCTTCAGGCCAGATGGGTCCTGAGCCAGTGGGAGTTACAAAGTGTCTTCCAGAAAAATGGTTTTATGTTTCACCTGCTGCAGACTCCCTTCTGCTGCTTTGCTGATTCTGGAAGTGGGGTGGCGAAGGGTGTCGTTCATACTGCACACTCATCATTCAGTGTGATAGAGGGGTCCTTTTTCCTCCCCTTACGTACTCATTCATTTTAAAGACATCGAAAAGATATTTCTGATTATTAAGATTAATTTTTCAGTTTCTTTGTAAATTATGGAACTACAGAGAAAAGGAAATTACACCATCTCGCTTCCCTGTCATCAGACAGAGGAAAGCATAAGAAAATGTCCACCTCTGAATTTTACCAGGTTGAACTGTTTGAAGCAGCAGCCTGCCCCATTTTGAAGAGACATTTTAGTCTATCTTAGTAGAGTCAGATATTAGAGTTCCTTTGGAACCTGAAAGCAAGAGACTGGTTGAAAAACTTGACGTTTTTTCAGAGTTGTGTTACTGTTTTTTAACTGTTATGGGGCTACATCCAAGTTGTTCACATTTTCCCTTTACTAAGGGTAGTAAGTTGCTTGAAAAGGTAATAAAGCTGAGATTTACATGGATCTATGATTCCAGGAACTAATAGATCAGGACTATACAGCAAACATTCAAAAAAAAAAACAAAAACCAAAAAAAAAAAACACTATAACACTCAATAGTGGTAAGGAAACTAGAAAAAGCAGAGATCTGCTGCTCCTGTCTAAAGCTCAGCAGAAGCATGCAAACTTAGCACAGTGATTTTAGTTCAATCCTAGGAACTTACAAAGTTTTCTTTAGTTTTTTTAGGGAAAATACATTTTACTTGGACTAAGTTTTCTTATTTCCTATAGCAACTTATACAAAGAAACGCTCATCTTTCCCAGTGGATTCCTAAGGTTTTTTTGCTCCTTCTTGCCAAGTCTTCCTCACATACGTGTGTTCTCTGACACGCTGTTATCTATGTAAGGTTGGACATTGCATAAACTTACAAGGTCTTCACAGAGATTTGTAGGGTTGTTCATTTTCTTTGAGTTTCTGTTAGCTTCATTGTCTTTGTCTTGCAAAATTTCCTGAAGCCCAGTTATATTCTGTGCAGCCAGATGTATGGAATCCTAAATGAGAAGATGGAAGGAAGATGACAATGGGTTATGATTTATATAATGTGCTGCACCCGCTCATGCAGATACTGCAATAATATTGATGGAATCAGAAATATTTTCCATCTCTCATACCTATTTGCTTTTTTCTGTGCAGTTTCCAGGCATTTGGGGGTTGTTTACTGTGAAAATATTTTCCTGTGTTTTACCTATTTTCAGTGCAAACTGTTGAAGGATAAAGCTGTTAATGTTCAACCAAAAAAAGTTGTGCCCCAGATTGCATAAAACCATGTACCCACCTGTAGGTGCTGTAAGGATAATGAAATGTTCTTCACACATGATTTCACAGTCTTCTCTAAGCTTCGAAACAACTTTTCTTCCTTATTGAATGTCTGATCTTTCACCTAAATCAGATGTTTCCACTGTTATTTTGGAGTCTGGCTAATGAAAGAAATCTCTAGAGCTCTGCTGGAAAAACCCCAAGCTTTCCCTACACTCCTCCCTTTGAAAACAGAACAGATTGGTCCCTCATTCTCCCAAACTCTGATCTGAATCCAAGAAAAGTCGACGGCACTGGACAACATGACAGAGATTTCAACTTCTGCCAAGCCTTGTGGAAGCAGGGCGTTGCTTTATTATAAGCACATCTACATGTATTAATAGAAATATCTTTTTTTAATATATTTTTGCTGCATTTGGGGAAACAATGGTGAAAATATGACATAAAACATGATATACTTTTATGTCACAGCATTGTTTCCTTTGGTGCTCGTGTGTGTAATGGAGAGATTTCTCCCAGGCAGTCTGTAGGTGGAGCTGTTACCTCTACAGCAACGTCAGCTCTTCGGCTTGTAATCTCACAGGCTGGAAACAGGCTGCTTTTACTTTTTTAATGCTGTATATAGAAACCCTGAAAATACGTTTCTTTCTGCCTGGCTTTTAGTTAAGGAATTTGGGAAATTTCAAACCTGTTTTTCAGGGGTTTTGCTGTAAGGGTCACAGCATGTTTCAGAGATGTGAATTGAAAACTTTTTTTAATTAAGCAGGAGAGAGGGCTGAATCTATAACATCTATCTTGAGTCTAAGGTGATTCTCAAATATTTCAAGCTCAATTAAAAATATAGAAAATGAACCTTCTTAAAAATAATAATAATAATAAAATAAAAAGGCAGCTCTCCTCTTAATCCCATTTAATTCTACATTTCTCTGAATTTATAGCCTTGTCACTGTTCCAGTCTGCCATGGTGTTTTGTGGGAAAACCAGCAAAAATACAGAAATTTCCACTGTGCAAATAAATGAGCAGAAAAAAAGTAAATGTGGGTAGTTTGCGTCAGAGAAAGGGGGGAAACCACCGGTAAACAACAAAACAGGAAAAAATGGCACAGATCTTGTAAAGTCGCATCTAAAAAGGCAAATGACCTTGTATAACCAGTAGTCTTGTGTACAGAGATATCATTTTCAAGGTCAGTTATAATTGATTTTCTTTGAGATTCAGATTGAAGCTTTTCTGAAAATGTTTATCCTGGTAGGTTTTGAACTACAGCCTTGGAATTCTGAAGGAGCATTTTGTTTTTGCCAACGTAGCACGCATTGGATTTATCACAGAGTTCTTTGTCTCTGGTAGGTCTGATGTTTACAGGTTCTTAGGCATGTAGAGGCAAATTCTATGACCTTTATTAATTGGGACTATTAGTCATCTTCCTTAGAGGACTCAGAACGTGAAGGTTGGGATGGACAGTAAGGCACCCAGAACGTGTTCACAGCTCAACAAAAACTATTGCCAGTCCAACCACAAAGAGCTGAAGCTGACTTTCACAAAAATACTGGTCACTTCCTCTCTGCTGAAGATCACAAGCTTGAGGAAACTCTTAGATAAAAGAGGAAAGGATAAAGAATACATTATCTTGTTTTCTATTTCAATCACAGAGATCTTTCCTGTCTTATGTGACACTCAGAAAATGACTTTATAAATGATGCAGGAAAAAAGCGACACCACAAACTGTATTTCTAAATGTTTTTAGAAACGCCTGTGCAAAAGCAGCACTGAAGCTGTCAATGCAAATCTGCAGTTGGGTGAGTTAAGTACCTGAGGTTCTCCCCCTGTCAGTATTTTCAGATGGCTGGTGACCCTCTTGGATTTCTTGCTAATGGAGTGAATGTTCAGTCGAGAAAACTTTTCTTTAAGGCTTTCATCATCATCATTCTTCTTATACTTCAGCACTGCAGACAGAGAATTTCATGACACTAATAATCTGTATCCGTGGGGCTTTTCATAGGAATGGGGGCACAAATACAAAACTGCTTGAGACCAGATGCTTTGATGTCACTTGCTGTAATCTTGTGTCAAAATGCTTGAGATTAGGAAAACCCTGTTATCAATGCTAGCCTTGAGAATATTGAAGCTTCAATGTTGCAAGTCTATAAGAAACAGCACTATCACTGCATCTTAATTATTATTGGTGTTTGCAGCTGCATTACTGATGATGAACATGGGTATGACATGTATCCTTTTATCATTTTCATGTTTTGGGAATCTGCATCCTTTGTCAGGTAACATAGCTGGCCAAGGACAAGTGACATTAAGGCATCTGTTATTTTGTTGAAACCCGGTGTATTGCACAACTTAAGTAACACCAACGAAAACTGTTGTGGCATTATGACTGGAGTTGAAACCTCTCTTGCAACTGCCAGCCCAAACCGACAGAAAAATTCACTGTTTTTTTTTCCTTACCTAAATCTTTCCTCCTTTTGAGCTCATTGATGTTCACATTAATATTTTTCATAGCAGAAAGGGCCTCTTGTAGTGCTTTGTGGTCAGGGTGAGAAGCAGGAGTTGAATTCAACAGTTCACAGAGTAACAGGGGATATTTCATTACTCGCTGTACTGGCTTGATCATCAGGGATCCCATGTCCATTAGATTTGGCTTTCCTCTATAATTTATACCAGGAAAAAGTCACATAAGGAGAAACTCCTTGAAGACAAAAACTTCTTATATTTCTGTCTAGTCATTGAAGCTGCTGCCTTTTATATCCTTCAACTGAGCTTTCAACTACGGGAAATATCAAAACCAGAGCAGTGCTTTGCACTGAGTCATAGAAGTGCAATCACCACTTAAGTCAAAAAATAAGATACATCTGTCAGGAAACACGGGCTGTTGCAAATGAAACCATCCTCCTGCCCCCTCAATGAGAAATACACACCAGGTCTGAGTTTTCTGTATTTTCAGCAATTTGCCAGACAATTGCTGAGACATCAGCTCTGAAACTGGCCCACTCAGTCTGAGGGGTGTGTATGGTGCAACTTGCACGGCATGGCACCCAAGAAGGGAGATGTAGGTGGGAGAGCAAATAACAGGAAGTTTGAGAAATACAAGCAAGTGGGAAGTGGGGCTACTACATCCTGCTCTGGCCCCTAAGCATTAAAATTGCAACATTTCCACACTGTGAGTAACTGAGATGCCTGCTCACTGCTGCATCCCTTCTCGCAACGCCTTTCAATTTGCCAGTATAAGCTTTGCCATCCTTTACCTGCTGTTTTTCTGTGCTGGCTTCCAGGAGGTGACATCACACTACCGAGGCTTTGGCAACAGGACAGAGGAGTCCTTGTCTCTCCTCATTCTAGCATTCTCCTGAGCAAACCTGGGAACACTGCAGCATCAGCAGTACCTCCCGTGAACTACCCCAGACTCACAAACACCCCTTGGAAGTGTGAGCGAGCTGGTGGGGACAGTGTGAGACTGTGGAGCAGAGTAAGGCTTCCATTTGCATGCCCAAAAAGGCTGTCTTGGAGGGAAGGAGCTGGTCTGACAATAACTGTGCAAAAGCTAATGCTAGGCAAAGAAGGATTTTCGAATGAGGAAAGCAGAATAATACAACATAGAAGGGAAGTACAAAAAGCAGAGAACATCCACTCAGATTTGCAGGCTGACATCTATTGTTTTGTGAGCAGAAAGAGCAGAAGAGGGAAAAAAAGGCTTTCATTCCCACTTTTATATGTATGAAAAGTACAAGAGCCAATCCTTACTGCTGACTAATTAACTAACAATTTGAATGCCTTTGAGAAGAGACATCTGCATATTTAAACCATCTCTCTTGCACAGACACTATCTGCAAAAAGTTCTGCATGAAAAAAAATTAAAAGTAGATGCCTTTTAAAGCTTCTTGATGTCCCCAAACATTCTTTTCATTTCAATCTCCCTCATTTCCCCCATATCCTACATTAAATATATAGAGCTATTTTCCCTTCTTTCAGCTTCTGGCAGCAATAATGAAAAAAAATCTTAAATTGTTATTGTTTTCTCTAAAAAGCCCCTTGAATGCAAATCTGTAGAAGCTGCCTCATGAATGGAAAAATCTTCAAGTATCTTCTCTTTATATAGTTGCACTTTGGACAGCTGCCCAAGTGATAAACAGCCCTCTGTTCACGTATCTGCATGACACAGTCTAGCAATATGGTTTGAGAGATAGTAGTTTGTTGTAAGATAATGACTCCCTGGGGCTCTGAATGCCACAAAGTTCAACTCCTCTAATTCTCCCCAGTGAGATTATCTGCTGATCTCCACTCTCCGTGGATGAGTCCCGTTTCCAGTGGGCCCAGCAAGCATGCGCTCAGCAGCCAGGCAGGACGCGGCCCTGCCATACGACCAAAACAGGCTTGTGACATCCATTGTGCAGAGAATTAAGTTGATATTTCATTTGCAATGCTGCTTCTGCCTCTCCCCCATCTTATTGTGAATTTAGCAAGTATGCTAGGTTATAAGTAGCTGTGCTAATCTCATCGCAGATTCTCAGTGTAGCTCTGCAGAGCGTGCAGCTGGCTTAGCTGCAGTGAGCTTCACGGCATACCCTGCCTCCCTCCTTACAACAAAGCAAGCTCACAGATGCAGAAGGACCCCCACCAGTTTAAAAAATACATGGTGGTGAGCTGTGCAAAGAGAGGGGACCTGGGGTTTAGTTTCACACATTTTTGCTGTCTAGCAGGTTAAGTCCTGCAGTGAACGTGACAGCCAGTTTGGTATCGCAGGGCTGAGTATGGTGTTGTGTTCAGCCTGGCAGCTCTGAAATTGTGTGCACGCATCACAGGCTGCAGCACATCTCAAAGACTTGAGTTTTACAGTTTACTATGTGTGAGCTCATATTAGCACAAAACAGGCAGGGCAAATAATTCGCTGTGCTGTAAGGCTCTCATGCAAACGCAGGGATTTCACTGAGGCTGCACAGTTGTTAATCCAAGCAGAATCCAACCAATCTAGTTGATAGCAATGAGCAGCTTTGTCTGATATGTGTACAATTGTTTTCTTGATCACACTTGAATGAAAAGTAACCTGGGGGATGATCTGAGGGGAGTTATGCCTTGCTTTCCAACTCGAACACAGTGCAGACTGAGCAGACTTTCAGGTGCAGTTCTGCACACGTTTTGCTGTGACTCCACAACTTCTGAAGTGTTGGAGATGGCATTTTGGCATGCCCTGCCTGTGTGCCTGCAGGGGGAACACAAATGCCACCAAGTCATGCAAGGTAGCCAAGCTCAGGGAGTGTTCCTGAGCTGAACATCATTCCTTGTGCAGCTTTACAAGAGCTAGTTCCAGTTCAAGAAGTGTGCTGTATCCTACACTCCACTGTAAACTGAAGGAGAAAGCTAGGCATTAACTTCTAGGAGGGTAGTGCAAAGTAGAGCAGCCAGTCTTGTGTTATTTCTACATACACTGCTCTCTCACGTGATCTTATTGTTACTCTGGGTATTTGGTGTTCCTCCTAGGACCTCCACACCTTTTTAGGAAGGAGTATAGAATCTCATTTATCAAAACCAATGCTAATAAAGTACTTTCAATCACAGAATAAATCTTGAAAACCCCAACCTAGGATTTCAACACATAAATCCTTTGAAGTCTATTTTATTTATGATGTCTGACTGACTAATTCTCTGATTTTACAGATGTTTCTCTCCTACCCACATAAAGCACACCTGCTTCTCTTTCCTCTTAACATTTCTGTCTGGGTTGTAATCGTTTTCTTTGGTTCAGCTAACCCATTCTCTTAGTCCTCCCTGCAGGTAAATTCAGGAGGTGTTGTATTTCAAGGATCCAGACCTGCTGGATGTCCAAAACCACAACCCTGATAAGCTCTCCCTTAAAGCTTTTCAAAAACGTCACATTGGCACAGAAGTCCCTTAACCAGAAGGTATCTGAGGCTGGGTGAGTGATCTGGCAAGGTGTTGCCAGACGTTTGTTCTTTTCTGATGTTCCTACAGCCATTGTCAGAGGGAAGCTCCCCAGAAAGATGGATTTCTCATATATTTAGGGCTACCAAAAGTGTCCTTACCTTAGAAATAGCTTTACCTATCAGCCTGGTGTGTACTGAGCAGGCCTACAGATGCATAATGCAAAGCAATTGAAGAGTGCCTGGATTTTCAGATTTGACACTGCAAATTGTTGACAAGCACTGTTGACAAGCATTGCTGAGGAGCTCAGAGCTCTCTAAGCACATTTATTAGACAACAAGGTGGTAGTAAAGGGCTCTGAATGAATTGGCATCCAAATTAAGTAGCTTCATAAACCACAAGTGTTGAAAGACATTGCAAAGCCAGTGCAGTTAGTAATTAGAAAACCAGACAGGCTTAGAGAAATTAAAACTGAGAGTGTTTTATCACATATGTCCTGGAGAAGTCTATGCATTCTACAGATATTGCTTAGTGTTCTTAAAATTTCCACATGTACAGTTTTAAGCATACTTAAGGTAAATAAAAGATATTTTAAAGATGATTTTACACATGAAAAAGACGTAGTACTTACTCTTCCTCGTACATCTTTCTGCAAAAGAAAAAGAACGGAAATATATATTAGCTCCTCCTAAAAGGACTTATACAGATCATGGGCCAGATTCTCAGATACACTTCACTGACACAGAGCAGCTGTAACTGGCCAGTTAACTTAGGTTTATGGCTGCTCTGTGTCAGCAGAACTGCACAAAACAGCCAGAGGGTACCAGTGAATCTGACCCTACATCTTTTTGAAAGGACAGCCCCAAATGAGAAAGGATTGTCAGGAGCCTGGATTTCACCCAGCCTTCTCCTAACTCTGTTAGAGAAGGCAGCTTGAGTCACTGTGCTAGCAACATCAGATCCTTAGCACAAAGAGAAAAATTAAATGTCTTTCCTACGTTATTTTTATGGGAAAAAGAATACATTTTAGACTTTTAGAATAGAGAATCAATTACATTGTTCAACTTTTTGAGAGGCTGTTTATCAACTGAAACCTCTTCAGAGTAGGATACATATGGAAAGCAGCAGAGATGTACTGTTGTTTTTTGGAAACATGCAAACATGCACACAGAACTTTTCCTCATGGTACAATTAAACTTGGAGAACCTCACCCAAATGCAAGGGAACTAGTATTAAATGTGGAGGTTGGTGGCCCTGCTTGTGGCAGGGGGGGTGGAGATTCATGATCCTTGATCATGAGGTCCCTTCCAACCCTGGCCGTTCTGTCATTCTGTGATTCCGTGGAACCACAGTGTCCCTCCACCTCTGCATGAGACTCTTCTGGTATTGAGTGCTGACATCATATAATCAGCCACTGCTTTCTGACCATCTGCACTTTCATCTCCTTGCCTATCAGCAGCCAGAGGAGCATCTGGAAGCTGGTGTTTTCATTGCTTCTGCACCATCAGCTCTTTGAGTACTTCTGACGTCCCTCTGCCCCTGTAATAGTTGACCAGAATACTTCAGACTGAAAGCACAGCAGGTAGTTGCCAGCATCCTTTCATTTTTACCAGCTGCATTTCTTTGGCTAAGCTAGCAAACAACATTCCTGTTTTGCATAATCACTGCTGAAACATGGCTTTCTACATAATTTGGATTTGTGCATGCCTCCATACAGACACCTACATTTAGGGATGGAATTTCTCCCCTTTAGTCAACAGGAGGCGTAGGAATCTAAGCATGGCTAATTAAATCTGATTTGTCTGTACAGATGTGCAGAGGGCTACTTGCAAATTTATCTTGATACAGAAGTTTTTTACAAGGCAGATATTACTCAGCTGAAGAACAGAAGTCTCTTGCTAGACCTCTTTTTTTTTTTTTTTTCACTGTAATAGTATTCTTCCCAAGGAAAAAAGAAACGATGTAAGAAGTAAGCAGTTTTCAAGAATAATAGTCACTGGCCCCCATATATCATATCTCACAATATAAAACAGTCTGTAAATTATTTGGTAAAATTCGTACATAATTTTCTTCCTAGGACAAGTGCTCTCTCATCAGAAGTAAAAGGTTTAGGTGACCACAGCTGTGCATTTGAGTGTGCACCTTCAAGTCTTAATATTTGGCCTGGCTGCTATTTCTAGCCACTGGGAGAAAAGTGCAACATAGTATACATGAAATGGCATTTTTTCCTTGGTTCCTGTTTAAAAGCCAATCAGAAAAGAACATGACAAAATGAAGCTTCATTCTGGGGAAGGTTCGTTGCTTCCTGCTACCAAAGGCTGTAATGGTTCAGCATAAAATATCCTTTCTCTTCACAAATCCCACCTGCAATGATGGAACAGAAGCCTCTCCTACTGCCTCTGGAATTCAAGTGGCAACATCCGCCCCAGCACATACACAGACAAGATCTTTTATGTTTGTCTCCTCCCATATCCTCTTGCCTCAGCAGAAGGGATGAGTGAATGACAGGGACAACTTCTCTTGATTAGCCAGAAAAGAATACTTTAGGAGTCAGCAACTGAAACACCCCCTTAGGGGAGATACCTGGCTATCCATTAGCCTGAAAGCCAGAGCTTATGTGAAAATCTGTTTCTTTCAGCTTCCAAGGTGACTGAAGCCTCAGTACTCTGCAGATATATTTGGTTATATATTTACTACCTGGCCATGGTGCACAAAGTCTTATTTTCCGTATAACCTTTCTTCAAAGTAAACATTTATCTTTTAATTTTGTTCATGTTTTCTTCTGCTGTTATTCTCAGATTTCACTAAGATATACTTTCCATCTCCTAACACATCTCTGCTGTCTGATCACTAGCTGGGGGATAATTGGAATATCTGTTGCTGATGTACACTCCATTAATTATTTGTGATAGCTTTGCATTTCTTGTGGAAGTGCACAGCACCAGCCTTTTCTGGAGCTGGAGGGAGACCTATGGTCTGAAGGACTGGAGTATGCTCCCTCCTGACAGCTCTGTGTAAGATTTTTGAGAAAGTGAGGGAATAAGGGAGCTCGCAGAAGAGAAGCGCTCCTCATAGAGAAAGCAAGCTGGTTCTCAGGTGCAGGAGGAAGCCACACTGGAGGAGTACGTTTCCCCCAGGGGCCGGTGCTGGAGTCAATGGCATGAAGGAAATTCCACTGGTGGGACCTGACAGCTTGTTTCAACATAGGCCACTTTCAAATACCCTCATCGTGAGGTGTCGAGCATTGCTGCAGATCTCTGGGGCCTTATAGTGGGGGTCCAGAAACACCAGTATGTATGAATAGCTCCACTGCATGCCATTTTAATCCAGGCAATAGAATCGCTGAAAATGGGGCCAGTGTGTTTCCTAGGAGCTGGGCAAGGTGTCCCCAGCAGCCCATTATATGATGCAGCATTTCTTCTGCCAGTATGGGGCACTGAAGCTAAGGGAAGAGAAATCTTTCTTGTGCTATTTTTGGCCATCTTAGAGAGAAAGAAATCTAATCATGGCCCCTGGCTTGTCATCTTTTCATGAAAGTAGCATAAGCCAGAGCTTCCAGCAAGCCTCCTAAAACTCTGGATTTACAGGGGACCTTTCATCTGCATCCATTTAAAATGTTCCCTGCCAGGCAACTGACTATGGACGGAAATCATCATTTGAAAAGATCTTACTTTAAGGACTGTACACAGTGTCTTAAATGCTGCTTCAGTTCTTCATCCTTTTCATAGGATTCCAGCATGGTGTGTGCATCATCGTGGCGATAGCAATAGATTTTATATGTGTCTTCTAGTGGGCCTTTAATCTGCAAGAACACTTCCCCTGTGAAAGAGAAAAACAAAGCATGTCAAGCCAGACAACAGCATCTCAGAAGGAGTTTTATTATTCCATCACATTAGCCGTGAGCTAAAAAGGCTGCTTTCCACTTTACTTCCCTTAGAAATGATCTTGTGTGTTTATGTGCATTATTTATTACATGTATTTCTCAGCTGCTCATCTTTGTCACAGCCAGGCACCATTATACCAGTGTTAATGCACAAAAATTCCCCAGAGAACAGGGACAAAATCTCTACACCTGCACCCCTGCGTATACAATCCCCTACTTCACTGCCCCACCTTAACACCTCTGCAGTGAGAACCGGAGAGCTGTGCTGCTAAGGAGAGACTATGTTGGCCCTGTGAGCTGGCAGGAGAAACAAGTGTAAGGATATTCATTTTCCTTTTGACTTTTTTTTTTCTTTTTTTCAGCTGGATATGAACTTGAATGGCTTATAACAAGACTTCATCTTCCATTAGTCATTTCATATTTATCTGTTTTGCAGCATCCTGAAATGGCAGTTGTTAAGGCCTGGAGTGGGGAATCTTCCTCACATGACAGAGAAACAATTTTCACCTTTTCCTCTAACAAATTAAAACCACTGTGGATTGCAGTCATTTCTATACAGAATGAAACAGGAAAGTATTTACATTTCTGATCCTCTGTTACATTGTTTCTCCTGAAAAACAGTTGGGAATTTTAGAGGCACTGAAGTAGTCCGGCACCCATTTCCCATATAAGTTTGGTGCCCGTTTCTCTCAGCTTGTAACTCCTGTGCTGCTTTCTGTGTACATAAGAAATACTATCTAGGCAGAGAAAGAACGCTTCATCTCTTCTGCTGAGAAATTCATTAGGTTCTCACACCCTAATATAGCAGCATCCTGATCAGCATCCTTGGAAATGCACATAATAAACAATAGTGATGGTGAAAACCACTGTCTCAAGCATTTACAGAAAAATTACATCTACGTGGCAACCAGTCAGATGTTTTATAAACACTCCTGTTGAGTTATAGCCGTGATTATTAAAGTTAAAAGCTGAGCACCACGTTAATTGGGAGCTCTATTCATTCACAGAATGAGCACAAAGCTGTCAGGCATCCTGCCTCTTTCATCCTGACCGAAGTCGGCTGTTTCATAACACATTGCATTGAACTGCTCTGTCTTAGAGTGAAAAATGATTCAGTTACCACAGTAACACAACTCTGGGTTTCTTCCCTAGCAGAGAAGGTTAACTGGGCTGTCTAATGCATGTTGGTTTCAAGGTGTGAACAAGGGAACAACAACAACCGGGTTAAGAACACAGAAGTTCATTTTAGTTACTGTAAGGCCACAGTCAGAAAAGCACCTGCATCCTAAAGCTGCATCTTCTTTTGGGGGCTCATCTCTGTTTTCTCTGTCTTGTGCTAAATGGTGATGCTGATGGCTAACAACACACACTGCATCCTGACTTCCCTGTAAACTATACAGGGCCTTAGTTAGCCAACAATGTAAGGGGAAACCATAACAAGCTTTCTCCTGATCCTGTGCCCTTTGTAGAGATGCTGAACTCTCACAATTATCATTAACTTTAAGCAGAGTGCTTAGCACAGCCCATAATACATGGAGCTCTTAAGAGAGATAAAATTTTCTGCAGCAAAAAAATGCAAACTATACACTTAGGCTTCCCTTCAGCATATACTGGAGCCTGGAAATAGTCATTCTCTCCTCCAGAATGGAAAAGATGAGAATTCACTGGTGTATTGTGCCATAATGATAGATACTTTCATTTATGATAAAATAATGAGAGAAATTATGTGCTAATTTAATGGATGGGATCTTTTAAAAGCAGTTGGGGTCCTTAAGCCTAAATTTCTTCTTGGTTCTGTGATCATCAAGTCAGTTGAACACTGAGCATATCACTGCGGTAACTTGCTTTATGGACCAAAAATGCATCACAATTGGGCACAGGTTTATATAGAATGAGTATTTTGAGCATTCTGACAGATCGACATCTGCCTAATCTGCCTCTTCTTGAGCATGGTGGTCAGACAGTCTTAAAGAGGCAACCCTAGGTGGAAGGCTTCAGTGGCAGCAACACTTTCTCCTTACAGCTTTCAGTGATGCTTCCTGTGTGAACTCCTGTGGGAGAGGGAAGAAGAAAGGGCCCAATATTTAAAGGCAGGGTAAAATTATTAAGTCTTCGTATTCCTCTATGTACAGCAACCAGATCACAGATAAGAAAAAGCACAAGGGAGAACTAGAAAGATGATTTGTCTTCTACTGCTTTTATCTTCATAAGACCAACCACCAAACCTACATTAGCATTTTAGCACAGATTAGGAGGGGGCTTTTAAAGCAGTCTCACTGTGCCTAATCTCCCATGACTTGGCTGTGTGGAGAAACAGTTAACAGACACATAGACTGGATCCTTTTGAGGTGGCAGTTACCAGAAGATATACTGCTAGGGCACAGCATAAAGTGTACCTCTCTACAGGAATAGGCTAAAGCTAATCTGAAGTAAGACCTCTTGAAATTTGAATACCAGGTCCTCAGCACCAACTGTTCTGTTATACGAGTCTGAATCTACAGGCACTACAACTTGTCAATGTAAGTATATCCTAAGATGTGAAGACTAAAATTAGACATCAGTACAAATAACTACATAATCGTGATTTCTAACTCATGAAACAGCGGTTCTCCTCAGCCTCACCATGACTGGGCTTCCTTCCAAAGGAAGATGTGTCAATGGAAGATGTTTAAATACCACAAACACAATAGGATACGATGGGTGTGCTAAACAGTTTCTCATCCTACAGAAAAAGACTGGCTTTAACAACTTTTACAATGAACATAAGGGAGAATTCTGAAGACACAACAATAATCTGCTCTATTTTTGAAGGTGACAAACTTAGTAACTTATTGTTTACAACGATGCAATTATTCTCCCTGCTTTAGACTCAGTCTTTAGAAGAATTGCTCTGATCTTATGTTCCATCTTTTTCCCTGCCATAATTTAGCCAACTTTCTGTTCCAAAATCCCATACATTTTGATGGTCCTTTGTCTGATTCTGGAGAAATACACTGTACTAAACTGAAACTATTTGTCCTTACTTCTGGATATGGCAGCAAACTGAAAGAATGATTCTCCCTGCTGTTGAGAAAGCCACTTCCTGCTAGAATAGAACATTGCTTATTAAGGGTATGACTCATCATGATGCATTTTTATTGAAATACTGCCAAACAACACAGTTTCATCAAACTACGTTAAGTTGTTGCCTTGGCAAACCAGATTGAGACATGCTAGGATTAATACCTTTTCCCAAGCTTTAATGTGTTCCCTAGCCAAAGGGTAACTGACAATTTTTTACCCTGTTATATTTCAAGAAGATGGCTCTTTCTATAACAAGTTACCTGTGGTACATGGTCACCATAGTGAAAAAATAACCCCTCTGACCTCTGAATCATAGCTGAAAGTTTTTTAAGCTAAACTTGCTAACTTTTGCATTCAAGCGAATTACGATTTCTCAGTTGATTTCTTAAGCTGCATCACCTACCACTTCTACACTGAATAAGCAATTACAGAAGAGCTGATGAATGGAAACTTCTTAAATCTCTCCACCTGTGCCAGAATGTGAAGTGAATAGATCCCAGCCATAACATTTATGGCCTGAGTTACTGAATGTATGATTGCTGTGATATATCCTGGGGAAATCTATTTGCTAAAAATACTCATGATTCCTACAGACATTCCTACACAGATTCACAGAAGCTCCATATTGATTACTGCTTTCTTTCTTTTACTGACCATGTCTCTGTTAATCATCATTTACATTAATTATATTGCCATTAAATATGTTTATGATATTTGGGTATGGATTTTTTTTGTGACATTTTTAATATTCTAACTGATCTTAATGCATTTCTAAAATGGTACAGGTATGAACATGCAATATAAAAGTTGGTTTAAGCATAAGCAGTTGGGTAGGTAATACTGAACTAGATTAAAATGATATTATCATTATATAGCATAACTCAGTGTTGTAGTTTTCATTCATGATAAGCTCATTTTCTCCCTTTCTCCTTCCCCTCAACATCCAGAGGAGCAAGCACCATGATCAAGCCTGACATGAGCACAGCAGAGCCACTGGACAGGTTTCACATCTCCTTTTTCCTGTATTACTGTGGACAGCTTGTAGCACATTACTCTCTGAGAATGGTGCTGGTTTAGTCTGATGAAGGTATAGGACGGGAGAGTGTTACATTTATTTTTTCACGTGGCTTTGTAGATCTCAAGAGGACAGTAAACATACCGATTACTTGCATGGGTGGTTCCACATCTGTTGTGGCTTCTTCCAGCAGTGACAGCAACTTGGCTGATATTTGATGGACTGATTCGATGTTGCTAAACAAGCCATCCACGTCAAAGCGAGCAATCTAATGGAATACAAATATTAAGCAACCACAGAGAAAGGATAAAGAAGGACATTGTATTTTACAGGCCTTCTCTTGATAAGGCCTTTGTGTTCAGCACTCAAGGAAGCATAATTTCTGCAAAATGTAATATAAACATCCTCCTTGTGACTTTTGGGACGCATACAGTTTTCAGATCAGTAGAATTGGGTTGACACAGTTAACAAAGGGCATTTTATCAAGAGATTTTAATGCTGTTTTGAACTACTAGGAAGGAAATAATATTATCATCTGAATGAAGAAAAGTTATTTAGCTGGCTTTAAATCATGATTTTCCCATTGAGAAGAAGAATAGTTGTCAGGGGATTTGATTCCTTGTTTTCCAGTTGTTCATGGCAGCTGCTACATGAACTGGGACCTTGGTGCTGTAGTGCCAGCCATGAGGTACGAAGACTTTCAAATGATGGTACCATTTTAAGTTAGTTGTCCTGTAAATCTGAAGAGTGCAGTCAAGATCATACAATTTCCACTAAAACTTACACTTTAAAATTCTGGTTATTAATATAATCAAAGGCAGAGACGAGAAGCACAGCACTGACATTTTTTTTTTACATCAGCAAAAAATTTGTCTCCATATCATATTGTCTCCCTTACTCAAATTAAACAAAAAATATTCAGGACACATGCTTTTCATACAGCATACTCCCTTGTGCAGCTGTGTGATAGTTAATATTCAGGGACAACTGGGGATAGCCAGTGGTGACGTGTTAACACTGAGAACAAAAACAAGACTGATTTTGACATCCATATCTGTACCCACTGAACATCCCTCTCCATTAGAAACAGAATTGCTTACTTGCATAGCAGCTCTCCAGATGCTGGGAGGATCAGATTGCATGCTGCTGTAACCAAATCAGCAATATACTTTCAGTTCTACCGTAGTTAATTTTTTAATAATTATTATAGGGCTAAAACACTTTTTATTAGAAATATGAAAGAGATCCATTCCTAGGTCAATTTTCTAAATGTTATCCTTCTCTAAACACACTACAAACTTTCAAATATGGTAGTTCATCTGAGAAGTTGACTTCATACAATAGTTTGAAAGCCTTTCAAAAATTGCAGAGGTTATTACATTAAGATAGTTATAATCTCTACTTTTCCTCTGTATTCATCTGTCACTGGACATCTGACCTCCACTCCAGCACAATGCCTACATTGCTTTTGGAACTATGTCGTGCCTAGACACACATGGTAACATGGTGACAAAGGACAAAATCAAAACATATGTTTTCAGTTGGTTGGACAAGAACAGAAGAATACAACGTGTCTGTTAAAAATCTCAGTGAGTTTGAGCACAGAGTGCCCTCACTGGATACTGGTTGGGAGCCAGCAGAGACTACTCCAAAGCAGATGAACAACTGAGAGGAGAAAGGAGTCAAGAACTGCTTAGAGTTAAACCAGCAGATGCCAGCTCTTCCAAAAATGGGTTGTAACAAATTCTAACAGTTTTAGGAAACAAAGGGATGGTCCTGCAGGATTTTAAACAACATGGGTTTCAGTGGCCACATTTCCCTGAGGAGACAGTGTCTTTATCTCCAGTACTCCTATTCTGTGACCAATTGTTGGAACCACATATACAGAACACAGGCTTACGATCTGTTTAAAATCCCTTCTACACTGTATTAACAGCAGATATCATTTGTGCAGCTTCTGTGAACGCTGTGTTGCAAGCCCCACAAATTTAAGTCTTTCTCTGGACAAGCTCTTCTATTCCCAGCTTGAGACTGCACAGTTTTTTTAGAAATTGAAATATTGTTGAGGAAAAGGTGCTCTTTGAAGTCCCAGCTGAAAAGGAAACTGAGTGTCATTGGCCTAATAAGATCTTTTGCCTGTAAGATAGCTTATGAGCTTTCCTTCCTCAATTTAGCTTTTCTGTGAGGAATGCAAATTTCCAAGGCGCTCACTGGGCTGTCTGTCATGCATGGTGTCTCTCCAGCACAGCTGTCAGAGAAGCCGGTTGAAGTAAGTTTTAAGATGGAACTTAACCCTGATGGTAAGGTTAATGCCATTCCAGGCTGTTGCCATGGAAAATATTTCTTCCTATTGTTTTTTACTGCTTTTAGAGGTGCCAGTAAAGGTCTGCTGGGGCATGTGCCAGCGGCTTTGTGCACAGCAAAATGGATAGGGGAAGCTGCCATTGCAGCCTAAGCCTGGGAGCAGGCATATAGCATCTAAGCTGCCCTCTGGGCAAGCACCTTAACGCAAAGGTTTTACATAGTTGCAGTGACAAGGATCAGAAGTGTATCAGACTTCCCACTCTCCTCACTACAGTCCTGGCACATCTGGCTTCTGGAAAGCCAGCTCTGGACCTGCATCAGGCACCATGCCACCAGTCAAGTTGCCATCTGTGCTTGCCTTAAGATTATCTGCAAACAGAGCGTAGGTGAATTCGGATCTTGACGTCACCCCCAGGTCCTCCACCCTTGGCACTTACCTGCTTGTTTCTCAGAGGCTGAATCACTTCCTTGATGCAGAGATCCAGGTCATTGATATAGTCCCTCTCTGTCTGCATGAGCTCTGCAATGATTTTTACCCTCTTGGCCATCATGCGTTCGGTAGTTTCCTCATCCTCCCGTGGCAAGGTGGCAGAGGATGTGGATCCTGACTGTGGGGCCATTTTTTCTGTTTGAAAGAGTATTACGGGAGGTCTGTAAGGAACATCATCATTTCATCGTCCCAGCCATGCTTCCCCTACTGCTTGAAACATAAAGACCCCAAATGCTCTCAGTGCCTTCCCCACTGAATGCAGTCCTGCGTCACACTGAAACCCAAATACAACTGATGCCCTCTAAAACCACAGTCTCAGGCTGAAGTCTATTAAGATTTGGTGAAGGATGAAAACCTTCCTGTGGAAGGAAAAGACTGTGTTTATTGTAAATTTCACTGGAATAACCATTGTTCTATACGATGTATTACTGAGGCCTGTTCGTGGGTCTGCAGGTACGGATGATGATGAAATCTGTAATTCTGATAAAAGAGTTCTTTTAAGAAGGCAAAGGAATTACAGGAGAGTATGGGAAAACTTTAAATGATCAATAACAAACACTTCTTGTGACAACAGAGACGAGACCACTGGGGTAACAAGATTCTTATCTACTTTTCCACATTTAAAACCAAACCTGCTTAATTTGTTATAAATACATGGAAATGCAAGGGAATCTTCTACAGACAGGTAATTTATGTATGCTACAGGATCTGCACACAACCTACTGATCTGTAATGATGGCTTTCCCTTCAGCTGGTTCTGAAGGCAACCTGCAGGCACTCACAGTAGCTACACAAAGGGCACAGAATTTTGTTAGTGTACACTGACAGTCTGTATTTTTCTTTACAGAAAACACAGGAGGAAAAAGTGGAAGATTTCAGAGGGTATTCTGGTGTTTTCCCACCAGCCACAAGATGGTGCAGAGTACCAGCAAAGACAGATGGATCATTACCGTGCTCATCTCCGCATTACCCAGGTCGTGGCTTGACAGCATCGGATTTTCTCGCTCAGCAGCAAAGGACGGGAATCTCTGCTGAGGATCAGGCTGTTATGCCTTGATGTCAGCTCCCCGTAGGAAGTGTACTGTATAATGAGCCACAAACAAGCAGGATCTGATGCCTTGCTGGCTGATAACCAATACTGAATAGATTGCTGTTGTTTGAATTGATTGTTGAAGGCTCAAGTGAGTACTCAAGTGAGCATCAGATGGAGCCCAGCTCATTCACACAACGCAGGTCAACGCTGCAGATGATAATCTGGAGTTGGACTTGTGACAAAGCCAGGCAACCTTCTGGAGAGAGGACTTGGAGCTGTCTTCAGTTGTAAAGTCTTCAGCTTCTTTCAGTTGTAAAATCTTACAAATGCAATGCATCATCAGACTCAGGCCTCTCTACAATGATGCTGACAGCTGATATTCAGAAAAAGGAAGTTTTTATTACTTATCCTTCTAGATAAACTGATGTGACCACAGCTTGATTTAAACAGCTGCATTGGAGACTGCACCTCTGCTTCTGTCCTGGTAGTTTTCAACAGGAAGGACAAGGAGCCTGAACAAAGCTGGGGTGAGCTGCTTTTCCAGTTGTTTTTTTTTTTCTTTTTTTCTATTTTCTATTTCAGTGTACTTCCCTTCTCTAAAGCAAATCTTCTTTCTACTACTGAGTCTTAGTATTCACATCTCTTCATAACACAGGCATAAACATTTTGTCCCAGTGTTTGTACACAGACAATGGAATGAAATGGAAAAAAGAGCAGGATGTCTCCCTCTTCAAGGCCTTGGACCTGGGAAGAATTTTAAGCTGAATTCACCCTGCCTGTGAGTGTATGTCTTGCATGGGTATTCATCCCCAAGGGTGCAATGTGCTGAAAGAAATGGACTCAGTCCTCACTTTAGTGTGGAGAGCAGGAAGATATTCTAGCACTTCTTCATGGCTCCCTCTGAGCCATTGTCTGCTGGCATTGTGGAATGAGATCTCCCTGCCTGCTGCTGATGTGCTAACACGGCAGGTGGTAACCACAATTACAAATTTGCAAGGAACCACACAAACAATCGAATTTAGTTCCAGTCCTGCACCAAAACCAACATTCTTCTTAAAATCGGGTGTGAAATAGTTTGTATGTGTGTAACTGAACGTGAGAGTTCAAGAGGAAGGTCTTAGAAATGTTTTGTCTTACATGCAGCACCACTACGGTATCAGATGGAACCTGAAGGAGAATTCAAGATGCTCTGTAGAAGAACTCCATCTTTTACAGTAGTGGCAGTGATGGCATTACAGGAACAAAACAAAGGCGCTGTATCCCACCTCAGGCTCAAAATCACAATCCCCAGAGAGGCTGTTTTTTTCAGTTTATGCCATTAGATCACCCTGATCAAATTTGATTCAGGAATTATGTCAGGGCTCATCTATTATCCTTATTTCATGATAGGTAATAATGCCAGAAAATAAAAACCATTCTCAACATGAAGAAATAACGGTGAGAAATAGCAGGTAGATGCTGTTTCCTTACAGAAAACATGTTTTTTAATAAAAGTACTCTTTTTTTACTAGTAATATAATTTTTCATTTTCACTCAACACATTCACGTTTTCATTTTAGACATGTCTGTCTCTGTAGAATGCAAGAGAAAGATACTGAAATGATAATTTAAGCCAAAATCTGTGATTTTATGTTCAACTGATTGCTTTTGACCAGTTTAAGAACATTAGTAGCCTGCTGAAATCCTTGTAGGGTAAGTGAAAGTTTACTGAATGCACAAACAGCAAGTGAGCATTTGGAATACAGGCAGGCTTGTTTCTACCTGATAATGTGTACTAGGCCTGGAGAGAGGATTGGCAGGAAGAGACATTGCTGACAATTAACAATTATAGTAAGAATTCAGCTTATTAATCCTTGGAAGTGACAGGTGTAAAAGAAAAAAATGGTCTCTCTTGAATGGTTTATTACACAAGTATTTCTTAAGACGTATGTCTTAAGGTGATTGGTACTTCTAGTAGATATAAAAATGTAAAGTGGAAGGCATCAATTGCAATTGTTACTTTGCATGGCCAGTTATCTGCAGGAGCTCCATTTCTGGATGATTTTGCATTGGTGAGGAAGCTTATGACTCTGGTTTTGAGCCATGAAAGTGCACAGCTCTACTCACATACTCACAGGACAAGGGAAGCTTGGTGCGCAATGCCACAGACAGAGCATCTGCATGTGTAGCAGAAGCAGTTTCTTGCAAGTGTGAAGACTAATATCATCCCTTGGCTGGAGATAATCCAGCAAAGCTGAGAGAGCAGCAGTGCACAAATACAATATCTCCTAGGCACATGGATAGACTGCAGAAGCAGTCAGGGCAAGTTTATAAGATAGATGCTTGCAAATTTCCCAGGCTTTCCACCCTATAGAAAGCAGCTCCCAGAGGTCTGGTCCAGCCCTCATGTCCCTGGGTGAAATGCTCAGGGTGGATATTAAGTTTGCCATGGGGGCCAGGACAGAGGCTTCTCCACACCTAAAGCTTTTCATCTGGAAGCGAAGGTAGAGGCATGGAACACAGCAACAAGTACAACATCAATGCATGAAGGGGGCAAGAGATCTTTTTCTTGCTCAGGTGCCTTTTGGACTCGAAAGTAAGCCCAGCTCTCACATGGTGCAGGTGAGAGAATTTTGTTTGGCACAAGGCATAAGTTATGAAGGAACAGCAAACAAATTACAGCATTACTGTATTTTCACAAGTGAAATTTGAACCTCACGCCACCTTAGATAAAATTATTCTCTGTGAAAGCAAGCCCTCAGATAGCCTGTACCCTCAGATAACCCAGAGACTGTACACAGGAATCTACACCACTTTTATCAGCTGGATTTGCAAGTGAGACATGGGCAGTTTAGGCATGGAAATACAAGAAGAATTGGGAAAGGGTTGTAGAAAATACCATTTTTTTCCCCACACACACATATATGCTGGCAGCATTATTCAGGAGCAGGTTTGTTGCTCAGGGGCAGGTTTGTTGCATGCTGTTACAGATGCAAAATGCCCCATGATGGAACATAGAATGCTGTGGGACCAGTATGACCTTGCAGCAGGCTTCCAGGGCAACAGGTTTGCTCATAAAGCCAGAGACTTACGTGCAATTAGGTCATTCTGTCTTTGATCATTTCTTGTTCCATAAGGTGCAGAAAATATTTACATTCAATATGCAAGTTCTTTCTTCAATTCCTTGACAGCAGCTTGCTTTAATTATATATGTGCTGACAGGACTACAGAGAGATCCCATGTGACCACAGGGGAAGGGAAGAAAGCTTATCATCAGGTGACAGAAGAATGCCCTCATTGTTAGCACCAGTACCTACAAACAAACCTTCCCAGAGCGTCATATGCTGAGACAAATACACTGCTCCAGTAGCACTGAGCGAGTATGTTAATAATGGGAGAACCAAGGAAGGGCTGCATCTGAACTGCTCCCCCTGGGGATATATGCACCTCCAGATCTGAAGTACACAGCAGGACTTTACTGTGCTAAGTGCTCTGCAAACACAGCAGCACAAAATGGATTCTGCTCTGAGAAGATGAGATCACTTCCCAGCCTGGCTGTCACTGCAGTAAGGTCAAGAAATACCTCCAGGTTTGTTACAGTGAAAGTTAACAGAATTAGATCCTCGGAGTTCAAATCTGCACATGGGGGCATATTTTCATCAAGCCATCTCCTACACATCGGGAAATAATCCAGACTTCTCCTCCTTTCTGTACTTCATTCAGCAAACCAGCTGCTCCAAAGATCAATACACTTTGCAACAGGAAATCATCTGCATTTTAGCACACAGAAAGTTAATCAGTAAGCACAAAGCAAAGCAAACAAGGAACTGGGGAGGGTCATGGAGGATCTCTGCTGCTGGCAGGAGATGCAGAGCCCAGGTCATCAGGTGCCTGGTGGGAAGGAGTGGCGAGCTGTGGGCTGGCAGGACAGGATGGAATAAGGGCCCTGCTAGGATACCAAGGGGTGGCAGCTTTTCAGGAGTTGTTATGATTGTGTGGGTTTTGACTTCATTTGTGGTGCGTTATTTCTCAGAGCTACATCAGACACAGGCAAAAAGCAAAATCTGGGGTTCAGCTAGCAGAACCGAGGCAATATGTTGTGATAGCTGAGTGATTTGCATCAGTGCATCTAATACTGATGCACTGAAATTAATGTATGTGTAAATCATTCGATAGCACAGATGACTCATTCCCAGCTAGTTAGAAAGAAGTTAGTATCTCATAGATTGGTAACGCAAGGAGTGTCTTCAAAGCAGATACTACCTTGCTGAACACTGTGAATGTTCATCTCCAGCTCTTTCTAGGAACTCACCACTTTCTATAGCTTGTTTTTCATACCAAGCACAAGTTTCGCATGTGCTTATTAACAAAACAACAACAACAACAACAACAAAACCAAGAAACCCTAGCAGAAGTGAACTATGTTTGAAACCTCTGTTTACTATTATGTCCTTTCTGGCTGATGGTGTCTATCCCCATTAGTCATCTACCAGTCTGCCCTGATTCTGCAAACGTGTACATTCCAGTAGGTACATCTATGCACATAGGTACTGCACCAGGATGATGACAGCTGTAGGTTAATTCACAGATTGATCCCATCATTAATGCAATACATAAATATTGATATTGTTACTTTTCCATCTGCTACTGATGGATTTTCAGCTGTAGGAGACCAGCACCTACCAGCTGAACAGCTATGGTAGTACTTCTGAAAACAGCTGCTAGATATTATTTTGTGCCACTAAAGGATAGTAAAAAGAGCATATTTGCAGGAGAAAATCCTGCACTACAGGAAATAGCGAACGTAGAGCTGGGCACTGCGTAGAAATATCTTAGAAGCTGGACCTAAGCTCTTGAAATGACCCTCCATATTATTTCTGCCTCAAGTCCTATTGAACTTATCTTCCTTAACCCCCTTCTTCCCTCTTTAGGAAAGTGATGCTCGCTTCGATCAAGGTGTACCTGGACCCATCCCAGCTGAGCTCTAAGTGGCTGCATGGCTGTCTCACCAACCTGACATTTGAAAGCAACACTTTGCTTCCCCTTATCTAAAATGGAGCTGGTGGCACTTGGTTATCTCACAGGATGAGCTGAAATGGGTGCATTCAGGTTAGTCAAGCTCTTGGAGAATATAATGGTTACTTTGCACCTTGCTTCCTTTATCAACAGGAGGAAAAGGGGGAGGCACTGCATGTCCATTCACACCTGAGAAGGTATTGAATAGACGTATCTAGGATAATAATCAACCTGAAAATGGTTACTTGCATTTTTTAATGAGTCCTTCATTTTGAAGTGAAAAACACTTGCAAAGGTTTGCACTTTGACAATGCTATCATTGTTCTTATCTTTGTAGACTTACAGAACCTTGATTGCCACGGTATCTGGCTGGTGGATCCCTTTCCCCACCCTCTTTTAGAAAGCAGTTTGGATTCCATATAAAAGAAAAAAAATTTCAGGAAGTCCACTGGGGTGCAAAGATACCTGACTCCTCCTGCTCAGCCTGGGTTGATTTTCATTAGCATGGTCCTGCAGGCTCTGACAGGACCCTGCTTCTCACTGGAAACCTGTCCTGCTCATGCAAGATTCACATCTGCACAGTTTGCTCCCTGTCCTCCACATCCTTGTTTGTGCAGTGCCTGCTACAGCTCTGCAGACCACCTGTTAGAAAACACATTAACAGGAAACTATGAGGAATTAACTAAACACGAAGCTTTCCAAACATGTGCCTCCAATTCATGCAGGACCAGATGCAAGTACAAACTATTGTCACTTGAATCTTTTTTGCAAAACGTTTATCATTTCAGAGCCATCAGAGACTCCAGACCTGACTATGCAACAGAGTGTTTGCATCACCAACATAACTGTTTGATTTTCTTATCAAGGTAGGAGAGCTGAAAAGTTTTGTGACAGGACAAAGGGAAATGGTTTCAAACTAAAGCTAAAAGTGGGGAGATTTAGACTGGACAAAAGGAAGAAGTGGTTTACACTAAGAACGATGAGGCACTGGCACAGGTTGCCCAGAAAGATGATGGTTGCCCCATCCCTGGAGAGAGCCAAGGTCAGGCTGGAGGGGCTCTGAGCACCTGATGGAGCTGTAGGTGTCCCTGTTCATTGCAGAGGGTTGGACAACATGGCCCTTAAAGGTCTCTTCCAACTCAAACTGTTCCATGATCCTACAAACAAAAACACTTCCCTCAATACTAATTGTATTTAAGCACTGATAAAAAAAATGAAAAACATACAAGGATTATCTCATTGGCATCAGTGGGTAACAGATTAGCTCTGGGACCTGTGATCCCCATCAGATCCAGGCACATCTGGATCACCACAATTAGATCCAGATCAGGCCTTTGCACACAGCTCCATGTCTTTCTACTAATAATACAAATACCCTTCAAAGGAATTTCTACCCACTTTGTACTTTAACTCTGAGGACAGGCAACTTCTGATTGAATGCAAAGCCTGCAGGTACCTTGTTACCCACCAGCATTTTTCTCGTGCAGACATAAGCATGCACAGCAAGCCAGCACTGGGTGGGCACTCTGCCATCTGTGGCCACAGCAGCCTCAGCTGGAGCTGGGAGCTGCAAAGCTGGATTTACCACCATGCTGGCCCGTGGCCATCAGCATAACCTCACACACTGCCATGCCAGCCAAGGCTTCCCTGCCTCCTTCACTCCAGACTTCTAGCAAGAGACTGTCCCAGAATGAGCAGACTGCGCGGGAGAGAAAGGGCTGGTGCATTTGGCTGGATCCCACTCTATAACCAGACCTGACATGGGCAGCCCACTGCACAAGCAAAACTGCTGTTCCAGTGACACACATGCATGTGTGCTGGGAGCTTGGCCACCCGGCCGCATCGATCCCCACTCACACCCGAAGCACCTCTGCCAGAGCCATGCCTGACTTAACTGAACATCTTTCATCTCCCCATTGATTAGTTGTCATGAGGACGCAACGCTGTAATCAATGAACCTCTCCGTTGCTGTCAGCATATGCAGCCCCCATATAAATCCTATTATTTTCTGGTTTATTATTTTATTTTCTGCTTTTATTGTCTCTCTGAAAGAAAATTGCTTCCTAATTAAATGCATCAAAACCATAATACAGTAACCCAAGGTATTTTTCTACTTTACTTCCCCATAAAGGATTACTGCCACAAGAGTGATTGTCATAGGCAGTTATATCACTATTTGTAATAAATGTTTATATTGTGATAATACTTAAACCCCACATTTGCGATGAGATCTTGTAGTTCAAGACCCTGAAAATCCACAGAAATCCATCAGCTTGTGTTTCAGAGCTCTCTCAGAAATGGCTATGCACATCCTTCATGCTTTTCCTCCATTTGTGGTGTTGCATTTAATTTGTAATTGACAGGCCCAGTACTGACATAATTTGGCAATTCCTGGCCCAGGCACAACTTGGTTATTTGAAAAGAAACGCTCTTCATAATGGTATAATTCAAACCAGCATATCCATCAAAGCATGCATTTGGATGTGTTTCAGCTCAGGCTCATACAATCTGAGCAACACATTAGAGATGCTGGTATTTTGAACTGAAAGACAAAACTGCCCTCGATGCTTCTGATCAGTCAGTGTACAGCTCACTGTGTGCGGTAAGAAAAGACAGCCAGGGTGGAGGCATGGCCTTTTCAAGTCACCGCCTGTGTTGCAGATGTGTTCTGGTCAAGAAGAGAAAGACCCCTGCTGCAGATGCATTGCACAGGAACACACCGGAACCTCCCTACCGACCTCAATTATATTTCACACGCTATGTGCACGATGGCATTTAGAAAACGTGAGTGGTGAGCAGGGAAAATCGCTCAGTCCTGCAGTACAGGTGCCTGGGTAGAGCCTGCCGTGCCCGTCTCCAGAGCCAAACAGCACCCCAGAGGCGCCGTGCTCCCACCCAGCGCGGGCAACGCAGCACCCAGCACGCCTCCCGGGTACCTTGCAGCTTCTGGCCGTACTCCGTCCTGTCCGACTGACTCCTGCGCAAGGCACCGTGCTCCCCAGTCCCGCTGCTCTCTACCACGGGCTCCGTCCTCCTTCTCTCCCCCATGTACAGCCTGTGCTTCAGCAGGGACAAATTCTTCCTCCGGCCCCCTACGCCGTCCGTGCTCGCCATGGCCAGGCTGGCGTGGGGCAGGGGATGAGGGGGTGATCTTGAGCAGGCTCACTGCTCAGGGGAAGGCTCAGCCTTTCCACCTGTACCGGTGCGGCTCCACCTCCGGGAAGCTGCCGCCCCAGGCTGTGTTTGCATTAACCTACTGCGTGCGTGTGTGAGCCCTACGGGGCCGGTTTAAGAGCCGGCCCAAGCTGCAGCCACCGCCTTTCCCTACTTCTGGGGACGCTTCTTGGCTCCTTTGGCTGCAGGGCGGTCATAATCCCTCAGCAAGGTCAGAAACAGCCTGTGACCCACTCTGATGCCACTCAGTGCTGTGTTCCTCTTGCACAGGGACATTGGTAGAAGCCCAGGCACGGAGCAGAGAAGGGCCTGCACACACCAAGGGGACACTGAGGCATGTGGAGGACGTGGAGGGGCTGTTGTGACAAATTGCTGCGTTCTGATGGCAGCAAAACAGCTGTTCGCAGTACCCCTGGCTCAGTCCCTGGGAGAGACCTTATTATCCTATTTGCTAGCAATGGCCCCTGGCACTCAGGCACTGCCTGTGGATGCTGTGTCGTGCCGGTCTAATCAAACTCATGTCAAAACAGCAGGAGCTGCTGGCATCTCAGCTTGGACCCGACTTATCCTGGCAAGAGCCCCAACAGCCGTCAGCAGCAATCACGGCCACAGCAGTGACACAGGCCCTGCATTGCTTTTAGGGAGCAGCGCATCAGGAGCCCCGTGGGCAGCCTGCTTGCATGAGGTGGCCACAAGCCCAGTGGGTGACAGCTCATAGCTGCCCTTCTGCCACGTTGCCATGCTGCATCCCCAAGGACTGTGCAGGGACAAAGTGATGAGCACAGGGATACAATGCAGCAGTGTTAATGCATCTCCAACTTGTGTTTATCCAAAAAGAGCTTGCTCCACTATGACGCTGCCTGCTGACGAAAGCCCCTCATTTCTACCCTGCAGAGTAAGGAAAAGATGAAGAAACCATTAAGCAATTCTCTATGCCAAATTACGGTGCAGTGCCAGTGCTGCACAAAGTGTCAGGTCTGAACACAACCTGGCAGAGGACTAAAGCAGAGGATACCAGGAAGAGCCCATGCTGGCACAGAGAAGGCACACAGTACACAGGCAGCCCATGTGTTGCATCTCCTCTCCCCTTTGCTACTCCCCAAGAAACCCATGTGTGTTGCAAGACAGACCACAACAGTTCCTAATGAGGCACAGCAGTGAGGGCAAGAAGGGTGCCCAGGGAGCAGGGACAAGCATCACAGCAAGGAATAAACAGATTAAGGTGGCAGTTGAGAGAAACTGGGTGCCCTGTTTCCTTACATTGGGGATTTCCTGAGTTTTGTTTGTTTTCTTTTTATCCAGGCAATGGCTTGACATTCAGCAAGGGTGGCAAAACTGGTTTAAATGGTCACCACCCTTTGTGTCCCCTTCCCCCTGCAATCCTGTTCCCATTATTGGTGGTAGGGTGCAAGCTGAGCATCTGAGGCTGGATGGAGGAGGTGATCTGGCTGAAAGCCCCCTGCCTTCCCCCTGGGCCATTTTCCATCTGGATCTGCTCTCCCCCTTAGTTCATCACACAGCTTTGCCAGCAGTTGCAGCAGGGGAGGACACAGGGGTACATGTGAGCAGCTCCTTACACGTAGTTGCTTAAGCTGGCACTGTCCAGAGAAGTTATTCACCCCCTCAAGGATTTTACCATGCCATGTTTTTCTGAAAACACAGATCTCATCATCTCTATGAGATTTTATTATATTTATTTAAATTAAGATTGCTTTAGGGAAAACTGGGGAATGTATTTTGGCTGGGTGGAGGTGGAGGAACAAATTTTATTAAATTCTTGGCTTTGCAGGCTCTCTGCCACACATGAAGAGTTCCAGCCAAGATATAATGGTTTGTTCAGGTGTTTATTACGACAGCAATCTACCCACATGCAAAAGGTGTCTTCCTCTTCCTCCACCACTCTCTCGCAGTCTGACAAGGTTCATTCAGCAAGAAAGCGTCTGCAGGGAAAGCCAGTTGTAGTTTGCTCCTGCCTTTGAGCTTATAGTGGTCTGAGTCCAGGCAACAGCAGCATTTCTGGGGCAGCAGGGAGCCCAAAGCTAGTGTACAACACAGTCTAGAAATGCAGAGTCCCTTCTGAAACCTCAAAATATCTCCTCTGTGCCGCTTAGCATGGAAAAGGCTGAAAATAGCATGTCTGAAGTCAGGTTCCACATGAGGTTTAATATAGAGGCAACCAGATGTAATCCCTATAGGCTCTTACTACTGTTTGCTGTACTTCACCTGGACTATAATAAAACAGCTGAGAAGGCACTACCAGAACTGCACATGAAGAACTCAGCTAGCACTAGCAACCAGCTCTCAATGAGTGAACAGCTCCTGTTCCTTCTGGCCATGGTAGCAACTGATGGCTGAGCTGTATCAAAGTTACTAAACTCTAAGACAAGAGGGAATATGTGGCATCTGTGTGGAAAGAATGCTCATTTTACAATCATTGCAAATATCTCTTTGACCCCTCGATGTTCTGCTTATTTAATTCTCCTAAGCAAACTGGAAGCCAGAGGATGTTAGCACTCACATACGGGATATTTACATGGAACCTCTCCACTCACGAGACAGAACAGGTGCTGGTGTCAACATGTGAAATATTGGCTTTGTGTTCCCAAGCAACTGTAGTAGTTGCACATAAGAGGTTATTGTTGTACAATCAATGTTAACCTTTATCTTCATCCTGAGCTATAAATGAACCAGGAACGCCATCAAGACCGATGGCCATTAAGAAGGCAAACAGTTGTTTGTTTTGTTGCAGTTCCTCACAGCTGTTACTGAACATTTCTTTATAGCTTGGTATCCCAGAGCACATACTCAATGTGCTGCTGTGGGCTGATTACCATGCTGTTCCCTACCAGTGGAAGGAAGCACTGCAGCTGCAGCCCCGTGTCAGCAACACCAGGCAACACTTCAGGTTTGCTCAGCGCAGTGGCCACCCAGTGAAAAGACAGCCTCCTAATGCACTGCACCATGCCCCCCACCAGCCAGCATGAAATTGCAGCAAACAAATTTAGCTCAATGCCAACATTAGAAATCTTTCAAGATTGGAGACGGTGTGCCCACATTCCCTCCTGGGCCCTGCTTGAGAGCCATCCCTGCAATTAATGATAGATTAATCAGTATGTTTAATGATGAGTCCACAGGTGCTCCTCATCCTTGCTTCTCTACATCCTTGGAATTAGCTCTCCTCTCTGCACAGCAAAGTGATTACACCCAGTGGGTAGTAGAGGATCAGCATGGTACAAGGAAATGCTACAGAGAGCAGTCCCACCCCCTCCACGGGTGGGAGGTGACAGCAATGGGCTCAGACATCTCTATTAGCCCCCAGTCTCCACACACACACACCTGGGTGCAGATAAAAGCAAGCCTGTACCTCTTCTTGCTCTGCTTGTATGCACGAGTCAGAGCAAAGATATCTTTTGAGAGACAAAACGTTGAGGTGATAAGAGCACTCACGTGAAAGGCCCACCAAGGACTTTGAGCACTGGGAAGCTGCGAGAATGTTCACCCTATCTGTCTGGGGCTGTAATTGTAAGATAAGAAAAGAATGACAGATGAGGATAAAAGCAATAAAAATAGAAGACTTAAGGATAGGCAAAACTGAAGTCTACTATGCATTCATCTTTCAAATGAATGAATCAAAACTACTTTGAAATATACATAGAAAAAAAAAAAAAGAAAAAAAAAAAGAACTTCAAAAACCTTTCCATAGTGTAGAGCAAGAAAAAAGCCTGTCTTGTAGGTAGGAAGTAATTTTGTGTGGCAATGTCACCTTGCCTCTGACTGCTGATCTTGCCAGACTGGTGATTCCAGTAGAGAAACAGGTCTTTGGAAGCAACTGCACAGCGATCATTTCTTTTAGCTGTCTCTAGTGTTTCTTCTCTAAATATTTGTCGGAGAAATTAATAAAGCATACACCCCCAGGGCTCAGAACAGGCTGTGGGTGTTTTAAAGAGGGAACAGCTCAATCTACCAGGCTCTGCAACCAAACTCCTTTGACTACCACGAAGCCTTCTGACTCCCAACAAAGCTGCTGCCCCAGTTTACATGTCCAAAGGGCTGAAGTGCTCTATGTGTACAGAGAGGGACCTGGTTTTCAAATGAAACACCTGTCAGGAAAGAGAGGGGTCACCAGGGCTTGAACTGCTCTCAGTGTGCTGTTGAATCTGTCATTGTCCCACCAGAGCGTTTTATTAGCTCACAAAACATGCATGGAGCCAGGCCAGCTTTCCAAGGTGCGGGCTTGGAGGGGTGGAGGATGGGAGAACTGGTGATCAAACTGAGCAGACGCTGGATTTCTGCAGGGTTACAGCTGTGCAGCAGTTTGCTAAGGGAAATAATCTGACTCTGTCCATCAAGTAGATGGCACTGTGATATCAAAGCTAACGAGGGAAAGACATGCAAATGAGAGAGGCAGATAAAAGCACAGGAGGTTGAATCTTCATTATTGTGTTTTAATGTAAAAAAGGGAGTGTAGGAATTACCAAAGGTAAAATATTTTTTGAGGACTCCTTTGAGAATTGTATGTCTGACAATTTGAAAATTGAGAGGGAAAGGGTGCATTAATTTTCACTGGAGGTCCCTATTTTGAATAAGTATAATTTTGCAGCTTTGCACTAAATCTTTCTGTTTCCAGACAACGCTTTTTTAGATTTATTGCAACTATTTTTCTTTTCTGTTTCTCTATTTTGTGTACATGAACAGCCATGAAAGAAAAGGGAAAGACTGTCCATTTCTGATTTGTGATGGAGAAGTTGCTCTAGAGTAACAAAGGTTAAGAGTCTTTAAAAAAATTAAGGTGCAAATAAGTTTAGGTGGGACTCACAGTAGCCTAAAAATCTCTGCTTCATGGGTTTTAAAATGAACAGGGCTCAGATGTCTAGGAAGGAAGAAACAGGCTTCTATGACAAAGCTTGTCACTGATACGGATCCTCACCTCCTGAAGACACCACATTCTAGACAGAAGTCCAGCAAAGTGGAGGCATGCCTACCTGGCCAGCAGCATCCACTGCCACAAGACACCCTGCCTACTCATGGCCATGTTAATCTGGCATGGGAATCCTATGCTTTGTTACAGGCAGTGTAATTAAAAGCATGGTTAAAAAAAAAAACACACATACACACACAAAAACAAACTAGCAGCTCATAGAAATAATTTACATCAACAACAAAAAAGTGTAAACCTGACATCTCCCCATACCTGACAGTGAATATTAAGACTAAAATTGAGTTTTCCGTAAATACTGAAGATTGGTCATTTTAAAGCAATAGAGTTACTCAGGTGAGTTCACCACTGTAAAAAATTGCTCACAATCTGATGCAGTACAGTCACAATCTTTATTAGGAACATAATGTAACCTAATAAAATTTCTTCTAGTTACCAAAATAGACAATTTGTTCCTTGTAATTAGATGTTGTAGATTTTTGCTGCCATCAGGTATTCGTCAGCATGTAGAGCACAAATGCTTGTGTAACTAAGCTATGCACTGACATCTTCTCCCAAATCCAGCTGTGCCAATGAGAGAGGTTATTGACTCCAAACAGCTTGCCTTCCTCCTCCTGCTCGAGTCTGTCACTGCAAAGGTCTGCAAGTAGGTAGAGGAGTTCATGCTCCTTAACCTGCTTCAGACAAAAAGCAGCCTGACATAGCTGTCTTTAACCTGCCCCAGCTGGCCTCGCTTGGTGCAACCTGAACTGGGGAGCTACAGTGCTGCCCCAGCACTGACAAGCAAGGGCAAGCAGGTACGTGCTTACCAGGAAGGCTGGAAAGGGGGACAGCTGCCCGTGAGCACTGCCCTTTTGCAGCGGGGAGCAGCAAAGCAGAAGGCTGACAGGAATTGATTCCTTCCGATTAATGGTTTGATAAGCAGTGGAGATAAAAGTTATGCTACAGCAAAGTTAATGATAATGATGTAATCGCCGGTCAAGAGCTAACGCGCTGAAATAGCACATTGTGGTACTAATGACAGTCTGCAAAGCCTTATTAGTTGAAAAGATGAAAACCATTTTCATTTGGGAGGAAGGCAAATTGTTCTTTTAATCATTATTTATTTATAACTCAAAAAATTGTTTTCTGCATTTCATTTGTAGGACATTTTCACCAGCAAAACATACACAGAGCATCGTAATGCGAATATATACATCAAAGAGTAAATGTACAGTGCCAAGTATAAACTGTTAAAGGAAGGATGTCCTTCAGGCTTAGGTGGTTATACTGCTGCTGAGTTTTTGCTATACACCAGTGGCATTCTTGTGGAATGAGATTCACCTCTGTGCAAAGGCCAAGCATAAAACCTAAGTACCATGTAAACCCTACTTAAGTCTTATGGACCTGCTTCTAACTCCGTTGAAATAAATAGCAATATTTTCATCAACTTTCAATGGGACCTGTTTCAAGGTCAGTGAATGGGATCAGTCCTATACATACCTTTTGCTGGCCCAATATATTAAGGATTTGGATGTAAAATGCTTGGCAACAAAGAGAAGTGGGGAAAAAACAAAAACAAAAACCTTGCCTGTAAAAGGTTTAGTAATTTTAAAGAATTTGCATCATCTAAATATGAGAATCAAAACATGAATTTGTTCCAAAGATTCAATAATGTTAAGTAAGAAACCTGCAGTATCGCCTAAATCTGATTTTAGGAATACTGTGCATACTTCTGTCATGCTCCGTGTCATGCAATGCATAATACTGAGAAACACTGTCAAATCTATTTCAGGCTTTATCATCATTACTTCTGTAATTTTAGAAGAATTTTTGATACAATGGTGTATTAAAACAGTAAAGCCTCTGCTCTGGCAGTGTTAACAGGGCTTGCATATGTTTTTCTAGCATATCATTCACCATTGCAAAGTAACAGGATGGCACCTTTTTATTCACCTAAAAAGAGCCTGAATAGAAACTCATTTATATTTCATAAATTCCAAGTGTTCAGATGAGACCTCACACGACAAAGGAGAACTGCACTCAGAATTCATGTATCTTACAGCAACTCTTGACCACAGCTGTGTACTTTACTTCTCAGCTTGTATGGAGAGATAAATATGTTGGGTTCCTCCTAGAACAATACTACACCCAACTGCCAACATTGTAAATGTAAAAATACTGCATGTGCACTCAGTAAACAATTTTTCAAAGGCTCTGAACTTCTATAAACAAACCCCACATTTGCCAGACCCAAGGGTCTATTTTGGCATGGCATATGTCTGTTTTTTACCTTGTCTGTTTCAGCAGCAGGTCATCTCAAAGAAAATGCAGAACTGATTTTTTTTTATAATAGAGAAGATTCTCTACTGTCATGTCTTTTGTTTTGTTTTCCCCACATGAAAAACAGATGACTCCTTACAAATTCAAAACACGAAGAACTTCAAACAGACACCTTACATGATAAATTTCAATCCCCAAGTGTCCAAGACAAAAGGTTACCCTGGAAAACCTTGCATTTGTTGAACTTGGGGAAGAAAGATGTCAACACCTCTGACAAAGCACCAACAATTTAGCAGCTTCTGTGGATATGGGTAATTGGCCTACTCCTAGACCCTTTCTGCTCTCCCAGACCCTTTCTGCTCTCCCAGAGATAAGCCTCTTGTGACAAATTTAGCAAACAATGGCATGCACACACACACAAAAGGGAGAAAAAAAAGAAAGGAAAAGAAAAAGAGAGAAGAAAGGAAGAAAGGAGATCACAGCTTTTTTTATCCAGAGCCCTTGCTGTCATGAAAAACCCACCTACCAGCACACATAAGATAAATCATAGAAGAATATCCTGAATTGGAAGGGACCAAACAGGATCACCGAATCCAACTCTGGCTCCACACAGGACCACCCAAAACCCCAAGCCCTATGGCTGAAACCATAGTCCAAATGCTCCTTGAACTCCAGCAGCTTGGGGCCGTGCCCACTGGCCTGGGGAGCCTATGCCATGCCCACGACTCTGTTGAAGAACCTTTTCCTAGCACCCTGACCCTTCCATGACGTAGCTCCATGCTGTTCCCTCAGGCCCCATCTCCATCCCCAGAGAGAAGCGCTGAGCACTGCCCCTTTGCTCCCTGTGAGCCACCATGAGGCCTTCCCAACGGAGGGACCTGATCCTGCACAAATCTTCCAGTGCAATTCAGATCAGAGTTCAAATCCAAAATTGATATTGACCACCAAAGATGACTGGCTTGAGATGGAGGAGTGACAACAGTAACACTCATTTCTCTGCCTGCTTCTCCATCAGTGAAACGCAAGCAGTCCCTTCTCAGGAATGTCTGAAAAACAGAGGATGAGAAGCAACCTGTATCCATGGATAGAATCCATCTGTAGCCCTCCTTGAGGATGAAGGGAAAGAGACCAGAATTCAAAGCCACCAGTGCTGCAGGAACATCACCCATAGAGAAATACAAAACCGCTACAAAGAGAGTTCAAGATGATAACCTAGTTTACATGTCAGCAAAGTTCAATAATGACGAGCACTGTCTGCCTTTGGGGATCAGTGCCAGTAGCTCAGCTACCCTGGCACAGGTGTGGGAGCCGCGTGCTGAGAAGGGAACGCTTCATTGCTTCATTGCCGGGGAGCGACAGGATGGCAGTCGTCACACCTCCGCCGGGGCTGACAAACCTGCCACGGCACTACGCCTTCCATGCCCCCGTTTCCTCCCTTCTGTCCCCTTCTCCCGAGGCTGGAGGCAAGCAGGCGCCTCGCGGACCCCACAGGCAGAGCCTGGGCCCGGCGACGGCCGCCGCCTCGAGGCAAATCGCCATCTTGGGCCTCTCGGGGCCGAGAGCCGCGCCTCCCCTCAGGCGGCAGCGCGGAATGTTTGCCGTCCGTCCGCGGCGGTGCGGCAGGCGGAGAGCGGGTCCTGTCGCAGCGCCACCCAGTCTGCCGGGCCTGGGCCGGGCCTGCCGCCGGGGACAGCCGGGGCAGGGGGCAGGAGGCCGGCGCGGCGCAGGCCCGGCGGCCGCAGGAAGGGGAGGGAAGCGGTCGCAGCCATCATGCGTGCGCTGCCGGCGTTGGGGCGGCTGCTGGCGGCGCGGGGGTGGGGGTGGCCGCCGCGCCGCTGCCTCGGCGCCATGGCCCGCTACGGCACGGAGCAGCGGGGGCGGCCCAACTCTCCCGACTACCGCCTCTACTTTAGTAAGTAGCAGCAGCCGGGGCACGGTGACCTCCCCCTCTCCCCCTTCCTTCCTTCCTTCTCCGCCTCGGGACGGGGCGCGGCGGGGCTGGAGGGGTCGGCCCTGAAGCTCCCCGCTACCCGAGGGGGCGATTTGCGTGGAGAGCGAGGGTGTTTCCCTGCGTATCTGCCTTTCAGGAGGAAATGCCGCACCTGCACGGGGCTCCGTGCCGGTGCGTGCACTGCACGGGCCCTGCTGAGCTCCGTGAAGGACGTGGGGGTGCTGGGGGCACGTGGGGCGCTGGGGAGCCTAAGGATGGGCTCGGCAGAAGGAGCCTCGCCTCAGCACTGTGTGAGCTCCGTGGGAGTACTGCCTGCACCCTGTGGCCAGGCCAGCCCTCCTGGAGACGTCACGCTGAGGAGAGACTGGCATCCAGGCAGCAGGGCTGCAGCCTGAGCAGCAGCAAGGTGGCACTGGGAGAGCGCGGGCAGGGCTCCAGGAGGCGTCCCAGTGTGCAGCGGGAGCTTCAGCGTGACGCGTGTCGCTAACTCCGCCGTCTTTGGTTCGTCGGATTGTCAGGAGTCACCTCTGACATCTGCAGTCATCGCGTGCCCCGTGGGCAGCGCTCTGCCAGGGCTCCTTGTGCTCAGCCCTCAGGGAGCTGCAAGGCACGTCAGTGGGTGGAAGGAAGCAGCCCGCTGCTAAACTTTGCATTAATTAGGAGGAGGGTCTGGGAGGCTTCCAAGAGTTGCCAACGGGGCGAGGGAGGTGATTGTCTCTCTGCTCTGACCTTCTGAGGTCTATCTGGGGTATTGTGTCTGGGCCTGGGATCCCCCAGTGCAAGAATTATGTGGAGCCGTTGGAGCAGGTCCAGAGGAAGGCCATAAGGATGTTCAAAGGGCTGGAGTACCTCTCCTACTAAGATAGGCCTAGAAAGTTTGGGGTGTTTAGCTTGGAGAGGAGAAGGCTCCAGGGAGACTTCATTGTGCCTTAATCTTCCTCGAGCAGGAGGGGGAGTGACTTTTTACACAGCCTAATACTGATAGGACAAGGGGGGATGGCTTTAAACTAAAAGAGAGGAAATTAGATGTTAGGAAGAAATTCTTTACTCAGAGTGGTGAGGCACTGCAACAGGCTGCCCAGAGCTGTGGGTGCCCCATCCCTGGGGGAGTTTGAGGCCAGGCTGGATTGGCTCTTGGGCAGTCTGATCTAGTGGGTGGCAGCCCTGCTCGCAACAGGATCCCTTTAAGGTCCCTTCCAACCTAAGCCATTCTATGAAAAACAGCCAGCATGTATTCCTCTTTGTTGAGGTGGTCCAAAACTAGAGTTCTGTATTTCCATTTACCATAAAAAGGAGTGGTAACAAAAGAGTAACTCCTTGAGATCAGTGTTAATGCCTTGTATTATATATAAACATATTATTATATGTTTCCGTTTCTGTTTGGGCTTTGGTATATTGAAGAGTTTCCAAGTGATTTGAAATGCTTCAGCGTTTACTCTGGTAAATTTTGTTCCTTTCTACAGTGGAAGCAAGGCTGAGGTGCAGACTAGGCCTCCATTAAGGTAATGTCAATTTTTGCAGGATTTGAGGTTATCATGTTTCATATGTAGGGCCTGAGCTATTATACCATCTCTTGTACGTTCTCTTCATCAGATTTCAGCATGTTGAAGAGTTTTCTCTTTGTGATTGTGAAATTTAGCTCACTAGAAATGCAGTAAAGTCATTAGGGCTATACTACTAGAAGACCATGGAGATTCACTGATCGCTCATGGAACTGAGGTTCCCTTGGTATTCCACACCTTTTTTTTTTCTTCTTCTTCTTCTTTTTTTTTTTTTTTTTTTCTCCTCTGTTAATGGTTGTGGATTGCCAGGGAGGAAAGGAAAAGACAAGGAAGGGATCTTCTCATCTTTCCATAGCTTGTATTGCCAGCTAGTTAGAAAAGAGAAGTGTGGTATTGAATACTAAAACAGTAGTTCTGATTCCAGTAAGTCATCATCAAAGAATCAAGTATGTTGTCCTGCATGTAGCTTATTTTTCAGTCTTCGGAATTAAACTTCAGGAATAGGTTTAATTGATGCATATGTTGTCATATCATAGATTTCTATACTGCATAGTAGTCGTTATCAGTGCAGACATCTTACAGCTTGTATATCTAGATTTGTAATGTTACTTTGTTGTTTTATTTTTCAGAGAATGCAGATGGTAAATACATTTCCCCATTTCATGATATTCCACTCTTTGCTGGACCCAAAGAGGTATATATTTTTGCTCTGAGTACTCTTTAGATATAAATACACTTTTAAAAGGGATTTTTTTCAACAATTAAGAGACAAGTCTGTAGCACCAAAATAGGCATTTTAATGCAGTCTAAATAATAATATAAGCAAGATAACTCCAACTCATTTTCTCAGTGAAGTTCAGTAATTTGTATTGAAGCATCATAACTGTGTAAATAAATCACTTGTCCTTTTAAATCTCCAGGTGACTGAGGGTACAGAGAGCCCTCTCAGTATCATGCAGTAATTCTCTGTGTTTAAAGTTTGCGTTCACAGGTTTTTGAACTCACTTTCTATTGTTATTTAAAAAAATGGATTTTTTCCTACGTCTGCAGTTAAACGTGCATTTCCTTGCTGTGGGATGTGTGCAGCACGTACTTATGTGACTCCTGGTGTATTTTTTTAATTCCCAAAAGGAGGATTATAATTGGAAGCCAACAGTAATGCCCAAGAGAGAAGTGGTAATCGCACCTTTAGAGAATTACGAGGCGTGAGGTGCAGCTGAGCACTTTCACGTCTTGTTAGCCACGTTCCCTGGAGTTTCATTATAGCAATAATGAAACGCCTGTTTTATATGTCACTGGTGGGAACTGACAGTCTTTGGTTTAGACTTAGGTTTGCTTATTATGGTACACTTGTTACACAAACAGGTTGGGAGGGTTTTGGCCGTTCTCTTGATTTGTTGCAGGAGCTCTATGGATGATGTGACTGGTGGGATAAGTCAACAGCTGTAGTGCGTTCAGAAGTCTCTATCTGAGTAGTGATCCAATCTCCTGAATTATTTAAACTGTCATTACTAAGATGCTCTGTGGACTGGGTGCTATTAATATAAAATCATGGGGCATTTTCACCCGCATGTTGTTTGGAGGCCTTGCTGGGTCTGCTTCAAGAGTTTAAGGTTTGGCGAGAAGGATTATGGTCTGTGAGTTTTCCGTGGATTAAATTATTGTACAGCGATGACTGATTATTGCAGAGAGCCTTTAATTTTGGCTGTGTGAGCAAGGAAAGAGCTTCCTGTGGGATGTGAGCACCAGAAAAGTGGTTGTGAAGGTCTGTGTTATTTTTACCCTCTTTTCAAAATGAGGGGGTTAGGACTTGCGTGTTATATTCTTTGCCTCTTCAAATCTAAGCTTTGTGAACTTAATTTTATGGTGGATAACACCAAGCCTATCTTCCATATTATTTTTTGTTTTGTTTTTTATTCTTTTCAAGTGAGCAGAAGGATGACTGATATGTTTTAAACAGCTGATACTTAAACTGCTGCTTAAAATCTCTGCATAGCAGAGAGGAAGTGAATATGTCCATGTATATTTTTCCCTTGCTCTGTTAACATTGGGAAGGTTATAACTTCACAATCAAATGGGACCAACAACTTATTTTTAAAAGTTACTGTTTGTGCTTTCCTACATGAAAGAGAGTGTTTCATTTGCATTTAAAACTAGAAATGTTTGTATTAATGTGAATACGATTGCTCTCTAATATTCTTTATTCACCGTTACCTTATAGGATAAAGAGATTCCTGCAAAGAGGTCAAAGACTACAGGAAATGAGGTACAGCTGGGTTCTTCTTTTCCCTCCTCCTCCTTTTCTTTTCCCTCCGTTGCATCATTTTGCTGTTCTGCAAAGTACAGCAAAGTACTTTTACTGAAAATAGTTAACATATGTTCAAATGCAAGTCTTTCAGGAAAAGAATAATTACAAGAATTTAATATTCTCTTCTTATAATGGGTCAGAAATGTCAGAATTATTTTATTCATCAAAAAATTCTTAAAGACAAACACTTTTATACCACTCTTTCAAAGTTTCATTGTAACTGTTACAGTGTAGATACATTTTCTTTCTGGCAAAAGCATTTGCAGTAAAAAAATCTCCATTAGTGAAATATTCATGATGTTTTGACCATGGGTTAATTTTGGTGTATATATATACACGAAACTTAAGAGATTCTAAGTATGTAGGGCAGAAATTAGAGTAATTATTCCTGTTTTTTACACCTGAAGTTATATCATTTTCTGTGCTCATTTAGTGAGTCCAAAGAGAGAAAATCACATCTGCTACTGGTTCAGTATTAACCAGCACTAAAGCTGAACCTTAAAGGAGCCCAAAGAAACATGGCAGGTCTGTTGAAGCTTTTCCTGTGAAACAGAGTTGTTTATGCAAGTGCCTTTTCCAAAATTGTAGGTTTTTTTTTTCTTTCCGTGGTGGGGAATAAAGTTCAGTGGAATAAACAAAGACAGGCATGTGTTTTGCTGCGTCCTTTTTTCTTTCCCCTGTGCTCCTCTGTCTTCTCAGTATCTGTTTGACCAGTCATACTGCAAAACTGTAACTATCCATCCAGTGTTAAAAAACTATCTGAAATATCTTCTTACAGGTTTACAACTAGCATGGGACACGCTGGTTTCTGTACTGTACACCAGTCCCCACACAGTCCTGCACAATGTATTTCTTCTACCTTCAAGCTGCATGGCACTTAGTGGATTTCTGCTGCTTGATGCCCATTTAAGTATTATTTGGTAGATGTAGAATTGTACCTGATAGATAAGTTGACAAGGAGAAGAAATATGTCCCAATAGCCTTTCTTGACCTTTTTGCAACATGAATTCTTAATTTTTGGTCTTAAACACTGTGACACTATCTGCTGTTTACAAAAATGCAAACCCTGTTCTGTGCAGTATCTAAATTTTGTCTGTGTGTGGGGGGGAAGTATGGTTGTTCATTTAAAACAGTATTTCTGGTTCCCTTTTTCTGATGTCTGGATCCCTCTATGACCAAAACAAATAATAATAAAAAGAAAAACCTGAGCTGAGCAGCTCTTATTTTCTGGGCCAGTGTAGACTCTAGAGCTGCTTCACTTAACTCTCACTCTGAGAGAACTCTGGGCTGTGGTTGCATAAAGCTGTGGAAAAGGAGCAAAGGCAAATGCAGATGTTGGTCTTTGAGCATCTCATGTGAGTAAGCAAATGAACGTGTAGTTTGCAGGCTTCCCAAATCTGTTTGGTCCGAAGTGATGAAAGGGGAGAATGCAAATCATTCAGAAAACCTTTTTTCACCATGTTTGGGAGCTGAGGAGAAGAGAGAAAAGAAAGGGATCTTTGTGTTCAGGAAAGCAGTGTCTGTCTTACATTGCCACCCTTGCCTAGGGAGAAATGTATCCCTGCATGTTTGTGATCAGGGAAACTATAGCTCAATCAGAGGATAAAGAGAAAATGAGAAATACAATGCTGTGTACTGATTTCTGAAGATCTTTGAAGCACAGTATTCCATAGTTTGGTCTACGGATGCAAAGGCTACTGTTGTTACTGGGTGTTGAGCTGATTCTTGCTGCATTCGGCCAGAATTCAAAGGTGTGAGTTCTGCTTGCCTTAGGAGCAAAGTTAAAACTCATGCTCCTGCTTTAAAACTCAGGGTGGCACTTAATAAACAAATATGTTTAGGAGTGGAAAAAGATGCAATTTCTGCATGAGTCTGCTCAGTCTCTCTAACTTTAAATTGTTCTTTGCATTTCTTATACAGGAAAGGAGGTCTCAAAAATAGGAGTCTGTTTATGAGTAAAAGGAATGTGCTTCATATAAGTCTGTTAGCTGTTCTGCAGTCTCAGCTTCTAGTTTGAAAGGAAAAGTTGTGATAGTTGTGTATTAAATCTTGTAAGGAACCCTTCTTTCTTGCAACATTTTAGACCTTCCCAAATCTCTATTAAATTCAGTTTTGCAGCTGTTGTTGACAACTGATCTTTTGGCTGGTCAGAGACTTGGAAGGAGTTACTTTCAGGGAGAAGCTGTGTTGGAAGAAGTCATATTCAGCTTCAGTCCCAAAACTGTTGCCAGCCTGCAGTCTGAACCTCTGCATTGTCTTTAGCATTGCAGGCTCTTGGAGTCCTCTCTTCCTGAGTAAATCTTGCTGAAAGGCATCTGAATTCACATTTGTGTCTGAAGAGATGGATGTTCCTACTGTGGTTACAGTCAAAACTGTCAGGGATGGACTGTTGACTACAGTCTGTCTGGAAGGTTTGAAGAGGTCATGGTTTTCTTTTCAAGACTAATGTGAAGTATTGCTTCTCCACTGTAGTGCAAGAGTTTCTAATCCTTTGTTGTGTATATGACTTTGGTATTCATGTTATCTCATTCAGGGAACTCAGGTGTTCCTAAATACAAAGGTTTACTTAAAACATTGGCCTTAATCTGTCCAAGCATGCAGAAATTGTACTCTAACTTGCAGGCACCCACCAAAGCAGTTGAAAAATAGCAGAAAGAAGTAAGACAGGTTTGGTTTTGTTGTGTTCTTGTGGCCTTTGTGGTCTTAAGTTGAATTCCTTCTGCCAGGCAAAACCTTTTGATAGATTAGGCAGTGGGATGAGATACATTGATTCATCACTGTGGTCATGTAGTCTGAGTAGGCAATCTGATTGAGGGCCTGGTGCTTGCAACAGTTCCCAATTGTGGTGTTGGAGTTGTCTTATGATAATGTCAGTATGTTCTACAAGCAGGGAAAAGCTGGCATTATTTCCCATGTAATGCAGGTGCAAACTTGGGCTGTGTGTTCTCTCTTAACTGCAGCTTCTGTAACCTTCTGTAGTCATGTTAGACACTTTTTTGGTGTAACTTGGGCTGGAGTGAGTCCATTTCATGCTTTCAAAGAGTCTTGTGTTCCAAAATCTAGATAATCTGTGGTTAAGGTTTCACCCTGATGTGTGAAGTTGCCTAGCTTTTTGCTGTGTATCTCTCTGGTAGCTGCAAATTTTGCTTTGTGTTCTTGTAGATTGCTTCAGTTTTTATTAATCTTCTCTCATCTGCTCAGGAAATTTATTGGAGTAGAGTTGGTTTACTATGAAAGCTGTATCAGTGATCAGGCTTGACTTTCGAGAATTGATTTCTTGAAATCTGAGGTTTTATTTGCATCTTTATCAATGTTCTATCCTGAGTCGTTCTGCAGGTGAATATATCTGCTGCCTAGTTGATCACTGTTTATATGTGTGTGGATAAAAATTCTTCCACGGTGCTCTTGATTCTCATTGCACTATAACATGAGGGAGGGACACTGTGAAGAGCTTGAAGGCACTTCACATTTACAGTGGGCACTGTGTACCTTTTTTGGAAGATGCTCTGTTAACTTGTCTTGGGAAAATTCTGCTGACTTGTATTTAGGTACTGTATTTAGTCTCCAGATGGTACTGATATCTAGTTTGTTGTTTTCATTGGCAGATGCCTCATAGCAAGTGTTACATCAGAAGTGCTTATAACACAGGGTGTCATCTTATGAACAAGACCCTCTTCATTTATTTCTGGTTGTATTTCATACAAATCTGTACTTTCCTTTTTTTTTTCCTTCTTTTTGTTTCCCCTTTGTTTTTCTTCCTGTCTTCTTGTAAACTCATGTTATTGGAAACGCTATCCTTTGTTCAGACTGCTAGCACTGGACTGCAGTTCATCCTTTTCATTCTACTTATTCTGCAAGTGCAAGCTGCTGGTGAGAATCCCTGTAAGACTGCAAATAAGCAGGTAGATAAAAATGAAAAGCATAGCTATTTTTAATTATCTCTGTCTTGTGAGCTCCAAGTTCCTCCATGAGGAGGGTCAGTAGCCCCAAAATGCAGCCTTTAATACTTTCAGATATATTTTTTTAAGTACTCTACTACGAAAATGTCTGATGTAACGATTAGTCTTCAGCTTACCTCATGCAGTACTGGTGGTGAATGGCAGTCGGGCCTTAAGGAGCATATTACAAAGATGATAATTATACTGAGTTTCTCTTCATATCTCTCATTTTGTCACTCTTGTTCTGCATGGCTTGCTCCACTTCTTCAAATAAGCTGACTCTTCAGAGTTGAGCATTGCATGTTGCAATCCTTGAGCACAATTGTACCTATTCAAAACCCGCCCCTCGAATACACCAACACAGGAACTTAGGGAAACTGAGAAATGAAATAGTTGAGCAAGAGGGGCAAAAGTTAGGCAAGGAACAAAAACCGTTTCTGAGAATGATTAATGGGAATCCAGAAGGGTGGGTTGCAAAAACAGTGTCAGAAATGTGCTTAATTTCTGCTTGCCTGTGATACTCAAATTTGTTATAACAAACCTTGATCAAAATGAGCCATCTTCTCCAAGAATCTCTTCTTAGAACAAACCAGAGCCAGCAGTAATTTTTTCCCATTGGTCATTTGTGGAGATAAGTGTCCCACAGTTTACCTAGGTACAAAGGTGTGGATTTTCCTTGCTTTTCTCAACACTTGTATTAGCGTTCTGAAGAATATTTCTATATCTCTGTGCTTAAAAGGCAAACAGCAACAAAAAGAAAAGAAAAAACCCTCCCTATTCTTATTATCTCCACTGAATAATAGAAGTAGAAATGATTTTACATTAAAAACAGTTTAATTCAAATGAAATGCAGTAAGTTGCCAAGCCTTGTTAAAGGAAACACCCTGCTAATGCAAACACTTATTTACATCCTACATGAATTCCTATGTGATATAGTTTGACTGTCCTTAGATAATAAAGGATTCTGTTTAGAGAGTTTCTTTTTCTGATGTAATTTTCTGATGATTTTCATACTCAGTTTGAGGAACTGGGAAATATATATTTGACCTTTCCGCTGATTTATTTTTTTCCCTTTCTCTCCTCCAGATATAGTAGAGCAAAAATACAAACGTATGTCCTCTGTTCACATTAACCCAAAGTCAAACAAGCTCCATGACACCCTGGGTTAAACATCTCTCTGGACCCCATAAGATCACTTTCCCTAGCTTATGAGTTCTCTCTCTTTTTCTGAATCTAGATAAAATCTGGACTTTGGCAAGCAGTGGTCTCATAGGCAGACCAGCTGACTGCTGGCATGTTAAGGCAACTAAATGCTAAACTTCCTAAAGCAATAGTTTTTGTTTCAAGAAAAATTAGCTTCTGAGTGTTTTTTTTTTTTAATCTCTCATTGGAAGGTGTGCCATGGGCTGTTGGAACAATCTTACCTTTGCTTTATGGGGTAGAAGTGCTCATGTGGCTTTTTCCTGAGGTGAATTTTATTGTTTGTTTTATTGATGAAAGATAAAAATATCAATTGCCAGGTGCATTGACCAGCCAAAGCTAACCACCAAATGGCATATGCAGATGGTAATCTGTGGAGAGATGTGATGCCTGAGATGTTTCTGTTTGCAGCTGGGACTAGGAGTATTCTGCAGCAAGCACTTGAGGGAGAGCATTGTAGTGGATGGAAGGAATGGATGCCTGGTATGGAAAAGATTGAGGGAAAAGGAATCCTGGATGACATTTAGGCAAGCAGGGAAACAAGGCAGTAGGAAAGCAGAGGAAAAAAGAAAAGCAATCTTAAAACAAAACCCACAGTCTGGAGAAATATGCCTCTGTGTTTCCATCCGTCAAACTGTCTAATATGTGCTCTTTCCACTTCGGTGAATTCTGCCTCATCACTGTGAAAATGTAATTGCTCTATAAATAAAACTTTAAAAATAAAGGTAAGCACTGCATGAAGTTACTAATCTCGTGTAAATTTTTGTGGCAGCTTAGTATTAGTAAGAGTACTTCTGGGGCTGGGGTTTTGTTTTTGTTTTGTGTTTTGCGTATGAATTAATCTGTCTGGCTGTCACATTTAAGACCTGACGATTCACATTTGACTGATACTACAGATTATGAAGGCCTGGTCTTAAAGCCAAGTCAAATCCAAGTCATTCCTTTTGAAAGAAGCACTGTAGTTGCATTGCAGTCCAGCTGTGGTCCAGCCCTGAGAACTGTTCTAGCGAGGACCAATTAAAGTTCCAGGCAGCATTTACAGGTTGTTGTGTTTGAGGCAGTGAGGAAAAAAGGCAGTCACGTTCTTCACAACACAAGATTTTCGTGGGGGATGAGACGTTGTGTGTAACTGCAGGGGAAGTTTGTCCTTCTGCCTGTAGCTGCCAGTCAGAACAGTTCTTTCACTTGCCGGCAGTTTCTTGTCAGCACCGGCTTCCATGCTGTGCATTTCTTTTTCCAAATGTTTCTGAGATGGATGTGCAAACTTTCTTTGGCTCTTTTCCAGCCTTGCCCTTACCTGCTGCTGCATGTACATTTCTTTGTTCTGCATCTGCTTCCTTAGTGTTGATGTCTTTGAACTCTCTTTGAAGGCTTCTCAGTTTCAACTATGCTTATATACGTAAAATGTGCTTTATGGAAGTGATCTGGAGCATCTTTCTCCTTTTTTTTTTTTTTTTTTCTTTTCCTCTTGTTTAATTATGACCTAATAATTACATACTTAAACTCCACTGATTACAGTATGGGCACGGTACTTAAGAGATGGCAAATTTCGTTTAAATCTACTGGAATTTGCCATCAGGATTGTGTATGTCTTGTGGTCTCATGGGAAAAACAGTGGGTTACCATGAAAGCTGCCTTCTTGCTTCTTGCATTCCAGTGTTGAGGGGAAAAGATCACAAAACCATTAGAGTGACTTTAATCAGACTGTGGCATTGCCCCTGCTAGTGGTGTTCCTTTTTTACTGGAACTGGAGCAGACAAATAGGAAAAATCCAAATGTTTAAGAGTCTGCCGCAGCTTTACTAATGGTATAGTTTGAGTCAGTGCAGTTCTTCAGTTGGTTTATTTTTTTTTCTACAAATGTCTTCAAGAACATATTTTGACCTTTCCAGACCTGGTGCCATTTTTAATAAGATAAGTTTTCTTTTTATATGAAGAGGTGTCTCAGGTAATGTGATATTTGAGATTATTACTCATGGAGAAAATAATTATAGGCATTGCTGGGTTTGGTCTGGTTATCTACGTTGATTAATACTCTGTTCTCCTTGGTGTTTAAATCTGTTAGCTTCAGAAGGGGAAACCTTACAGCAATTATAGCTTTTCTTAGGTTATTTCTCCATTGTTAGTTTTTACTTTGTTTCTACAATGAAGAGAGTAGAGACTTTACACTAAGATGTGTTATCTGCATCCTTTATCTGCCATTGTTTTTGGATTCATTGTGCCTTGCTTCAAATAGATGTAAGTGACAGTCAGAAATGTCAGTAGCTGTTAGGTGTTTTCCTTTTTTTTTAATTAAAAAAAAAAGGCAAGAAAGACCTGAAGAAATAAATCCTTGTGGTGGTTGTGAGAGAATGCATTGTCCTTTTCAGTGCTTGAAAGAAGCTAACTCTTTCTTGTAGAAATGTTTAGTTTTTTTTGACTAGTGGACAGAATACTGCCTTGCGGTGAACCATTCTGTGGGCTTATTTAACGTTGTGTGAAGAGCAATACAGGTGCTGGAACAAGAACAACTGTGTATTTCCGTTATTCATTCATATTCTGAGAGATGAATGGATAAAGGATGAACTGAGGAGGCTGAATATTACTGTGAGGAGTTAAACGAATTGTACTTAAGTAAAAGCAGCTGCAATAGTGAGATTTGTTGTATGTTGCAGCTGGACACAGAGAATTTTTTTAATTGAAAAATATTATTTGCTAAGTGGGTTTTATTTTCAGTTCTTTAATTGTTTTTATTTTAGGTCCTATTTAATATGGTTGTAGAAGTGCCTCGTTGGACAAATGCAAAAATGGAGGTAATTAAGAAAAATACTTGAATATATAGGTATTTATGAAAGTAATGACAATACAGTGGGTTCCAGTATTCAGAGTTTAACTAGGGTGGATTTCTCTTTATAGATATTTTTTTCTTTGTTAAAATATTAACTTGAAGTTGTGCATACAGATATTACCAGTGTGATTACAAAAAGCTCTGAGGCTGGAGTTCTGTTCCCATTCTGCAGGTACTCCTTCCTGACAGCCATCTGATTGCAGGATACTGCATACCTGCAGCAGATACTGGGGTGCTGGGTTGCAGAACACTGTCTTACCACTTAGTCTTAGTCCTGTTCACTCACAAAACACTCAGGTCAGAGGATCTGAGGCACTGGCACAAGTTGTCCATAGAGCTGGTGGATGCCCCATCCCTGGAGACAGCCAAGGTCAGGCTGGAGGGGCTTTGGGCACCTGATAGAGCTGCAGGTGTCCCTGTTCAGTGCAGGGAGTTGGACCAGGTGGCCTTTAAGGGCCCCTTTCAACTCAAACCATTGTAGGGTTGAATTCCTCTCACTTCCTATTGTTTGATAGGCCCCATCCTGACAAATGAAGTGACAAGTGAAGGAAGTTTCCTTTTGACAAAAAAGCGCATTAGGCCTCACTCATACAAAGTATCTCCTTCTGCAGTTATTTTAAAAGTAGAGCTGAGTGAGTTGTTGCTCTGCTGTTACAATGTAGAAGCTAAGCAATGCTTCATCTAGATTTTATGGAAGCTTATCTCACAAGGATATTTTCTATCTTTGAACATTTCTGTTTTGGAAATGTTTTCCAGATGCTTTCAAGAAATTTTGTGGGTTAGCTGATGAACTATTTTGATTACTAAAAATAACCTTGAAGAACCTCCCCATCCTCTTTGTTCAGAACCTTTTCTCCTTTTCCCTGATGCTGGAATATCATTTGAACTGTCTTTATCACCTAAGTCATTATTTGAGAAGTAGGATTTCTTAGGATAATTGGCTTGTATTATACGATGAAGGTTTGTTGAGGAATCTGAGTTCAGTTTTCCAGTTTTGCTCTCTCTCCCCTTCTCTTGGTATGTTACTTTGAGGGGAGAAAGGTAAATAGATCAGAAGTACTGGATTTGGATGTTTTCTGCCTTGGTAGCCAACCAGACATAATACACACATTTTAATATACCTGGAAGTTCCTTTGTTAGGGCAGAGAGTTCACCTGCCTTGCTGTTGTGTCCTGTAAGTCCTTCAGCACAGGCTATGGTAAGGTGACAGCACTAGTCCTTTTCTGTCTCTGTGCTGAGGCTCTCTTGCCTGGAAGGGAGACTGTAGGAAATTAAACCTTGCTGTTGAAAGAATGTATTGCACTGCTGCATTTTTTGCATTTCTCTTGTTCTTCCCTTGATTTTACTGAAGGTGCTGTTCATGAGACATTATTGGCCCTCTACCTACTGTTGTCACTTAATCTTCTTTGCCTCAGTTTATATCAAGAAAAACCATAACTGAGCTCCACTTCCGTCATAATCCCAGGTTCCACATCCTCCCTGTTAGGTTATGACCAGAAGCAGTGATATCAGGTGTGAAAATAAGTGTGGGAGGACTTGTTCATGGAATAAATGTGTGGCCCAAACAGTTTGAATTCCTTTAGGATGACACTGCTTTTGGTGTTTTAGTTAAATTACAAGGATGTTTTAAAATGGATTTGAACTTAGTGCTGTGTGCCCATGGGTATGGCCTGAACCAGCATGTGCTCAAAGCCCTTAACAGATATGACAGCATCCAGGTGAGTCAAGCTAGTGTGGATTTTTGTTGTGATGTGGAGTGGCAAAAGGGCAGTTCAAGTGAATTAAGTAGGTAGGCTGCTGGGTTTGTATTTGAGATAGTGGAAGGTTTATGATAGTAATAAACTGTTTTGTAATAATTAGTCCAGTCCTTCCAGGAGTGCTACTTCAGGTGTAAGAATGCCTTCTATTGCTAATTTAATTTGTTCCAAACCTAACATGAAATTGTCATGTGGTGCCTGTACAGAACATGTCCTTACCAAAAAGCTTCTGTGTGCTTAGAAGTAATGGAGAGAAGGGATGTATGCAGTAGGAGAGCAGTGGCTGGGGGGTGGGTGTGATGATGATGAAACAACTCCCCTGTTGCTGTCAAAGCCCTTGTTGTCTGAAGAACTTGTTCCGCCATTTGTATCTCTGTTGAAATTGTACCATGAAGAGCAAATTCTTTTCAGTATTTGACCGTGACAGTCTCCTTATAAATTTATGTCTTTCTCTTCTAGAAATAATTCCTCTGCATACTTCACAGCATTATTTAAAACCTTAATAAGCAACTTTTTGAAAATGACCCTTGAGATTTACTGTGGGGCCATCAGACTCTTAATGCTCCTCAAACCACAAGCACATGCTCCTGGATGGAGCTAAATGGTTGGATACTGAATGAATTGCTTTTTGTTTTACAGTTTTCTCTTTCTCTTTGTCTTTCATGATCTGCTCAGATTGCCACTGAGGAGCCGTTGAATCCCATTAAACATGATACAAAGAAAGGCAAGCCTCGATATGTGGCAAATATCTTTCCTCACAAGGGTTATATATGGAATTATGGTGCCCTCCCTCAGGTAACATTTTTGTTATAATGGTGAAAGTTTTCTGTCTTCTGTGTAAATTGCCTTGTAAATCTTGAGCACTGCCTGAATGCAGATCAGCTGCAAGAGGGATGTTTCTCTTTGATAATTTGGAAATTATAATATTTTTATATAAGACTTTATTGTCTTCATAAATTTTGGTAAGAATTTGGGTGTGGGTGTAAATATGAGCAGTGTTTCAGGAGGGAGTTAAATGATCAAGAAATTTTGAATCTTCAGTGTGCATCTGTGAATTGTAGTTACAGAATTAGATGATCATGGTTTGCCATTCAAGAAAACTTCTTCATCAAATCATAGAATCATTTGAGTTGAAAGGGACCCTTAAAGGCCACCTGGTCCAACTCCTTGCACTGAACATGGACACCTACAGTTCCATCAGGTGCTCAGGGTCCCTCCAGCCTGACCTTGACTGTTTCCAGGAATGGAGCATCCACTGCCTCTCTGGGCAATGAGTCCATAGAGAATATACTGGTGTTGAAGTCTAAGCACAGTTCCAGCAGCTAAGGCATGGCTCAAATAATACAGCTGAGGAAGTAGTCTTAATCTTTCAAAATAAGTAAATGAAGCATTGCCATGCACCTTCCTCATCCTTACAATATATGCCTGATCCCTACAGCTCTGCTTGCCAGACGTCTGCTAGCTCCACTCTTGAGTATTATAAAAACATAAACTCTGGCCCTTAGGCAACTCTAAATCTGACAAATCAAGTCAGAAATACTTCTTCAAGTAGCCCTTTCCTGTTTAAGCAAGACATTAAAAAGAAACCTCATTTAGGATCTCCATGTATTGCAGCATAAATGTTAATCAGGATTTCTTAATATCTTCAAGAAAGAGGAACACAATGGCTTATATTTCTTTAGGTTAAACCTCAACTGCCTTAGCTATCTTTGCTCTGAACTGGAAGACTTTGCTGATTGTGGCACTTTCAAAACTGTGTTTGAACCTTCTTGAACACATGCAAACCAAAAACTAATGTCTGAAGTTTTTGACATAATTGAAGTTTTAAACAACTACTTTTCATTTCTCTGAATAGCATGTTAATGTTAAGCCAGTATTGAAGGACATGAGGGAGCTAGAAAAGATAGTTTCTTTTTATTACACTTAAAGCAGTGAAAATTTATTCCTGAAAATGTACTTACGTATTTCATCCCCGAAGAGCAGATACCAGGTAGGGGGTGGAGCATAGCAATGAAGTCCTTACCTAGTTAGCAGTCTCAGTAGATAGTTTCCAGTTAGGTATTGCTAAGAACAAAAAAAAATCCATTTAACATTTTGAAATTTGTTTGCGCCTTAGTACAAAACTAAAATTAAACATCTGAATAATCTCCTCAATGATGTGCATTTTGCTGGACTGATAAAACAGACCCGAAGAAATGCATTTAGCTCCCTTTACTACCTTGTCAGTAACAGGGCTGGAGACGATTGTAGTTTTTCTTTTCTGTAATGACCTTAAAAGGTCATTTGGATCCTTACACATCCAATTGTCGAAGTCTAGGTTATACTCCAGATTTTTAGTAGCAGCTGTCACAAAGTCAGAGCCTGATCCAGTTCTGTTTATCCGTTATCTTAAGAGCACTTTTCATCAGTGTCAGCAGTTGCCAGACGTTTCACTGTCATGTACAAAGAGAGAGATGTATTTGTGACTGCTGTTTTACACCCTGGAACGAAGAAGGAAAATGTCATTAGGATTATCATTATTGCAGGAGTTGCTTTACTGTCCAGAGAACACTACCGTTCCTGTTCTGTTCTTCTGTTTATATGGGGACTGCAGGTGGAGAAGTATAGCTGGGCTGGAGAATGGCATTGACATAATGAGGTCTTAAAAGAAAAAGTGCTTTTGAAGAGTACTGGAAAAATAATTTTTAAATTGAAATTCTCTCCTCGCTCCACTTAAGTGATTTTTTTTTTTTTTTGGTAATGCTACTTTCTACATACTTGAGCATTTGCTTTTCAGTTGTACCTTTTAGCATCAGTCAGGTTCTCAAGAACAAGAATATGAATATGAGTTGGAGGCTTGGCCATGTAAAATATTTTCTAACACCTTTTCAGCAAAACCTCATTTGTCCTAAAATTCTTGCCAGAAAAAAACTTTGCAACTGTAGAATCATGGCTTTCATTCCAAGAGACAAAGCAAATACTGGTCTTGTAATTAGGTTATACTAATGTGGGTATGATTCCTTGTTCATACAAAGTTTAAAGCAGAGATTTGAATTTACCTCTCAGGGAACCTTCCTTAGTCTCAATTGCTGGCTGTTCTTGAGTATGTGTACATCTGTGTATGCGAAAACACTCAGAAGTATTTCAGACCTAAATTCAAAACTTCATAAAATTGGATGCTGACAGTACCGTACCTAGTAACTTAGCTCAAAGTCTAGATGATTTTAAAGAGAACTTATGCTAGTGCAGGTACATCTAAAGAATATAATAAGAATCTGATTGTAGGGTGTCTGAGTTTAAGCCCACAAGTGCTGGTAACAATATATATATAATATATATATTCTAGGTCCTCTTCTGGCTTAATCACTGCTATTTCATGAAGTGCCTGTTCTGTCTTAAACAGAGTTGATCTATTTGTTGCTGTTATCTATCCTCAGTCATTTGGTTATTCAGAGTTTTGGTTGGTTGATTGGTTTAATTTTTTCTTTTCTGGTTGAGTAAGACTGCTCTCTGCAAGCTGGTTTTTCAATTGGTATTTTTATAACCACTCAGTAATTTAGTGGTTAGGTGAATAGTAATTGCAGATCAGTTGGTGACTCACAGTTCTTCTTCCTTTGACAGACCTGGGAAGATCCAAACCATACAGATAACATTACAGGATGCTGTGGGGATAATGATCCCGTTGATGTTTGTGAGATAGGTTCAAAGGTTTGTCATTGTCAAGATTAATTAATAATGCTTTGGCTACAGCTTTTGAAAGAGAATGGTGGGTGGGAAGCAAAAAAAGGTGATAGTAGTCAGTCTTGGGATGACTAAAATATGTCTGATAGGTCTGATAATAGATAAGAAAGCAGTGTTTGTTTTGTTGTTGTATGGTTTTTTTGTTTGCTTTTTGTGAAGTAGGAAAATATTTGGAGAAGTCTGGGTGCTGGATAAGGGAGAAAATTGGAGTTCTTGGAATTTTGTGGCTGGGCAGAGAGTTTTGAATGAAGGAGAAGAGTTAAGATTTTGAGGAAGGAAGGAGAGGACTTCCTTCTTTTTCCCCAGCTAGCAGCGCTAGAGCTAAAGCTAAGTTACTAAAAGATTAGGAAATATGGCAATGTCACGCAAATGAGATTAAAAGGTCAGACCCACAAAGGAGTTAAGTTTGAGTTTTCTCATGGGTGGAACAGAGATAGACCCTCCTTCTGTAGAGGAGAACCCATTGCAGTTATAAGGTATGGAGTAGGTGGATGACAAAGAGGCACAGTAAACACTAGTAGTAGGTATAAAGGGAAGGCTTAGCACACTGAAATAAAATCCTCTTTATCTGGAGGCAGCAAAGAATGGATTAATCTGCTGTGGTACCAAAGATGGGATAATAACACAAAAGAGGTTGAAAGAGGGGTCTCTTGGGCTACCTAAGGCAAGAGGAAATTTAACTGATGACCTCAGCATACGTAATTTCATGTGAGGAAGGGAACCTGAAGCTGAATTTCAAGGGGTCCAGAGAGTGTTATAAGGGAATGTTATCTGATAGGAAGTTCCAAGGAAAATGCAAAAATCAGTTGTTTTTTGAGTAAAAGAGTGTACAGTGTGTATGTGTGTGTGTGTGTGCATATGTTGGGGTCTAGAGGAAGGAACAGCAAGAGACAGATGAAAACCAAGAATAGAAGAAGTGGGGAGTTGAGGGACAGAAAGGAGCTAGAAAATGCTGGAGAGATGCTTTTAACTTGCAGACTGGGGCAAAGATGAGGAAGGTGGGATAGAGAAGAAAAATATTCTAGTTTGTGTTATCTCCTTAAATTGGCTGGAGAATTGAAAGTTTAAGATCAGCAAGGATGGGACAAGGCTGATGTGTACTGGGTTTGAAGGTCTACCTTGCAATGTTGCTAGCTGCTGGCCAAACAGCTACTAAACCATCTTGTTGGAAGAGAAATTCCAGAAAGCGTTTTTCACATATTTTTATTATTATGTTCTGTTCTAGGTTCGCTCTTCTGGTGAGGTTGTTCAAGTGAAGGTCTTGGGTGTTTTAGCTCTTCTTGATGAAGGAGAGACAGATTGGAAGATAATTGCCATAAGTGTGGATGACCCAGAAGCCCAGAAAATCAACGGTAAGCATTTTTACCTTTCTTAATGCAAGTTATGTCACCCACTTGAATGGTTGTGCGTGAGCTTACGCCACCCAGGACAAGAGGATACAGACAACCAAGAGACAAAAAAATTTCTTTTTTCACTGTTTATATTCAAATGTTTCCCTCAAAGTTGGCATGTATGTTTTCATACTGAACTTTTGGAAGGGTTGATGGGGATTTTTGAGAGGACTTCATATACAGAAAGTCTTTTGTCTTTAGGAACAATTCATTTTGAAAGAGATCTCTTAAAATTAGTCTTATCTCCATTGCAGTAGTACATATTTACCCACTCAGATTGCATAGCACACTGCTGTTTTCCTTGTTGACAAAGCATTCAGAATGTTTTGTGACTTCTGACTGCGTTATTATCAGGGATTGTTGCTAATATGAACAGTAAGATTTCTCCTGTTAACTTGGAAATTTGGAAAGTGAACTTTTGATGCAGCCTTCTCTTGGCCTTGCTGATGATTGGCTTTGCAGGATGAAATATCCTATGCAGTCTTCCTACTTATGACCATGCTTCCGGTATCCAAATGGAACTCAATAAGTAAAATGTGTGTGCAGTAGTTTGAATAAAATGAGAGGTATAATTTTGCTTCTTTTTTTAAGAAGAGGATATAAATACATTAAAGCTGGAGGGAGTTAGGTTTTTATGGTACAAACAAGATGCAACTCTCCTCTGGATAAACAGAGCTTCATTTTATCAAATGCAGTTGCTCTGAGATTCATGAGAATTATGTGAGCTTTGTCTGGCAGTTAATGGCTGTTAAAAGATCAAAAATCATATGTACTATTAAGTCTTCATGGTCAGAACCTGTTCTTTGTTGTCAGATCTCACCAAGGCACAGCTTGGCCTTACTTTAGGAGTAAGGGTATTCAGTAACTTTGGGGAATTGTGTTTCTCAGCCACTGAGTCTTCTTCTTGGTTTCTGAATATAAAGTAACTATATCACTGGCGTGGCCCTTCATTCTAAGTTTTGTTGCAGGTTGCTTTGAGGTGGAGAATACTTGTGGGGAAAAAGGGGAGAAGAGGATATGAGGAAAAGGAAACTCTCGGGTTGATACTGATTAAAATCATGGGGCAGATAAATTACATCATAGTTCTTATAACTATTTTTGCAGTTAGAGATTAAGACGGTCAGCTTGGGGAAATAGTAATTAATAGGTTGCTGTTACTGTTCATTTCAGTTTAAACCTCCCTATAGTTTTTATTGGGATGTGATACAATTGTCAGTAGTTTAAAGACAAATAATTAGCATTTTATTTCTGCACTTTATTTCTGCACTTTATTCTGTTTACTTTCATATATTTTCCCCTAATAATCTGTGGGAGTTTCATTGGAAAAGTGGATGAAATAATTTTAAGAGTTCAACTGAGTAGTAGGAATAAAACTGTGAGTTTATAGCACTGGTTTAAGTAGCTTTGTTCTAAAACAGAAGGTTGGTTGTATTGTATTTGTTTTTGTACAGGTTATGACTGATTTGTGTTAGCCATTAGCTTTGGTTTGTTTGGCAAGGGAGTAAGAGTTTGTCTTTTTATAAATGCAAACCCTCGCCTGTAATAGCAGTGCGTATGCTTTCTTATCAGAGAATGGAAGCAAAATTTCAAGAAGAGCTGCCTTTCTGAGGTTCAGATCATGGAGAAATATTTATCTAGTTTAACATGATTTCCTTTCAGGATTGGAGTTACAGTCCTGTATTTTAAAAAAATCATGACTAGCCCACAGTGTTTAACAGCAGTCCTTCTTTGTTCTTAAAAACAAGCAAATCTGTTGCAGTAGGCAATACAATATATCCTTTTATACATGTTTTTTCCCTTTTCTGAAGATGTTAATTATTTCTGCATAAAGGGACAGCAGCTCTGGATAAAACCGATCCCTCCCTCAATAATTGACGTGCTGCTGTGTTATCAGTAGTGGCCTCCTAGGGGAAGATGAGGCCAAGTGTTGCGTTCTAAGTCTGTCCAGTCATTTAGCATCATTTGCTAAACATTTAGAATTGAACAGAGAATCATCACATTTGCTTTCAGCTCAGTATGCGCACAGCCCCCAGTGAACATTTGGAGAAGATAATTCTAAGGCTCTGGAGTGGTGAGTACTTGTAAACCCCATCCTGAGCTCATGCAGTGTGTTAACTCCACTTGCTGCTGTAAGCACACCCCAGGTACTCTGTATATTCTCCTCCAGGGACTGTGATCGTTCTCATAAGTGCAATTGATTTTTCTGAGCCTTCGCAGAACTTAAAACTGAGCAGTCCCAACTTCTGAGCGGTCCTCATTGTTTATTCATAGCTCTCCACTGTATTTTGTCCCGCAGGTGTTTATGGATAAATACTGTTTTAAATTGGAATCCCTGCCTAGAACTCCCTATTTCACACAGAGCAGTAAAAAGCTCTGGTTTATAGTCGCAGTATGCAGGAATGATAAGCAGTGCTCAACACCTACTGGAGTGGGAGCTGTGTCATCAATGGGAAGAGCAGAGACTTAGTGTCTTTCTGGACTGACTTTTTGGAGGTAATCTGTTTGCTTTTATAGGACTTAATACAGGTGGGTGTAAGGACAGTCTCCTGATAGAAGCTGCACGTGAGATGCAGCTGTCTCTATGAGAAACCTTCATTTAGTCTAATATCTAGACACATTCAGGTTCAGTAAGATCTGTCTCTGTGATACCTGGAAACCACTGTGTTGTCTTTCTGCTCAAGCAATTGCTAGCCAGATGGTTATTAACAGACCAATGAAGTTACTTCAGACAAGGATCTGGGAGAGGGCCTAAAAGCTCTTTGTGCCCTAAAACACTAAATCTTGGCAGTGTAATAGGCCTGGCTTTTTTTTTTTCTTTAGTGTAGCATACCGGCCAAGAGAAGAAACAGATTCTTGGACTGGAAAGGCTGCCTGTCTGCTCATCGCATAATTTGGATTGAATTTAATGCTCTGAAATTCATCTGTGTATCTGATGTGTTTTACAAGACTGGGCTTAGAAAGGATGAGCCCTATTTTGGTGCTGTAATTTGGTCTGAATGTATGCAGCATCTTCATGTTGGAAAAGAGGTTTTAAAAGTGACTGACAGTTGAAGCAACTTATGAAAGGTCTGACTTTCAAGAGGTTGTTTTACCTGTCCATGGTGAATTGGGCCAATTGTGTATGCTGGATGGCATTTCTGAGGTGATTTCCTGGTGTGGGATTTTAGCAACCATTATATACTATTGCCTGGTGGAAAGATCCCCAAATGCATTAAACAAAAGTTGGTGATTTCTACCAGCTTTGTTGTACTGCGATTTGCTGGTAGTGATGTAGTTAACTGTGATACATTGCCATGCTTCTTTCCCAATGTACAACTCAAGATTGGCTTTTTGAGTTCACATGTTAAAACCCAAAATGGCAAAAATCAAGTATCTTGCACATTTTGTCCTGTATATTGTTATATACTCTTGCATATGAGTGTATTTATATGCAGAGCAGCAACAGAGGCCTTGAAAACCTTTGTTGTGGATTTGTGTAAGCATTAAATATAAAGGAATTAATTATTTGTACTAGGGCTCCCCCTCCTACTCCCTCACACCATGTTGCACAAAATACACCAAATGCCTTTATATGGAATGTAGCTGCTGCTTCCTGTGAATGTTTATAAGATGTTATTAAAAACATATGTCCTGTCTTCCTACGGACCTTGTTTAGAAAGCTTGCTGCTAGCATGTTGTTTTAGCTTTGCTTGCAAGAAGCAGCATCTGTCATACTAAAAATGGTAGTTTTGTACAAATGCTTTTGTCACTCCCTTTTATAAAGCCTGATAGAATTGGGAGCTGCATTTGCTTTGGCTTGCTCCTTTGACAGAGAGCTAGCAGCAGTTGTTTGTGCCAGCCTCTCGAGATTTTTCTTATTGAGGCTGAATTACAGCCCTTAACATGATTAGCCATTTCTTTAATCCTTGTTGCTTAACTTTGGTGCCCAGGAAAATGGGGCCTGTGGTTGTATGTGGGCAGTATAAGGAAATCTCCCCATAGTACCTGGTGGATATATGTGCTGAAAATGTGCCCGCGGGAGCTTGACCTTTCTGTCTCCTGCCACGCTGAGGGCTTGCTTGCAGAGATGAGATCACATTTGACCAAGCACATGCTTGTTGCTCCCATTCATGCTTAGCCGCCTTTGCTATCAGTGGGAGTACCGAAGTCAGAGGAAAGGTCAGCAGATCAGGGACAGTGTCTGCTGTGGAGAAGACATCTATCTCTTACTTGTTTGTGTCTCTCTCATGATATGCAGCTCGTTTCTATGAGAACTAATGTACAAAATCTCTGTACAGATTATTATATTTCCTTTTACCTTTCACTGCTTGCTCTTCTGTTATCTGAAGATATTTTTCTCTACTTCCACTTGGTACCCCAAAGATGCTGGTTGGATTTCAGAGAAAGTGGGAGGCAGGCTACCTTTCATGCTTGTCTGTGGTGCCTTTTAATGAACCAGAGGTAACTGTTGAGTGATGGCAGAGCTGCAGTTTGCCTTGTATTTTGTGCTGTGTGCGGACTCCACAGCAACAGGGTTGATTATTTTTTTTTTTTAGTTGTATTTTCTCCTGCTGCTTCCCACCAGCTCTCATTATAATACAATTTTCTTTTTTTAGTCAACAGTTTAAGGTCCATTTGGTGCTCTGTAGTTAGCAATCATAATAAGGAAAAGATAAATAAAACATGGGAAGGGTTGGCAGAGTTGGAGAGTAGTTTGGATGGAGTCAAGGAAATATAAGCAACTACTATCCCTCTTAATTTCTCAGAAACACAACATACAACAGTTAGTACTTCAGGGGCTATGTGATGGTACGGCATTGTATGGGCCTGATACTGCCAGGTATTTTTCAGTAGTGAGAAAGTGAAATTCACAGAGATGATTCTGCCCGTGAAGGTCAATGTCCTTGTGTTAAGGGGGTAATGAAAGCTTGCTCCAAAGCCTATTCTGTTATTTGGATCCTCTAACCAAATGTAAACAAAGCCTGTAAATAAGGAATGCCATATAGGAAGGGGCTCACATGTCACTTAGTAAACAGTGAAGCGCTTTTGTTGAACAATTTTTGTGGGAATAGGAGGCAAACCTAGTAAGAAAAACAGAGAGGGCAGAGTTAGGTGAGAGGTTTATTGGAACAGGAACCAGAAAAAAAGGAGCAGCAGTCTGAGAAAGCATGCTTGAATTTAAGCAGTGTCCGGAGACAGAAACCTGGAGTTCATCCACCACTGGGAGTCTGGGAAATTGCTTCAGCAGCCTGGTTTGCTTTACAGACTTTACAGTATCTATCAGTCTCTTCAGTAAGTACTAGAAAACGTGAGTTCAGACCTTGCAAGAGGAGGAAATCTCAAGGGGTCAAGATGGGAGGAAGGACGTTTGCTTGTTCAGAGAGAGAGCAGGATCATGTGCTGGAGCCTGGTTTGAATTGGAGCTCTTGTTTTATTAGAGCCTGAATGAAGCATCTTGCCTCCAAACAAGATGACTGTTTTCTAAATCATTTTTCTTTGTTGGTTTCACAACTGTGAAAGTGTTCTTGTACTCTTAAATGTGCATTCTAGCTTAGAAGACCTGTCTCCAGCACAGCCTTATGTGCCCTTGCTTTTTCTCTGGGATTCTGCCAGTGAAACTCCCTAATCTTCTACAGGCACGTGGCCAGCAGCCGAGTTCAAAATGTTTTACTCTAAGTCCATAAACACGTAGCTCTATTAAGTGTGTGCAGAAGCAAAAATGTACCTTGGGTTCTTCAAGGTTTTGTACTTCATTCTTTCGATAATGTGTGATCCAGAGGAATTTGGGAGTGGTATCTATCAGATGCCTATGAGTACTTAGCATATGTTCCTGTGCACGTTTGGTCTCACAGTTAAGTCTAAATGTCATCTCTCTCAGTCTGCAGAGAGTTGAGAGGTCTGTACTATGAGACTGGAAAAAGTCCAGTGCTGTTCTCTTTAGAAATGTCCTTGTTTGGGTTCACAGACTAGACTTTAAGAAGACATTTAGGCACTTGAAGATAAAGAGAGCACAACTAGCTGGTTATCTGGTGGACTGAGCACCTCTGGAAGTCTGGTACAGTGAGTAAGGCTGAGTAGACAGAGGAGAATCTACCAGCAGTGTCTGCGAGACAGGAGCTGTCTTCAAGTGAGATGTATCTATGGGAGGAGAGAATGAAGTAGCTGAGCAGTGTGGTGAAAGTTGAGATTCTAGAAAGGCAGTAAGGGAGCAAGTCACCTGCAAAATACCAGAGGAGAATAACGCCATAGAAGATGGACTGGGCAGAGTCAGGTTGTGAAATAGGTGGAGAGCTACAAATAACACACAGCAATAAAAAGTCGGTTCCCATTTCCATCAGGAGTGACTGTAGGAGAAAAATAAATGTGAAGAAAAGGGCTACACCAGCAAAAAAAAAAAAAAAAAAAAGTGCTTGGCTTCCAGAAAGAACAAAATCCTTGTATCACAATGAATAAAAATTGCACTGAGGGCTTTTCTATTTAAACATGATGTCAGAGAGTTAATTTGCCAGAGAGTGGATAGTCATATGGATGAAGGCCACCTCACTTCAAGTGACAGGAGTGGTGGTAGCCTCCCAGTAAAACCAGGTAAAATTGGATAAGTGCAACAGAAGGAAATAGGAAGTGTTTAAGAACACAACGTGCATAGCAGTATAGCCCTCAGGCAGCATTGCTGTGCAAGTACTTATTCTCTCTGTACCCACTGAGACAGTGCTCATTTTTGTCTCCTAAGGGTGTCCCACAGATGACATGTGCTCTGTGTGTCCTTTTCCACCTTTGCACAGTAGAACTACAGAGGTAAAAGGTTATCTGGCTTATCACGGTCTGCAGATACCACAGGGCTTGCTTGCTTATCAGCAGAGTTTGTGTTTAATGCTCCTGGAACATAACCTTCTTGTATCTAATGGGTTTAATTTAGAATTAAGAGTAAAGAGGTGCCTTTAATGTAACTTTTGAGGAGCGAAGACTATATTGTTTTGAAGTGGTGAATTAAAATCAATCAGATTGTTGCAAGAGGGTGCCTATTGAGATGAAAACCTATAAATATGGAGTTTTCTTCTTTATTTCATGGGTATAGCCTTTTTATTCATTGTCCCCTTGGGTCTTAATTAAGGAAGAGCAGGAGGTAACTCGTTTCCCTGTTTAGTGTGGTGCTAAAATCATAAAATATCAACTATGGATAGCTAATGTAATAAAGTGGAGTTCCCCAATAATTTTGAAAGTACTCAATTAAATCAAATTGCTTAGCAAGCCTTTGAGCTTCTAAAAACTGCAAAACAAATTCTGAGTAAAAAAAAAAAAGGTCCATATTCTTTCTTTATTTTTATTTTTATTTTTTTTTAACCTGCAGATATTAATGATGTCAGGAAGCACAAACCAGGTTACCTTGAAGCTACGATTGACTGGTTCCGGTGTTATAAAGTCCCTGATGGTAAACCAGAAAATCACTTCGCTTTTAATGGAGAATTTAAAGACAAGGTGAAGATAATCCAAAATTAAAGATGGATCTTTCTGTGCTGTGACCTCTTTGATGCATTCTAGAATTGTTGGAATTGGAAAGAGAGAGGAGCATTAACAAAAAGAATTTTTAAATGAGGGTATTCGAATAGGAATGAGTAATGTTTACTATATTTCACTTTATTCAGAGAAAATTCATATGATACGAAAGCATTCAGTCCTAGCCCTCATATGACTTAAACATGCATGTGTAGGTTTGTATTGCTTGTCACAGCTTTTTCATTCTGTTTGTCAGAGAGATGAACAGATTGTCCTTCCAGATATTTTTTCAGTTTTGATTGATAAATTTTCCTGACATTTTTCAAGGCTGTGTAATTCAAGGTAGGCAGTAGATTGCAGATTTTCTCATATTTGGTATTTGCTCACGGTATAGGTTTTTCCAGGTAATTCTGTGTATGAACATTTGAGCTGTTTTTGGCTTGAAGGCTAAAAAATATTTTGACCTTTTTCAAAAAAAAATGAAAGGCTGTTTAAACATCCTATAGGAAAAATGGCCAGAGTTTGAAAGTAGAATGAGCCTGGGAGCAGACCTTGCTGAATAAAATGCCTAGATTTTTCCAGAGGAAATCACATGTGATCTGAGTAAAAATGCTTTTCAAATCATGTACTGTACACTCTGTAGACTTTTTTTTGCGAAGAATCACAGGTTTCTAATGAATGATGTTCATGTGTCAGCTAGTTCAGCCTGCAGTGTGCTATCAAAGTTGTAAAATGCCTTTTAACCAGCACAGATAGCTTTGCGTGTTTTGTCTGTTTAAAGAGATGCTCTGACTCCCCTCTGCACTAAAGCTGTCTTTTAAATCAATCAAATGTAGAGTTGTAAGGATGGATAACGTGATCTCTCACTTGTTCTCCCAGGAGCTACTCTTTCAAATTTTCCTGCTCTGTAATTCTGCAGCGACAGTTTAATGGGGGTATATCCCTGTCAGGCTATCGGAGTTCAGGCTTGAGGCACTAAATGCCCTGACATAGCTGGTTTGGAGCACTTGAATAATTCTCAAGCATTTCTAGAGACCCAGGATGTGGTGAGGCAGCCGTGGCTGTGCTCCAGCAGCTCTGGTGAAGTTCACAGTGTTCCAGTGGCATTTTGCCAAGTCACTCCTTGTTAGGAAGTGTGTGTTCTGTTGGCAGATTTTTGCTACTCAGTCTAGATATCATCATCTGAACAGTGAGGGCTTTAAAAATAAAATCTAAGACTTTTAAATTCCCCCCTACCCTCCTCATGTTACTTTGGTTTTTAAACAAACAAAAATTGTTAAGCAGCTGACAATGTTACGTTGTTTGTCGCAAATGCTTAAGTGTGCAGTTGGGCAATTAATGAAGTAAATGCACATTTTGCCACTGGAGAGTAAACCTTAACTCTGACCCTGATGTGCACACGTAACAGAACAGTCATATCTCACACACTTTGTCCCATTTAGGACCTGGTATGATTTTCTGTAGCTGTAGGTGTCTGTTTAACATCTAGTGCTGACTTTGTTTTTTCATGCAGCTTTCCTGTTTTTTGGCTGCAGACTGAGGAAAAGTCCTGAACATGTTGCCAGTGTGTTTGACAGATAGCGAAGCTCAGTTTTTTTCGTAAAAACTGCTGTTATATTTCCCAGAAATTTAATGAGGCCTCAAAGGAGGTCCCTTAAAATAACACATGAGCCAGCATGTCTTAATAAACTATTTCTATGTCTTTTTTTTCTGTTTAATAACCTTTTAAATCATAACATTTTTCCTTGATGTAAACTAGGATTTTGCTGTTGAAATTATTAAATCAACCCATGAATACTGGAAAGCTTTGCTTCATAAAAAAACGGAAGGAGGTACTGTTAAATGGTAAGTACCCAGCCACATCTTTCTTCTTTGCATTGTGCTAGGGCTGTTGGTATTCATCATGTGGCAGCTGTGCCTCAACTGCTTGGATTTTACTTTGAAATGACAAGAGTACCCGTGGTTTTGATTGATAATTGGCTATCATTGACTAGTTGCACCTTGTACGATAATGAGTAACTGGCTGTAAGTGGTTCTAGACATTTTTTGGTTATATCAAAGTGACATACATTATTTAAACTTACTAATAATGGCTCTGGAGGGTTTGATATCATTTTGGGAGATTCACACAGTTCCATGCAGATCATGCCACTGTTTATCTTTCAGTGCTGTATTGCTGTGATGTTCTTTTGCAGCTTTGGATTCCATAATTCTATTTAGTTGTTCTCTGAACTGCCACATCATTGCTCATTACCGGCCTTTGGCCTCAAGTGAACTACGTTAAGCTTTCCAAGTTGGCTTGTGTTGGCATTTCTGACACCAGTGGCCTTGAGTAGTGGAGAGCTGTCTGGACTGGTGATTTTCAAGGGCTGTGGATTACCTTTAACTAAACCAGAGGGCAAAGGCTATGAGGGAGGCAGTGTCCTCTTCACTTTGTTGGCAAAATGTGACTCTTGAGTGACTGAGCACTTAATACGTGTTGGTAGTTCTGCTGTAGGACTACAAGAATATTACAGGAAATATTTGGACTTTGAGTTCTGATTGTTTCAGGGCCGCTTTGAACTTCTTGTTGATGTAGTTCAAAAATAACTAAAAACTCGGTCTTGCTGTGAGAATTCATGCTGTTTGTTGTTTAAGACTCTAAAAACTCATGACCAAACTCACTTCTGCCATGAACAAATACGTATTCATAGTCTGCAGAGAAACTTGTCTGAAAAATAGTTGGCCCCAAAAGTTGTGTCTGCATTGTGGAAGTGCTGATATCTGCTACTTTTTGTAAAAGCAGGATTTTGACCTGCTTTTTGTTTTAATTCTTTCTCCTTGCTATATGCTGCAGGCACTTTACTGTAACATACGAGTGGCTCGCTGTAGAATTTGGTCATCCTTTAAAGCACAAGAGACAAGGGGTAATTCATGCCATCACTGCTAGCCATCTAGGTGGTGTTCAGCTCCCTGTAGAAATGCCAGTTTCTCTGTTGACTTTTCAAGGGGATTTAGTTTATTAACTGCAGTCCTCTGAACTGTACCCAAGTGAGCTGCCAGAAGTAAGTGTGAGTACTGCTTATATTAGTGTAGAATTTATAGCCTAAAAAAACCCAGACTCAGAGAAACTCTCATTCCCTTCCAGTGTTACTTGTTACTTTGCATTTTTGGCTTCCTCATTTCATGAGCGATACATTTCTGAGCTCTGTATGTGAAGATGTTTTGTTATTTTTTTTTTTCCCATAGGTACTAATTGTGTTGTTTCTGTTCCATTGATTGATAAAACCTTTTTTAATTTTTATTTTTCAGCATGAATGTTCTGGTGAGTGGCAGTCCTTTTTGTTGCAGTGAGGAAGAGGCCCGATCAATTGTGCAGTCGGTGAGGACAGTTCTTACTTTATTTCACCCTTTTAAAAAAGTAATAAATAGGAAAAAAAAAAAACAACAGACCACCAAAAAACCTCAGAGCTCCAAAACTGAGATAAAATACCTAAACTGACGTGGTCCCTAATTAAATAAAATTTAAAGTATTAATTGAAAGAAGAAACACAAATGTTGTGGGGTAAGTGTAAGCATCATAACAGAAAGCTTCTATTTCAGTGTTTCAGTTGTATTTTCTGGCAGGTTCATTACTGTTCTGATGTGCTGTTTTTTTCTTTTGATCTTGAATAGCGAGATGGACTGCTATTTGTATCTAGCCCGCTGTCTTCTCTGTCTCCCCTGTTGCCAGGAGTTACCACCCAGTGTTAGAGCTCATTGACTAGCTGACTGTAGCCCCTAATCGCTAAAGGGATCCTTTGTTTGTCTACTTGCATAATTGAGTGCATTGCTGTAAAAGAGGGGAGTACTTTTCTGAATGTTTTGTAAAGAATGCCTGTCATATTTTGCAACTTAACATAAAATTAAAACATGTAGGTTTCCTGTTCAGGGGAGGAAAATGTCCTGCAGGTCTGGTACTTTTCATGTGCAAACACAGGTGGAGGAGAATTTCTTCTACTTTAAGATATGTTGGTTTGGATGCTGGAATTTAAACCAAGTTTTAGAAATGAAGTGGAGAAAAATACCTCCAAGTATTGCTTTTAAAAAATCATTATTATTTTACGTACACTATGAATGTGTCAGTACTTATGGCAAGTGTTTTGCTCATATGCATAACTGCTTGGGTAGCTAACAGACTCAGGCTGTGCACAGTCAGTATTTTGCCCAAGTAGTCACAGCAGTGATGGAAGTTCTGATGTTAAAAGACATGATGTCCACTTTCTGTGCAGGCAACGTTCCAACACAATTTCTGCTAACAATGTTATCTTCAGTGCCTTTTTGTCTGAAACAAACAAGATGATCAGGTGCAGAAAAGTCAGTTTAAGTCACAGAGAAGTGTCAAAACTTTTTCCTGTTCATGTCACATACTTTCAGCATTTCCTTGAAAATACCTTTACATACTTGTACTTGTATGTGTGTTTGGGTCCACATCAATTAATGGGACTTTGAGTTTTAAATGAAAGAAAAATTGATATTGGAATTGAGACATTTAAGATATGTCAGTCACAGTGTCAGAAAGTATTTGCCTTTTGTATGCTTTGAAATTTTCAAGTCATGTTTTGAAGGCATTGAAATGAAACTCGTATTTCAAGTTCAAATGTACTCTCGGTTTGAATGGTGTTAGACCTTTTCTTTCAAGTTCTGTGCTATTTTTACTTTTGAATTGAGGGACTAAATAATTATCTGTCTAAAACAGCAATATTCACTAGATAATTAATCACAAAATAATTATTTTTCCTGTTTTAATTTGTCTTTTTTGGTTTTGTTTCGCTTTTTTTTTTTTTGGATGGGGAGGGAGCAATAGTAAATCCCATTTATAAAACAGATCCTCTGTATCAAATTCTAACATCTTACTTGTTTTGCACACTTGCCTTTTTATCAAATGTTATCACTTCCTGCCCTTCAGTGTCTGGCATTATTTTCTTTAAGTGATACTGTTTTCTTGAAGTTATCACAAACTTCATCATTCAGTTAGAGTCCATTCTAAGCATTTTAATTGGCTTTGTAGGCTACCATCTCTTGCTGCTTTTCAGATGGGGAAAATAGATGCAGTTCTATTTTGAATGTTGTTGTTACCGCATGCAATTTCCAATCTGCAGTAACTAAGAAAAGCACAAATGCTCTCGAAGTAAGAATGGTGTACAGTCAAGCTCAGAATGCAAGCAGGGAAACTGACTTGCACATTTTAAGCAGATATCCTTTTGTCTGGTACGCTGTAGTGCCCACTTTGGTTGTCAGGCACTCATGTCTTTCACACAAAAGTGAAAGTACGTGAGTGCTGGCTGCAGAATTTTAATGGCCGTGGTAGTTTTAAATGAAAGCCGCCTGTGTCTGGTTTGGGGTTTGGGGTTTTTTGTTTGTTTGCTTCTTTTTTTCTGATAGTGTTTTTTTTGTTTGTTTTTCAACTGCAAGCTGATACATATTCCTTCTAATTTATGTCCATTTATTAACTTCTGGACAAAAGCAGAAGAGCAGAAGTGGAGGTAGAGATTTTATCTGCAAGTACAATAAGAAACATATTTTGCTTTTGCAAAATTTCTCAGCTTACTTTTGCAGTGAGAGATGTTTCTCTACGCTTCTGCTTCTGCAGTCAGAGTATGGAGTTTCTGAATGAGTGATATTTGCCTTAGGTCAGGTATTTTGAATGTTAAGCAAAAAAGGAAATTTCAACACTCAGTATTATTGTAAATCAGTTTGGTGGGTTTTTTTTGTTTTTTTTTATGTGAGCAAGAGAACTGTAGCTAAGATACAAAACAAATCCTTAAGAAGTGCTTACCAAATCATGCTGTAATGAGAATATCATGTAGATTTGCTGGGGTAGTTCCCATGATCATCTCATTCAAATCGATAGAATTTATTTTGCTGATTTTTGACCTTCCATTATTTTACAGACATGGGACTAGAATGGTTTAGATTTAGGGAATTTCTGTTCTGCTTAGCTAGTTTACAGACTGGGAGCTGTCATCTGTTCTGATGGCAAATTAGGAATAACTGCAGCTGCTGAAGTTGCCATGTCCAGTCAACTCTGAAGAGATCAGAAGATGATCTGTGCATATGGGACCACATACAGAATGTTTGAACCAGCCAAAATTATACTGTACCCCTGCAACTATAAGCCCACTTGGGTAGTAACACTCTAGGTGATGAAAATTTCTCCTGTTTCTTTACATCTGAGAATTGTTTCATCTTTCTCAGCTTCAGTGTTAGTACATGTTGAAAACTAAACCCAGGAGGAACAGAGCTTTGTAGCTGAACGTGTTAGCTCTAAGATATACTGTTTATTTCAGGCTTTTAAGTGTTGCCATCTGTAAAACTGACCGGGACAGCCAAACCTTTGTTTAACATTAATCCTGAGAACTGCTTGCTCACTTGGCTTTGAGAAGGAGCCGCTGAGGACTTTTGAAGTTGGAAAATCTCCAAGGCAATCTATATATAGTTAGTAGTGCAGTTTCTCAGACTTATCACATAATTCCTCCCTTATAATACTGGAGAGAAAATGAACTAAGATCACTTTGCTGGATGAGGTATCTTTTGATTAAAATGCAGAAAAATATCTTCCAGGGGAAAATATTTGACTTTTCCTGGCAATTTAGAAAAACCTCCAACAGAGTTTGGATGTGTGTATTTACTAGTATGTTTGGAATAATTTAGATCTAACCAGGAAAGCCTATCAACTGCCTCGCTTCTTGTATTTATTTTCTCTCTGAGCAGTCTTTTCCCTTGGGGACTTCAGAGAAGTAGAATTTTCAGTTTAGTGCCAGGTTGTGACCCAGAGGGTTGGGCGTGTAGAAGTGACATCCTAAACAAAATGACACAGAGTGGTTGAGGCTGAAAGGAACTGCTTGGGATCACCTAATCCAAGCCCCTTTCTTCAAGTAGGGTCACCTGAAGCAGTGTCTTGATGAAAGGACTCTGTAGCAAAGAGGTTCTTGGTTCAGTGGAATGAATTTTTGACCTGTTCTTGTTGGGAAGGTGCCAAGTCCTTGTCTTAAACTTTCTGAACAGTTGCTGCAGAAGTGGCAGGCACCTGCTTTTAGATGGTGACCGCTGGTTTTCCCTGCTGTGTGGAAAAAAAGCTTTGTGTTTGTCTGGAAGGAAAGGTAATGGTCTGGTGATAAGGTCAGCACATCCTTTCAGACCTGTCACATAACCCCTCTGTGCACATATTTACCGTGGGTAAAGCAGGAGAAAGAATGCTGCTTTTTCCCTTTCCTCTTCAGAGACTTTGACTTGCTGTTGAGCAGAGCAAGTCCTGCTCGGAGACAGGCAGGCCTGTGAGCTCAGTTTGAATGCTGCCCTGTGGTCAACCCACCTGCACTGCCTGTGGGTCAGCCTGCCTGCAAAGTGCTGCAAGGCTTTCACTGATGTCTTCCCATGCTGCTATAAAGGCAGGAAGTTCCAACTAGCAATGCAGATGATGTGTTGCAGCTTTGTTCTCCTGAGGCTTCAAACTTGAACCTTTGAGGCTGTCTTTGCTGCATGGTTCAGCCAAGTCAGTAGTCCTGGGTTGTGTGTTTGGGTAGGTCTGTTTGGAACTGGCTTGTATCATGTCAGTGGCCGGTGTCCTCCTGTTGCTTTGTACTCTAATGTGGGGTGTGAATGTTGCAATATTCCTTATGCTGAGGTGCTGTTTCATCCACCTCGGTCAGCCTTGCCCATTTATGAGGAGCTGAGGGATGATGGACATAAGACTGGCTAGCATCCTCATTGTGAGGAAGGTTGCTTCCAGCTGGTGTTAAAACTAGCTTTAATTTCATCCCTTAAATAGTAGGACAAGACATGCTGCGTTATACTGTGATTGAAGAGTGTATCCAGCTTTGAAAAATGAACCTGGAGTGGCAGACCTATATTTTAAAACAATTTGTCACTCTGCACAGAACTGACTCCTTCTCTGTCAAAATGTAGTTGTAAGAGTATGATTAGATATTTATTTTAAAGTGTTTGCCTACTTGTAGTACAAACTGTGTATGTGTGTGCGTATACACATATCCTCTTATATGTACCTCATAATGAAATGTACAAATGTATAAGAACGTAATTGGAAAGGCATTTTTATTCTGTAGCATGTAAATGAAAAATCCTGTTATCTTTTAAGAAAATGTAGTAGAATAGATACACGTTAGAGATGGCATTAATCTGTCACTCGTTATTTTGCCTGTTTTGTCATTTATTGTTACCTCTTGGCTTCAGCAGTAAAATAGCTTTGTGTGTTATCTGTCAAACAAAACAATGACAGTGTTTTCTTGTTGTTGTTTTAGGCACCAGTGCCTGCGAACGGAGATTCTGTTTGCCCAGAAGGTATATTCTTTTCCCCAAATACCATATAATTACTCTAATGATTTGCTTTAAAAAATTAACTTAGAAAGTGCCCTATTGAAAAAGCTGTTTTTGTCCACACGAGCATAACAAATATGGTTTTGTCAGACTGTGATGCTTGTCCTCTTAAATAGAACATGGGCAGCAGTTCTGAGTTGTTTGTGGGAAATTGCTTTTAAGGGTGAATGAAAGTGGAGTTCACGTATAAAGATGAGAAGTCTAAGTATTTTTTCATTTCTTTGATCATGGAAGGTAGATGCATGACATTTATCCTTTCTAAAGGAGAAAGGTTGCTTTGCCTTACTTTTTTGTTGCTCTTCATAGTAGCTAACTAATCAGATAACCTCTTTTCTTAAAACTGATACAACCACACTGCTTAAGTGTAATTTTTAAAGACAAAATTCTCTTCTTACTTTTGACCGGTTTTCATGTTAATGGAACATGTGTTTTTAGTCAAGAAATAAAAGCAAATCCTAGATTTTCATTTTTGTTAACCATTTAAATAAAAAAAAAAAAAAGGAGAGAGAGAGATTTTTCTCCTGGCAGGAGCTACAGACAAGGCATGCACTTTTTGAGATGGAAGGAAGCACTAAGAGAAACTTAGCCGTGAGTCAAGTTCCAAATTGTTTGCAAAGTAACATCTGTGTAGTCTATGTCGCAGGAAAGCAAGTTGCATTCAATTTGCCCTTATATGGCTTGCCAATAAATAGCTTTTATTTACTGGAGTTTTGTATCTCAGATCGTTGACAAACAACTGAACGTAATCTTTGATTTTTTTCCAAGGATGGTCATGTCAGTATGTTAAGAGTTGTTTCAAAAGTATTTCAGGCAAACTGTTAAAGTGAACAGATATCATTTTGAGGACAAACTTTACATAGACTAGGAACAGAGCTTGCTCAGAAGTATTGTTATGAGAGAGATTATTGGAAGAACAGAATGTTGTTTTTCTAAGTGTTTGTGTCGGGCTGGTTGTATAGAATTAATGTCATTCTTGATGTGTATTTTTTGTTTTAGTTGATTCCTGGTACTTTTTTCCACGTGATCATTGAAGTGTTCTGAAGCCACATCTTCAAATCTTAAGTCATCCCATTTTTGAAGAGAGGCACTAATGGTTGGGTTCCTGTTGAGACAACTTTTCAAACTATGTAAACCTCTGATCATGTAAATAAATGCTGACATTATAAAATTAATGTTTCCTTTCTATGTCTGTCTTTGTGAAGGGTGGAGCAAAGGGAAGAGGAGGGCTTGCTTGCATGTTTGTTTCTGAATCGGAGATCTCCAGGATTGTTCTGATCCACTCATGACATGTAATGTCAAATGAGATAGGAGATAGTTGGCTTCAACTTTGCTCTCCAGATTTTGGAATAATCCAGTCACTGGGTGCGTAGAAGGCTCTGTTAAATGATATCTCGGGCTTGTCTGGCCACCCTGACTGTAATCCTTTTCAAGCAGACAATAATCTTTATGTAATAGGCTTAGCGGTTTACCATGTTCTTTAAAATGCAACAGTGCTTAGTCTCCTAAGTTGTATACATTTTTGTGCCCAGTTGTCCCTGCTTGCTTCACAGAGTTACGGGCAGAGTAGATTTGCTTTTAGAAAAACAAATACAACTGTACTGAGTAATTCAGCTAGGAAGAGCCAATGAATGCTATAACAATTGAAGCGAGGATGCACATGTGCTCTGTGTGCTGCATCCTGTTTTTGATAAGTTGTTTCATCACACAGGAAGGACTTTCCTTATGGAAAGCTTCCATTTTTAGAATTGTGTATGCCTGAAGGTTTATGATAGTGCCTCGTGCAGTGGGACAAGATTAATAAATTGTGTAGAACTGAGCTTTGTTTTTTCATGGTAAAAATATCTGCTGTATTTTTTTTACTGCAGTGTTCTGTCTGGCCTATGGCACTGTTAAATATACAGGGTTTAGGTGTAAGATGTATGAGAAATGCAGCATAAACTTCAGATACTAAGAACTTTTCCTATTTTACAGTTGCCTTTGAAGTACTAATTAATTATACTTTGTGTCACACTTCAGAATTCTAAGCGTGTGGCACTGTACCTACAGGTATAGCAGCCTTTTTTCTTTTCCTTTATTTTTTCTTAATTGAGTAAAGGTTGCCCTGTCTTGGTTTATGTTCTGCCTTTCACTATGGAATTATTCTGGGTACAGGTAAGCTCTTCTAGAGTGCAGAATGGCAGCTGCATGTAGTTATATGGTGGTATATCTAGGAGGCTTGTCCTGCCAAGTGCAGGGACAGCTCGACAATGCAGGGCACTGTGTAAAATCAAAATTACTTTCCCTATGTGTTGCTCATTGCTGGTTTTCTTTTTTTTTGATTTTTGAGACATCAGATGAAAATTTGTACATGTGAATAGCAGGTGTTGATTTCAAACTTATCCATGGATCAGAAGTTAGTTCAGTTTTTACCATAAATAATTTTAGTGGTGTTTTTCAATTTATAGCTGCATTGATGGCATGTGATGAGGAATTAAGCAGAAATAATTCTGTAGAACAGATTAGACTGTGCAAGAAACTAACAATAGAGAGTGCTTGGGAAAATGAACAATTTAAATGGCCAGAAATGTCCAGTACTATCATAAATTGGAAAACATTAAAATGCTTATTTCATGAGGAGTATATAAACAGATGACTGTCTTGTCATCAGACCACTTGCAACATCTGCTTTCATATGTTTTCTGCAGATTTTTCCCAAGTGGAATAGAAGGACGTACAGTTAGGTGTAACCTCACTGCTAAAACGTACCAAATGTCGCTGGTGTAGGATTCAGAAATGAAACGTTCTGAAATAGCTGTGGAAATGTGCATAAGAGTTATTTTGTATCTCCAATTGTATTTCCAAGAGTTATTTTGTATCTGCAATGTTTTCTTTCCCTTTTGGAGAGAAAGGAGAAGTTACTGTTTTTTTGTTTTGTTTTTTTTTTTTACTTTTTAAACATTGCTCTGATGGTTCGTATTACATGTGTAAGTCATTAGGTGCTGCTCAGTATAGTATCTTTTACTGACCTGGAGCCTGCATTTAGTCCATCCAGTGAAGAACAAGGCTGGAGTTTTACTCACAGAGAAATAATGCATGTTACTTTTTAAAGAAGGAAAATAATAGGATTGTGAAAACAATATGCTCTTGTCACTGTTGAGATGCTATTTTCAAGTCCGTAGTAACAACAGACATCTTCTGAAAATCCACAGAAGAATAGAAAGTAATTGTGAAGTGCGTTTGGGAGATCTGTGTACAGATGTTATGTAAGGACAGTGCCTACCCACAGCTTGCCTGTGGTTGCTATTCGTATTAACGCTTGAGGGTTGTGGCATGAAGTGCTCCTGAACTGACAGGCACTAATTTGTGCTTCCATTTCATTTGGCTGAGATTGAACTTTTTAATGGATTTCATTTTCAATTTTAATTAAATGACAAGGCAAAAGCAGCTTTGGGTTACTAGAGGGAAGAGTTGTTTTCTGCCTTTCCCTTAGAATTTGAGATTGATTTCTTAGTGGACTTGATAACCTTGGTTCATGTCCTGAGGGTGAGAGGTCAGGGATTTAGAGAACAAAGTGGTGGACCATTAGCTGGAGGAGAACAGAAGGGGAAGGCCCATTCTAGAAGGCTTAGGCAAGTGTGGGTAGGCAGAGAATAAATCATGAAAGAAGAGTGACTGAAATGAAATGCTTTAAAACAATTTTGCCTAAGTATTGCAGCAGTACTTAATGCTGATTTCGTGTGTCGGGAGAGATCAATAGGATGTATGTACCAAGGAAGAAGAACATTTACCTCCAGCATAGAAGTTGGAATTGAATCTCTGAAGTGCCTAGAAGTAGGACTTCAATCTTTGGTCCCCTGAGTGTGAGAAAACAGTAGAAGGCAGCAATTGTAATTATTGTAGGAATCACTTTCTAACAGTCTTTTGGGTTGTGCAGGGGTGACCTGGGTGTTTAGCAAAGGTTGAGTGACTTAGCCACATGCAGTCTTTGATTCCTCATGGCCTGCTTTTCTGTGCAGATGTATGCAGTGTTTTCTTCCAAAATCTACAGGTGGCATCCAGAGGGCAAACAAAAAAAAAAGCCAAGATCTTTGCAGTGGATTACCACTTTGTGATTATTTGCTTTCTTTGTTGGCTTATTAATTTATTACTCATTCTTGTGACAAAAGCTTTTAAATGTCCTGGAGCTTCGGGCTGAGCTGAGGTAGTGCTGCATGTCATAGTCATAATTGATTTAATTCATTGTAATTCAACCAGTCTAACCAGTGATTCATTATGCTTAGTCAGAAGTAAGGTTTTTGATGATGGTTTTGGCTGCTGTAAGGGTCAAAAGGGGATTGTCTTTTGTTAGGGAAAATGTAGACGCCAGGAAGCCTTTGTGCAGGAAGAGTATATCTCGTGTGCCAGAACACTGCTGCTTGTTAGCTTTTTCCCCTAGAACATCCTCATAAGACTTGTTGATTATTTACAGATGTCACCACATTTAGTAGTAACTTTTTTATTTATTGTCTTTGGAAGAGCATGTACTTGCATTGCTCAGGTATCACAACACAAATGCAAATTTGCTCGTTCCATTTTATTCCTTCCTGTTGTTTGCTTCTGTATACACATTAATGCTTGCCTGAAAAATGAGTTGTTTTCTTTTCCAGAAATGAAAATATGTTCAGACCTGAAGACTCTAGGTTTGTGTGCTGATAGAATGGTCTCTTCAGCTTCTCTTTCAGAGTGAAGAGAGTAAGTGCAGTTACCAAAATGTCTACATTTTATCAACTTTGTATTCTTTTATTGACGCATATATCAGGGGGCATCAGAATATTATGAAGCTGGTTTGTCTACCCTGTGTATGTCTGCTATCTACTGCTATTATACCATCTGCAGTTTTGTGTGTATTGTTTTAATAAGTATTTTCTATTTCAAAATTAAATATGTTGAAGAGTGGACCATTCATTGTCAGAAGCCTGGGTTGGAATCTGACAAATTAACTTCAGGTACCACTTTTCCTTAGTGTATCTTTTGGGCTTGAACAGACCACATAGTCTTTATGCTATCTGTAAAATGAACAGGAAAATTTCGTCTCCGAGTGGTCACGTTTTTACCAAACACAGACCTGACACTTCTCCAATATTGAGAGCAATTCTAACCACTGCCTAGGAAACTGTAGGGCACATTCAGCTTTGTTCACAGTGAGATTAGCTATGCTGACACAGTTTCTGGAGGACTTGAAGATGTGGTTTTTGCTGGTCAGGCTCATCTGCCTGGGTTGTTTGATGGCGTAATTATCCTAAGAGTGAAAAGAGCATAAATGGTGGGAAAGTTCAAGGTGAAAAGTGGCATTTTGGTCTTCTGAATTCTATGGAGGCTAGGCACAATTCATAAGCAGGTCTTTTTAAGTCCTCTAATGGCCTATGTGTGGTGTGTCTGGAGCACAGAAAAAAACAATTTCAAAATGTAACGCGTGACCACCTGGGAGTTTTGAACATTTTAACTTTAAATCATAGGAGGCCCAGGGGCAAAGCTGGTTTAAAAGTAAAAGTGAAAATATCCTGTTAGTGTTTGCTATTTAGAAGTCCTGCTATATGGTGAGAAATCTCATCTAAGCAGAGCAGTGCTGCAGCCTGCATTCCCTGGAGAGCTGAGGTGAGATGGAAGGCACAATCAGGTTAGGACAGAGTTCCACTGGCAGGGCTGTTCAATGAAATTTGCTTTTTGCCTCTCATTACTGTGTTGCTTTAACTGCATTATATACACCTTTTATGTGATAATTTGGGAATCAAGAATTTAGGAATTCTTAGCATTTTACTTGGATGGTTTTATGTCTCAGATAAATCACATAAACCTCTCTCTTTCTCTCTGTCTATAAAGGGGGACAGTGTGTTTATGTTACGGTAATGTTGTCGGCATTAGTTGCTTGAAAACTTCAAACACCAAGGAAGCTTTATTATTAACAGATGTCTCTCTGATCCCATAGGTTGGCAGCACAAAGCTTCTAAGCATTCAGATGAGGAATTCTGGAATCCAGTCAAAGCAAGTTTCTGTAGCTGAGTGTGTGAAAGGGAAATCTTGCAAGAGAAAAGGAGTTGGGGTAAGAGCAGAGTAGCTAAGCAAGGTTCATTGTAAAGTGCACATGAAAAAGTAATAGCTGGTAGTGAAAGCAGGGGAAGAGCAGAATGGAGGGACATAAATGGGGAAAAGGAAATGGCATCTGTTGTGCTAATGCTGAAAACAATTTGGGCTTCATGTTTCTGTAGAACAGAACAGTTCATCAGAACTACAAATTACATACAGTTGTTATTTTCTGATTCTGACATTCTGCTATATAAAAGTAGTTCTCTTGATGTGCTTAACTGTCTTTCTTGAGCTGGAATAGCTTATGGGACCACTAACTGAAATGCAAATGAACTTTACACATCTATTTTCAATTCATGCTTCTTGGAAGAAGTGACACAATTCTTGAAAATACCGTAATGATGTTTCTGTGACATGCAAGCTATTATATGCGTAGTATAGCTAATTTGAATCATACTGATAAGCTCAAGGCCTGAAAGTGTAATGTATGCAAGTTGCACTGCATGTGATATTTTTCACTGAATGGTCTTGTGATCTCATGTGAAAACAAAAGTTATTTTTTGAGAGAAGGGAAAAAAGCAAAGGGAGGGGGGAGGGGTGAAGTGCTCTTTACCAGGAAGAGACCAAGCTAAATGCAGCAGTTAATGAATATATGTGCAACAGTTCTTAAAACTTCAGCATTTTTTTCTTTTGACTTAAAATCCCGTCCCCTTTCTAAATATAAATTTATTCAAAATAAGTTCAGCAAAAACTATTTCTGATGATTAGTTACATAGTGGATAGAAGTGGCTGACTCATTTTCAATCTTCTTCCATGATGATCAGTTTTTACTCTCTGAATCTTGCATGTAAATTTTCGATTGCAACTTTTCCTATTAAAAAAAACCCTCATTTTAAAAATTTCATTCTAAAACAATGTTGTATTGAAATCTTCTGAGCTATCAAAAGACAGAGCACTCAGAAAACTCCTGGCAAAAATAAGCAGCTATTTTTCTTGATTTAAAATACACTTTTTTCAGAATATGAGTAACAAAAAAAATGTATTTTGTAGCCGTAACCATTTTTGGTATCCACTAGAACTGGTAATTATGATCAGAGACGATTATGGTCAGTACTTCACATATATGTAGCACCTCAAAGAGATAATACTCTAAGTAGGAAGTACAGATAAAAAGGGGGAGAAGAACTAAATGCTGCTCCTGCTGTGCTGGTGAGAGAACTTGCGGAGCCCTGAAACGTGATGGGTTAACCAGGGACAGTATCTTACATGTGGGGGAGATGAATTTCTCTGAGGCTTATCCTGATCTCTCAGGCTGTGTCATATAATGGCATGGTGTTACTGTCTGATGAAACGGTATATTATTTGGAGCAGCGGTGGCTGTTTGTAGCACAGAACAGTTGTTTAAGCAGGACTAAAGTTTAATTGATAGATTTAGCGTACCTTAAATATTAAAAATGTAGGATAGGGGGGCATTAAATCATCTACACTGCTGTGTATTAATGTCTCGTTTGCCTGAGCACCAGATGTTACTAAGGCCCGGAAAGTTAAGCCTTGTATTCACAAAGGAGAGAGAAGTATATAAAAGCACAACTCACCTTGAGGAAGGACTTTTCCCTGGACAGAAAACTGCCTTTTGTGTCCTGGCAGCTGAATCCTAGAGCTCCCATGAATGAGGCCAGCCAAGATATATTTCTCTAATGTGCAGCCAAACTGTGAAGGATTACTCCCTTCTGCGAGTTAAGCTAGTATTCCTTGATTGTTTTTGTAAACTGTTTGAGCTGGCATTTGGAGATTACTGATCTACCCTACATTCATTCAAAACACTTAAAGCAGTTGATGGAGGACTGTCACCTTGCGCCTGGTGCCATGGGTAGGAGGCTAAAATGAAAGCATATGCTAGAGGCAGTTCCTTCAGCGGGGTGACTAAAAGTGTTTGTGTGATGGGGCTGTAGCCATTTAAGTTTGAGTTGTTCGTACAGTGCCCAAACATTTGTTAGTAGCTTTCCATTAATAAGGAATTCTGGTATTTGGTTTTTAATTCAATGTGATGATGTTCATTTCAGTAAAAATGTGGTGTTTCAACCATATGCTTAAGTGTTAACATGTTTAATGCCAGCAGGCACAAAATATTTACATTTAAAGATGTGGAGCCAAGTTAAACTTGATTGCAACTATATTAAGGGGATTATGGCATTATCAGCAAAAAACAGCTGTGATAATCAATTGAACGGTCTCTTGCTTTTTCATTTTCCAAACATGTTCGGACGTATTTGCCCTCATTGGAATTTGTGCTCTAGTTACTATGGTGAGTCCTGGTATGGCTGGATTGGGTTTCAAGAGGCATTTCATTCCATGAAACACTTGAAAGGGAAGGATAGGAAGATAAGCATTCCCATGGTTTTATTCGATACTGTCTCTCTCCTGTCAGGAGACTGGAAAATGCTACATGTTTTCTTTTGACAGTGAGCTATTTAGCTACATTAAATTAAGCAGCAGTTCTAGAAGAGAGATTTTACAAGTAACACAGGGCTTTGGAGTGAATTTCCCCAAAGACTGTGGATGAACAGTGTATAACCATAGCAAATGCCTCATGAGGTTTTCACCTCTCAGATCAGGCTTGCAAAGATTCGTTTGTCTGATTGTATAAGAGAGCCAAGAAAATAGAAATGTCTGATGGAGGAATAACCACACGTTTCAAGTCAGCAGATTTGAGGAAGTGGTAAACAAGCAAGGTGTGGCATGGATGGTTAGTGAGGGACATCTCTTCAGCAGTGTTACAGACAGGGGAAATGGTCTGTTTATAGACAGTGTCAGAACTGGGACTGCGGTGCAGGAATGAAATCTGTGTTTAAAACAGTAATGAACAGGTGATTCCCTTTTCTAGTGGAGTCACAAATAGTGATAGGACATGAACATGAAGCTGAGACTTTGCATAAGCATTCAGCCTTCAAAAAAATCCCCTTGTGACAACCTGAAACCCTGGATGTTCATCTGAAAATCTTTGATGCTAGGTTTGGAAAGACGATAAGAAAAGGCTTTCTTTTTACAGTTCCCCTTTCCGTCTGAAAAAGAGAACCATCTGAGGATCAGAGAAGCGAGAAGTTCAGCAACACTTTTATAGTTTGTTTGTTGGCAAACACTTGGCCATTTTTCTCCCCCCCCCCCCCCCCCCTTTCTCTCTTTTAAAGTTGTTAATTCTAGTTAGACCCATTCCAGATGATCTTGGAGAGGACTGACAGGGAGATAGCAGCATGGTGTGATCCGTCCGCAAGTGATCTCTGCAGAGATGGAGTTCTGCATCCCATGTGCATTTTGTACTCAATACGGCTTACCCTCTGAGGAGTTCTGCTTCTTTGTTGAGACAAGAAGATAGCAGACTCATGCAGTTGAGAATGAAAAGCCAAGGACCTGAGGAAAAATTGATCTGCTGCTTGGGATCAGGCAGCAATAGAGACTGTAGTCAGTTTTCTCTTTGCTGACCTCATGTTTCAGATGCTGGGGATGGTGACAGTTCAGACAACGGGGGACTTATATTAATTTCTGCAGGGTGCTGATTTGTTGGTCAGAGTATTAGAGCTGCAGTGCATCTGCAAGGCAAGAGGAGACCATACACGCTACAGAGTTGAAGTGGATTAAAACAAGGGAGAAAGTACTGTTCCAAAGCTGTAAAGACAGATTTTCTGAGGTATCTTTTTTTTCTACTTTGTTCGTTACTACTCTAATTTTAAACTTGTGGAGGGGAGCAAATGAAAGAGACCTCTCTTTCCATTATTTATTCTAAGTGCCCACCAGCCTTTCTGTATCACTCAGCAAAACTCTGTGACACACACTTGGCCCACAGCAGCTTGTTTCTCATTCTGGCAATATGTGCAGACTGTGGTGGTGCTTAGGAAGGGGTTATGCAGTGGTTGCCCCAACTCTCCCAGTTTTTCTAGGCACCAGCCAAATCTGAAAGGATGATGAGCATGAGAACATTTGATTGATTCACTTTTTAGACCATCCATCTCTTGAGTTATCTTGTGTTATTTTCTTAGTTACAGTGTCTATTCAAGAAAAGATCTGTACAATGCAGGCACTGACCCAAGAAGGAAAGCAGTAGTTGGAAATGACAGGAAGAACGGAAAGAGTACTTCCACATTTGCAGGAGTTTCACATTTGGTTGTGCATTTACCATAGCTTTCTCATAGTTTTCTGATTTCTTCTTTTTTTTTTCTTTTTTTTTTTTTTTTTTTCCCCTTGGCCTTTGTATAGTGACTTGGTCCAATTCCTTGCAACGAGTTAGAACAAAGTTTTTTTCATTAAGGTGATTACATTTGAAAACCTTCTGGAAAACATGGTTCGGGTTCGGTGATGCTGGCAAATGAAAATGAGTTCAAATCTTAAAATATACATCTCCCCATACCCTCAAAGTCAAAATGAATAAGTCAAAATGAAAATGTTGTCCACAGCAAGCAAGTTTGAGCTTTTTTTTAAATCTCGAAATAGTTGGGAAATTGTCTCTTGCACTGCAGATTCCAAATATGAAGTGCAGCCATGCTTTGTGAAACTCAGTTCCCCAAGAGTTATTATAGATGTTGATTTCTGTATGTGATTTAGTGGTTATGGCAAGTGATGAACTTGCATCACGAGGACTTTCAAGTTTTATTGCAGACTGAGTCTTTTAGTGACCTTTGGGTGACTCTTGGTTAAACACCTACATAAGGAGCTTGATGTTCAGCAGTGAGAAACAGCTGCAGCTTCGCTGCGTGCTGCTTCAGCTTGGCCAAAACCCATACAGAAGGGCAGAGGCAGCCACCCCACCGACCTGCACTTTTGTCTGCCCTCAGCAGGGGTAGCTAAACAGCTGCCTTCTCTGACAGTCCTCTTCCTTCCCTTTCTTTGCTCTTCCTTGACTTGCTCTCTTGTCATCTTCTGCAACCACAGAGCTGCTCCTTCTCACTGTATGCACTAGAATGGGGACAGGGAAGAGGAAGTGGTGGTGGTGTGTCAGCTCTGCCTTCCTGGAAGCGTGCTGTTTCCTATGGATGTGTGCTGGAGATGGGAGTTAACTGTCGCTACCCTTTTTTTCCCCCTGATTACAGAACTCTTGGTTGAATGTTCTGAGGTTTGCTTTCTTATCAGTTTGTGACAAATGTTTCAATACCCTGAGTGGAAATGTGTCATTTGGATCTCTAGGAGTCTTACAGGAGATGAGAGAGGAGAAAAAGGGGGTAAGATGAGAACAAGGGAGTAAGATAAGGAGAAATGACAGCTTCATCCAGATCAGCTTCCTGTTTAACTCTACGAGATGGATGACTTGAGCACAGCTGCATGGTCATAATATTCACATCCTCACTGACTCAGTGACTTGGTGATTACTCATGGGAAGGCAAAGGCAGGGACTGCTGGGACCTACTGTTATGTGGCACAGTAGGGTCTCTCGTGCTGTGTCTTGCGCTGGGTTGCTGGGAACAGCGAAATCCCTTCTTGCGTCACAAACCACCCTTGTTCTGTGAAAACCCAAGCCTAGGGGACAAAGCACAAAGAATCCTAGTGCAGGCGAGTAAATGCTTGAATGTTACTAATTTCCATCATCAGGATTGACTTTTTCATACAAAGAGATGGGGTGATGGGTCTGGGGTAGCTAGCAGTCACAGAAAGAAGCATTCAGTTGCCTGGGCAGTAGCTACTGTTCCCATTTCCTCCAGAGAAACAACTGTAGGTGGCTCTGGTTTTAGTACACATCACTTTCAACTGGCTTTGCACATCATGAATGACATGCTTACCATAGTTTGGGATATCCTGACCTAGGTGAAGGGAAGCCAGTGAATTACGGCTCTCAAGCCTGCTTGACACTACAGTGCCATACGTGAATGCTGCCTCTACAAGGAGTTGTTCCTGATAAGATACAGCAAGCCAGTGGTGGTGTTTCTTATCTCATTATCAGCGCAAGTGCTGAATCAGACTTGGTATTTACTTTCTCAAATCTTAGTCCAAAAGAAATTGGAAAAAACAGGTAGAGGGAAAGCAGATGGCGAGGTGGCTAATTTAATTCTGTTGCTGTAATCCTTTGGCTTCACTGAACACATCAGAAAAGGATGGGAGAGGTGCCCATGGTTGGATGTGGTGCTGAAGCAACTCCTGGAGAAAGTATGTGAATGGAGTCATTTGAGACTTCAGCTTCGTCTCAGTTCATTCAGTTAATTAAGGAAGGAGGAAATTTGTGTATTAGAGGCCAGGATCCAGATAAAAAAAAATTAGTCCATCTTTCACAAGGCATAGGGTATCTTAAATGGATGAGGCTGTGCTGGCAATAGGGCAGGCTGTTGCTTTACCAATTCAAGGGTGGCCTTGTCTGCTTCTGGCAAGGGGCAGAAGTGAGAGAGGCTCTGCACTGCTGGCAAAGCAATACTTCTCTGATGCTCTGGAAGTATTCCAAGGCTTCAGTGCTGTGTGTTGAATATACTTAAAACAGCCTAGATTGTTTGATGGGGCTGTTACAACATGCCTCCTCTGCTATTTTCACAGAAGAACTGCAATGTTTTGGTAGAAGAGTAGTGGGATTATCTGAATTTGAGAGATCCTGGACAAGTTGGTTGAGGGCTTTGCAACTTTTTCGTCTTGAACTCAAAAACAAATGTTACTTCTCCATTGGGGAATTTTGAAACGTTCGAACTAAGCAGCTGTTTTTTCAGCTGTTGCAGGTATTAAACAACAGCAAGAAAAGCCTCCATTCTGACCTGTCACGGGAAATAATCTTTTCTTGAGCATGTTGAACAGCTGTGTTCATTGCTTTTCCTGCAACCTGCACAGTGGCCCATCAAAATCTTAAGCTAAAGGTATCAAAAACTGAAATATTAAAATGACAGATGTCTTAAGTGCTTTGTTGGGGTTCATGAATTATAGGAGCTACAAATGAGTTGATGTTTGGAAGTGACCTACTTTGAAGATATTTCTCCTTTTTAAAAAATGCTAAGTGCTTTTCACCTTTCTCCCCATTCCAATGTAAGTGACTGCCTAATAATACTATTTTAAATTTTATTGCTTTTTCTGTAATAATTAACAGCAATGAAAAATACTTAACTGAATTATGCAAATAAAATTCCAACTAATAGCGTTGACCTTCTCCTCTCTGACCCACAGTACTTTTCCCCATGTTGTCTGACCATCTCTGACCTATGAATTTCTCTTCTTTTGTCTTTTCTGGCCTCTTTGTTGTTTTTTTTTTTCCTCTGATTTCACCTTCTCTCACATCCTCATCTGACCTCCTTTGATCATCTTTTCTGTGACCTTGCTGGGCATTCTCTGAAGAAGCATGGGAAGACAAAGGAAGAGATGGTCGGATCATGCCAGCTTCAGAAATGGCCAAAGAAGAGCAAAGTTGATTGCAGTCTGTTCTTCAGGAAACAGGGCAGGGAAAATGCAGTAATGACAAGGGGTAATGCAGAGACACATTTTGGGTCCTCTGCTTAACTGTCCATATAGCTTGTAGCCAGTTTAAAAAACCCCAGTAACTGGTGGCCTACATAGATGTTAGGACTACTACACATATCATGGTTGTAATTGCTAGGTTTTTTTGTTTGGTTGGCTTGGTGTTTTTTGTCATGATCAGTAAAGGAGCTTTTTTCATTATCAGTGGAACCAATCCTGTAAAATCTTGCTCTGAGAATATCCTCAAGGCTTCCTTTACTGGGAGGCTAACGAATCTATTTCTGGCTTGAATATGCTTATTGTTTAGATTAAAATCTGCTTTGTGTGGTCAGCATAGTTGAAAGCATGCAGATTGCCTTCTGACTCCTACATTATCAACACACGAATAAATTCAGTCACAAGAAAAAAGGCAGGAAATAACATGCATTGCTTGAAAAAGAACACTGAACTTTCATGTTCAGATTTTTAAGGTTAGCAGTTGGTTTCCCCCTTTTTTTTTTTCCTGCTTTCACATAACAACAGAACCTTAGCTCTGATAGAGCCCAAGGTTTTGGTGTCTTTCAAGCTACCCCAAAAGCTAAGAAGCAGGAAACTGTAATCTGTAATTGCTAGGATAAATAAAAATGGACTTTTACTGTGTCATTTTGAGAATCATTTGAGATCATTATTGTGATTGAATTGTAGTTGCATTACAGGAATAAAAGAAACATTTTGAGGTGGAATTGCCAGATCTAGTTAGACCAGAAAGCCTATGCATTGCAACTGTATTCAAATTCTGGGTGTAGCAACAGTAATTTCAGGATGATGTGTGTCCTCTCACATGTACAGCAGCTAAAGCCATTTCAGCTGGCTGACTGCATGGGATGGGCATCTGGAAGATGATATGAGAAGTGGAGACATCAGTCAAAAAGAAGGGAGTTGGCAGGAGAGTAGTGCTTTGCACTATCTTGTATACATGGAGAGTAGTGAGAAAGCCATAGCCAAAAAAAGATGCAGTTTAAAAAGAGATTACATTTTCTGTTTTGCTTGTCCTTCCCCTCAGCCATCCTTTCAACACTTCAAGTTTTTAATAAAGAAAACTACGGCATAATGCTGTGAGACACCTTAAAGAATTAGCAGGGCACTACCAGCTCTCTGAAGACAACTACTGTCAGTCTCAGGGGCTTGTTGATTATCCAGCAGCAATTTGATCTCATGCTCTGTTGGTGCAGTGCTTTGCCACACAGTCTTGGCATTGTTATTTAGGGTGTTTCATGTAAACCTGTGTGAGCTGGTTTATCCTGTTTAGAGTGTAAGCTAGTTCTCCCTCTCCCCACAGCTGAATTTTATGTTTTCATTGCATTGAATGCTTTCATTATTTGACCCTGAACTCTTAAATGTGATCATGAACAAAACAGCTATGACCTCTGTCTTTGACGTGAGGTTGTCAGACTTTTCTTAATATAAGATAGAAGCTTTGCTTTGGATAGCTGTTCCCCATTACATTTGGAAGTGAAGTCTTTAAAAACGATGTCAGTAACTGAAGAACCTTTATAGCATCAGCATTTCTTAAGCTACAGTCCTGGGTTGCTGCTCAGCCATAAAATATGGAATGCTATCCCAGGGAGGATGGAAAGTAAAACACTCAAAACTGTGTGCTCTCACATATGTGAGCAAATCAACAAAGTGGGAGGAAATGGGCAACTAAAAATAGCAGGCATTCAGAGTTCGAGCCTAATTTTGTTGAGAAATTTTAGTAAGTAACAGGACAGCAAGCACAGCCTTGGATATTGCTCATTTGGTTTCCAATAGGAGCAGATAGTCCTTTGATTAATATTTATTTCTCAGTTGTTGAGAAGCAGTGCATTTGGGCACCGTTCCAGTGCATGTGATTATGGTAGACAAGAACTGTTGTCTCTCCCTGCCCCCTGTTAGCACTGGGCTGCAGGAAGGAGCAGCACACCCACAGTTCAGCCCAGTTGTGACCATCTAGATGTGTAGAATGTTAATGCTAGTTTTTCACACCTAATTCCCCAGACACTCTTGTCCTGCTATTTGCATTCTCAGAATATGCTTTTCAGGCTGAAGTGGCAGGGCATATTCTTTTCACCTGAACCATGGGCTGCTCTCCTGCTGCCTTTGAGCATTCTAAGCTGTCTTTTAGCACACTGGTACGTTTTGACCTGTGTTAGAGTTTCAGGCCTCCTGTTTCCGTGGAAATTCAGCCCCTATGAAGCAGAACAAATGGATCTGGGTCCCAGCAAGTAGACAGGGAGCTATGTCTAATTCCCACATCCTGAACGAGAGCTCTAACCGCTAAGGAAGGGCAAGGAAACTGTTGCTTCCTCTGGCCATGCTGTGTAGTAAAGATGCTGCCTTCATCAGAGTGAAGTGGAAGGCAGGGCAACTCACCATGCACAAAGGTGTTTTACATGGATTTCTCTCTGAAACATCAAACCCTTTCCTGTACTTTCCACGAGGAACCTTCTTGCTTAACACACAGCTGTTGCTTCTGCTGGTAAGTATTTCTGTGCAGTCCTGCTGTGCAGAAAACCTGGGTGCACAGATTAATAGTTTGTTCCTTAGGGTGTATTAACACCACAATTCTCAGGAGTAGTGTATTCCTTTGCAGGGAAAAAGTACATTTGATGTTACCTTCTTCCCAAACCTTCCTTGCAGCAGTGTGCATATCAAATATGCATTAGCTTCCCCCCCCCCCCCCCCCCAAAATGTGTGTATAATTTTGACAGTTAAAATGGACAGAATCAAAGGAGCTAACGTAATTCCAGACCCCGTGTCCCACCTGCACTGCAGGCTGCTGTCAGCACACCAGTCAGTCATCATTTCCATCTGTGCAAGGGTTTCTTCCCCCCCTCCCTAAAAAGCAAAACTGCATTTGCTGCAAATTATGACTTTCTACATTTCCACTGCTGTGGCTATGCTGCTTCCTGTTGTGGGTTCATTAATAGATTATTTTCTTGTTAGTTACAGGTAGAGCTTTGACCTAGAGCTGATTAGGGAAAAGAACTTCTGTATCTGTTATCTTTTTCTCTCTCATAATTAGCCTAATTATGCTTCTATGCCCAGGACAGAAATCTCAGACAGCCTGTTGTGGAGCTACAGAAACAGTCTGGCCTGTAGAAATGGGAGTTTGCTATTAATCAAGGGATGGTTGGGTTCTGTGGTATCAGAGAAAATTTAAATTACTGCATTACAAAGAAAGCAACCAAACCAATGGGAAGGGTTCCCTTCTTCCCCACCCAGTTATATCCAATTAACCAGTAGGAATGCAAAAGCAGGTTCTGTCATTTCCACTTTTTTAAGGTAAATTGGCATGCTTATGAGACAGAATTTTTTAAGGGCACAGTATTTCAGTGTGTAGGTAGAAAGCAAAATCACCCAAATGACACCAATCAGGCTTTGATGTGGTGGTGTACTACTACACTACTGCTCTTGGTAGTGATTTGTTCACCTGAGAGCCTGCTCTGTTACCCTGGCTGAGGGTACACACAGCTGAGCAAGGTGGGTGGGACTGGCACTAATTCCTATTAGGGTGGGCGCTGCTTTCCACAGGTGTAGGGTTTTCCCAGAGTGCCCTGGCTGGGCTGCAGAGGCCAGCTGTCTCTGATGTTAGGTTATAAAACAAAGGCGAAAGAAAGGAGGGCTCTTTTGAAGGTAGACCTTAGCAGACTTCAGGGAAATAGGAGTTAATGAGGTGAGTTTGGTTTTGTGCTTTTGTTTTTTGTGAAGCTCCAGTAATTTTGAATATGTTGCTGAGTTTGTAATCAAATCAGCTGAGGTGAAGGTAGGGCTCCCTTCAAGAAGGGGATGGCTGAACTACCAACATGTCTGGAAAGCATTAAGAAAAAATCTCGGAAGTGCAGGAGTTTAAGTGTACACTTGAGGAAACTAACAGCTATCTTGTTGCCTTTTTCTCCCTCTCCCTTCACCCCTGCTGTGTTTGCTGCTTATTGTACTGGTTTATCTGGTAGCATGACTGATCAGGCAGAATTTAACAGGACTGTAGTTCTCCATGGCCATCTCAAAGGTGGCTGCTGTGGTACTATCAAATTGTAATTCCCTTCGTAAGTGAACACTGTACCTAAACAGTGCCCAACAGGAATGAAAGGCGAAGCTTCATGAGAGGAAGGTGATTATGATGTTAAGTGATGGTGATGATACAGAAACTGAGTTCTTTCTTGGGCCCAGGGTTTGGATTCCCCATCTCTATACCTTTGAAAGGAGTTTTCCAGCAAGATAGAAGCAGTTTCTTGTTCAGTGTCAGTAGTCTTCATTCATCTCTTTGTATTAATCTTGCAGCCTTGAGAGAGTTGTAGTTTTGGTGTCCATATCTGAAATGGAATGAGAGGCTTGAGTGTTTCATGCTCCCTTCCAGGATGAGGTTTGAGGCTCGATCTACCACCTGTATAATTTTTCAGATAACTGCTTAATTATTTAATCTGAAGGTGATGATTCCTGCTCTGAGAGTAGGGGTATGAGTGCTAGTTTTTAACCAGAGGATGTGCACAAAGCAGTGCTGCTGCTTCATAAACTCCTGAAGGTCCAGGGCAGGCTTAGGAGCTCTACCATGAATCCCAGGCTGTGTTGCATATCCACCCCTGTGTCTTTTGAGCTCCCTGCTCGCCCCTGGGCTTTGGGTTAGTGCAGTCGTTGTATTAATGTAGTGCTATGTCCTGACTGGTGGTCATGTTAGGTGCTCTAGTGCCAACCCCCTCTGAGCTGAGTTGCTTACTGTTAGCCTCAGCCCTGCCAGGAAAGAAACCATTGAAACTTATGTGAGTGAATGCTTGGTGTAATAGAGTATCTTACAACATTCAGGGGACAGTGGGATTTTCATTTTGTTTGTTTGTTTTCACGGTAAGACTTAAAAATAAATGTTTAAATGAAAGTAATCCAGTTAAAAATGGAAAAAGCAGTCTGGGTTGTGCTGCTGCATCCTGTAGTATAAATGTGCGTGCTGTTTGAGTGCTCCTCCTGTGATAAAATAACCTGAGAGAGAGGAAGATGTCTTTAATCTCACGTCCCTGGCTCCCAGCCTGAAGGTGTTCCATAAACAGAGCCGTAGGTTAGATGTGATATGGGGCGTGTTATGTTTTTATGTGGCAGGAGAATGAAAGTAAGGCTGCAAATAGTGTTCTTGAGACTTGCCACAAGAAAGTAAAGGACCTGTGTGGTGTTAGTGGAAACAGAACTGTCTCGATGTGTAGTGCCTGTTCCTGTGCTGTGTAGTGCTCAGGCTGCAAGTAAATGCTCTCACAGCTCACAGAGTGTCTGGATTTGTCGTGTACCATTGATAGGACTGTTGTGTTAGTGTAATAATTAATACATTTTGGAAGCAGAAATGCAGTTGAGCATGGGGGGGGGGGGGGGGGGGTGGATGTCTAAACTAGGTTAGTGGCTTGGGGCCCTAGCAAGCAGGTAAAACTTCTTGTTGAGAAGAACAAGGCTGTTTTATCCTGGGTTACCAAAGAAATCTGAGACTTTAAGCAAATGAGAAACTGCCTGCATCTGGAAACATTTTAGATTTCAACTAGATTTTTCTAATTTTAAGTGGCTGAGTTCCAGCTAGGAAGTGTGAATTGGTTTATTAATGAGCTGTTACTGACATTCCTCTCTGTTTACTCATGTTGCTAAAGCTTTTTGTGCATCAAAGCAAGAAATCATAGCTTTTGCTTTTTTTCCTGTGGAGCTTGCAAGCATTTACTTTGCAGTGTGAAACCTCTCCCTGTAGCTGATAAGCAGCAAGCCGTGTTAGAAGTGTAACAGTTCCAAGTAAGGCTCCAAAGCTGTGCTGGGTGAAGCCTTAGGAGGGTCATTTTCTGTGATTGCCTGCCTCTGCACCTCAGTGGGAACAAACCTGTTATGGACAAGGTTGGCATGGGACAGGTGGAGGAACTGGATGATCATAGACTAGTTAAACAGCTTAGCACTTTACCAACCAAATAGAAAACTTGCATGCTGACTGTATCCAAAGTGAGTCAGGCCACTTGACGACATATCTCTTTCAGTTACGCAGCTTTACCTGTCTTATTGAGAAAGGTAGTGAAAAGGAGTGAGAGTGACTTCTGTGTAATGGCATTTGCTCCTTGGCTTTCCTCACCTCCAGTTTGCTTGTTGCCTTAAAGTGTTGTACCTCTTTCTTTCCCTGGACTTCCTGGCTGTAATTTGTTTTTATTAGTGATCCAGTCATTGTGCCATCTTTCAGCCTGAAGGAATTAGTCTTCTCCAGCCCATTTCTTACATTGTAATTTCCAAGGTGCCTTAAGATCAACTGGAAAACCCTGTAGTTTGGGTGTGGCTACCCTGTGAGAGCACTTAGAGCTGGTGTGGCTGATGTGTTGTTCATCCATTTGCTTTTGCTGCTTGCAGCACAAGTGAAGGTTCTCAGTGTTCCTCTTTTTATGCTTCTCTTCACGAAATGAACAGAAGGCCCATTTCCATTCCCAGCCATTTCATGACAAAAGCATTTCTGTTAACTTCTTTATGGGTTTCAGGCAGTTAGGGTGATGAGTCTGTTAGAAGAGTGGAGGCCTCTGAGAAGGTATGATGGCTACTGAAAAGCTGCAGTCAGGTTGCGGTCAGGTTTAAAGTGCTGAGATTGTGGAGGAAAGAAGAGGTCTTGTTACTGCTGCATGAGAGCATGGGCATCCCGAACAGAGGCAACAGCCTGCAGGAATGTGAGTACTGCCAGAAGCAGCTTGAGGATTATGGTCACTATTGACCTCTTTGTAGTCCCACTGAATGTGGTGCCAGCTCTGAATACTGCACTTGGGCTTTCCCCAGTCAGTTTCTCCCCACTTGCTGTACATTCACTTGACACCCAAATGCTCGTGCTCTGTTCCAAGGGCATGTTCTGTCAATAGCTTTTTCTGTGCAGGGTTTACATTCAGGTCCCTGCTTGCAGTGACTATCAGATGGAGGCCCTCTGTTACCAGTGGGAAACCTGGCCCTTGGTAGATTACTGTGATCCCTTTGTCTTGACCTGACTTCCTTCAGCATTGCAACTGTTGCCTGTAAAATCCTACCAGCAGCAAGGAAGTGTTGCAATCCCTCTCCTCTCCGGCCTTCCCCTCCTTCTCCCTTCTGCATTATGCCAGGATTATGCTGATTTTCACAACTTGTTTTTTTCATTTAAGGAGGAGATTGAATTTCACAAAGCTTGCTCTCTTCTCCAGCCAATCCTTTCTCTGTCACGTATGGTACATTCAGTTTACCAGGCTGTGTCTTACTCCAATTGCTAGTAATTACTCAACAAGAAGCCCCATCTTGTATGGCTTGGGTGCATCCTGGAGTAAAAAGTGCATTTGGCCAGGCTGGAGTTGTATGATTGTATGATTACTGTATTACTTCTAACAAACAGGTGAAAGTACTTGTGCCATCATCTCTTATACCTTCATGGCTGTTCTGTAGTGTGCAGAACAGCAATGTTGGCTCATGGGTAGGGTTGATGCAAGCTAGAGACCGTTGTGATCTTAGTGCTCCAAAAGTTTGACTTGCTTTTTGGGGAGGATCTCTGGAGATCTGAGAGGCTGTGGCATCATGAAAGGGTGAGAGGTTCAGTGCAGCACTGTTAAATAGCTCTTGTATTCTGAGCTGGGCTTCGTCAGCAGGGCTCTGCTTATAGGAAAAATCATGCATTTCATAAACTGTCTCTATGTACCTATAACACGTATATTTCAGGTTTTGTGGTGTGCCCTAGGCTATTTTGGAAGCACTCAAAAACTGTGTAAAAATGCTATGTTTGTAAATTGCTGGGGAGAGGGGGTGGAAAAGGAAATATTTTAGTAAGTATTGCAATAGGTGTTTATGTGGTCTGATCTACAGTTGGTGTGCATTCCAGCTTTTCAACGTGACTAGCTGAGTGGTGGATGGTTAATGGGTGATATTAAAAGAAGCTGGAGTGCCTGTATTCTAATCATCAGGTGGCTTTAAAAGGTTTCAAGCTGTGCACTTGGAAAAACTTGCAAGGCTCCAAAACCTTGTAGCATGTGTGGCCAAATACTCTCTATTAGCTTCAAGATATTGCTTCATTCTTCTTTCTCTTAGACCCTAGTGATGAGGGGGGCAAAATAAAAGGAGTGGGGATTTGCTTTTCACATTCAAGGAGGTGAACTAAAGGAAGAGAATTTAAGTATCTTTGCTTCAAACTACCTCAACCCTGGCAGATAAGAGAGTGCTTAGGTGCAAAAGCACTGGCTTCAGACCAGTGTGGGTTTTTTGTTTTAGCCATCCAATACCTGATATGATATGATATGATTGGAATAGAGAAAGAAATCATCGTGTGGGGATCTCTACTGGGGGAGGGAAAAAAACAGCAGATCTACATCTCTGGGGGTTTTATTGAAAATAAAATAAAATAAAATTGTAGACATGACAGCATCTTTCTTGTCTTCTGATGATGCAAATAGGATTGTGTGGGTCGTAATGAAATACTTTATTGATCACGTTATGAAAAATCAATGGAAATAGTCGCTCTGGTTGTCAGTTCTCTGCTGCCTACTATGTATGCAGCGACAGGTTTGACTGCTCACTATTGTGGCTGAGAAGAGAATACCTTGGGGTGCCCAATTACAGCAGCAGAGAGAGGAAATTCAGAAGAGTAATTTTAGCTTCCTTCGTTGCCTTTCTGTTGTCCTCTAAGCAGCCGTTCCACTCCTTTCAGACTTCACAGCAGCAAGAGCACTAATGGCAACTGTGCAATTTTGACTTCTCGTGTCCATGAGATTGAATCAATGCTTTTCCTTCTACACTTAGTAAAACAATTTTCCACGCACGCTGAGCAGCTATTCTTGTCTACACCTGCTTTGATATGGGCTAGATGAACTGCAAAGTTTTATGGAAAGCTTTCTTTCTATAAAAGTCTCTTTCCTTTCTTTCTCTTCTCCTTCCATTTCTTTTTTCTTTTATTTTTTATAAACTCCACTGGCAATGGAAAGGTTCACTAACAGTTGTTTTTAAGGGAAAGAAGCAGAAAAGTCAAGTGTTCTAATAGGGCTTATTTCATAAGGGCTGGAAGTGTAAAGCAGGAAAGAAGGACATTCACGTAAGCAAGAAAAGGCAACTGAGCTCTCTCAGTTCAAGGATACACACCTCAGGCCCTGTTACTGTAGCATCTGAATACCTAAATTATTAATGTGTTTGTTGCTGTAACCTTCCTGTCTGGTTTGGAGCAGACTGGTACAAGGAAACTGTGACCTAGAAACCCAGTAACAAAACAAGGTACTTTAAGCAGGTTCTAAGCAGAGTTAGATGCTCAAGTCTGTAACTCTTATCTGTGTGTTCCATGTTCACTTGCCCCTGCAGGTAATACATGGGTGTGACATCTACAGACAACTGGATTTTGCTTTCATTCTTGCCCCAGGCTGCTTAAAATAGGAGTCCCACTGCCTGGCTCATAAAGAAGTGTGACCTGACCCCAAAACAGACTGTTCTATGCCCAAGTTGTGATCAGAACGTGCTCATTGTTCAGGAGAACTGAGCTTCCAGTGAGCATCACATCTCTGCTTTGGCCATTTTTAAAGCTTAGATGGAGGAGGAGAGAGCCTGGTGGGGAAGGTGCCTGCCTATGAAGAGAGAGGCTGGGGTCAAGCACTGTCACTGAGCTCTATCTTTCATGTGCTCTTCAATATTAAGATCACATCCATAAGCAGAAATGAGAACAGGCAGTGGAGCTTACTACAAAGCCATGCTTTCCCTTAGGCGTAGTTCTCTCCCTCTGGTCCAGCCAATATATTATTGTAATTTAAACTGAGTGGCAGGAGCAATCTCATTCCTCCAGCATGGGGATGTCTTGGACTCTATCCCCCACCTCTTGTACTGAAGGCTTACATCTGTCTGCTGTAGTTTAAAAACAGTGATGTACTTCCCCAAAAGGAACCTGGTTGTCTTTTTGGAAGATGTTTGCAAGTTTGGTGGGCAGAAGATCCTTCCAGTCTCTGTGGCAAGGGGTCATGTATAACGTATAATGCCTCTCTTTATCTGTAACTGTTTGATCAGAGTTCACAAGCCAGAGTGCTGTCTAGCAAGTTTCTAACAGCAGGGCCCTCCTTGTTTCAGACAGTGTCTGCTCACTGCTTAGTCCCTGCTTCAGTGGCAAGCAGGCAGGCATCAAATAGTACTTATCTTTGGTTTGTTTTTATCAGCACAGGGTATAACACAGAAGCTCTTCTGAAAGAGTGCAGTGTTTTTTCTTGTGTGAAAGTTCATATATTATGCTCTAGAGGTCTACCTACAGGAAAATCTAGGAGCTGCATGTAGCTGATAAGTACTGACCAGTGTCAGCAGTGAACTTCTTCCAGGAAGAAAACAGCTTCTAATATTCTCAACTGCTCAAACATCACTACATAGGTACTTGGTTATGTGTGTGAGTAGTTTTGCAGCACCTTACTATATATAAAAGTGCAACAGAAGAGCATTTACCATGTGCTCTCAGTTGTCCTGTGGGAAAGGCACACCTCCTCATAGTGGTCATAGTCCCGATGCAGGTGAGTTCCTGATGTGCTGCTGTTGGACTGGCTGGTATTTCTTCCTGAGGTTCTGGGCAGAAGAAAGGCTGGTGTCTTCAATGGGGCTGGTGTGTGTTGTGTGACAGCCTCAGTTCCTGTCTTACCTGGAACAGCCAGGTGGGGAACTTTTGCAGCTTGCCTGAAGGTACCATGGTAGTATAGATCAGTGTGGAAATGGGCTGCTCTTTCTTGCATCCTGTGCCAGAGATCTTTGTGTGTTTTGGTGTAAAAGAGCAGTTATTTTCATCTGAAGAAAGAGCTGGAAGGGTAGATGCCTGCAAACTGCAGCCTTCTGACAAAAGGCAGGCTTCTGGTGTGGGGGGTGCTAACAGCAGAGCAGTGTGCAGAGGGGAGATTTTCCAGGGTTACCAATAGTAAGACACTTAAATTCTTGAAGAGCAGACAAGCTTAAGGCTTTAAAATCCTTCCTTATACGGGCCCTTTCAGTATCCTGCTGCAGAGGTTCTCCGGTAGATATGTAACATAGTCTGTGTGCTTTAAACTAGGCTGAAGAGCTGTCATGCAAAACAAATGTGCCGGGAGTGGCAGTGGATGGAACAGCTAATAGATGCTTTCCCTTTGCTGGACATCTGTCACCTGCCCCCACGCCAAGTCTTCCTCTGTTTATAGCAAGGCATTTGTTCCCATTAATTAGGCCCAAATTCCTGCCGTCTGACCGACTTTGTATCTGTGCAAATGTCGATGGAGCTCAAACTGAGCAGCTGGGGAGATGGGCTGCTCGCAGGAAAACTGCTGCCTGCTTTTGGAGAGGGAGAGATGGGGAAGTGCCACCTCCTTCTAAATGAGGCATGTTAGCTATGTTGATAATTGAGATGCAGCCTGGGAGCCCCAGGATGCCACTTTCCCCATCCCTTTTCAGAGCAGACTGCACTTTAAACCATCCCCTCCAGTTAAATCTCTTTACCAAAGTGGTCTGTATGAAGGCTTACATACAGAAAGATAATGGTGCTGTCATTTCTATAAATAATCACAACAGGAGCAGAAAAATAAGAGGGCGATGATTACGCCTGAAAATCTGATGAGGTTCCTCTTGCTAATGCGGTGGAAGCTAAAAAGAAAGCTGAAGCACAATCACAAGCTGTTATTGCCTGACAGTGGGCTCGGTTTTCAGCAGTGACTGATGAGTGCATGCAATGCTTCCATGACATAAGAAGGAAGTGTGTTTACCCTGTGATAGTTTTCCTCCTGTAACATACTATGAAGTGTTTAATATGCTAGATGCAGCAAGTGGAGTGGGAGAACTAGGCTCACCTCAATGAGTTTGGCAGGATCTGGAAGGCAAAAATGGAGCCCTCTCATGACCTCATCCGACAGCAGTATTTGTTTGCTGAGGATTAAACCCCATCTGTAAAGTGCAGTGGAACAGTAGGTTTTCTCACATCCTGCTCCGTCACACAGTGCCTTGAAGTATTTTAGAATGTGGAAAGAGGGGAATTCTTCATGTTCCCTGGGGTGTTTGCATCCTGGAAAGTGATGCTCTGATTTAGCTCAGGCAGAGAGGACCTGAATGTCAGTGTTGTAAGCACTCAAAGCACTGACCTAAGGGGTAAATGCTCTGGGGGGTGGGGGTAAAGGAGTGGTACTGTAGACCTCCTTCCTACATCTGAAAGGAGCAGAGCTGGAGTGTGCAGCTTCACACCCTAGGTTTCTCTGATCAGGAAGGATAGAAGATATTTATCAGACCTCTCCCCACTTCTTTTTCACTTTATTACCTTAGTATAAGTTTGCTTTCCCATCTAAATAGGAGATTATTTTTTTTATTTAATCAGCAGAGCTTTCTGAGCTGACTTTATATGTAGCAATTACTCCTTTTGCAGCTGAGAGGTGAGGCAAGAGAAACATGGAGCTGATTGACTTCTCTGTAAGGACAGTTGCTAGTACAGTATTTGCTCTAATTAAGCCAACTTAGAGAATCATTTACAGGTTAAAGGACCCACTTAATACATAAGCTGAGTGATGGAGGGAGAGTTGTCACTGGCTCATTGGAGGAGGGGGCTGAAGCCATCAGTCCTCTGAGACAAAGTGGTTGGCTGCTGCATACCTTAACATTGTTAGTTACATCTGCCTTAGGTAAATATCAGTTGAGTATAGCAGGAATTTGACAGATGCATGTTCTTCTGGAAGAAAATGTTACTATGCGAGTTAGATAGCAGACGATTAAGTCGCTGCTGAGATGTGATATCTACTAATTTTAAACTTGGTGCTGCTGGGCTATCAGCAAGCTTCAGTGGGTCTGGCATGTGATGGCTGTTGCACGGAGTGGAAGTCCCTGCCTTGCAGATTGGGCTCAGCCTTGGCTGGGAGCACACTGCTGGCTTACCAGGGAGGGCTGCTCTGTTAGCAGCTCCTCAGAAGCAAGATCTGTCTGGCACTGTGCTGAGTGCAGCTTATTGTTAAAAGGCAGCTGGTGGGAATGTTCATTAAGGGCAGGACTTCTTCCTGGGAAGGCTAGCAGGGTGATGGACCTTTGTCAGAGCTGGTGCAACTGTCTGGTGCATTAAGAGTGCACCTGCACATGGAATAGAGAAACTGGGCTGCTGCAGCAGGTTAGTCTGCTTCATGATGTTCCCATCTGGGAATACAACAAGAGCAGGGGTGAACACTGTGGCTCTTTGGAATATTAAATCTCCAGTTCCCCAAGACACTTAGCCATATAAATGCACATAGCAGAGAGGCTTTCCTGAGCTGTATGGCATTGATGGATGGGGTAAAGCAGGGTTGACAGCAGGTTTGGGATCTTGGGAGGAAAAAAATGCTTGAAAAGCATTAAAGTGCTGATTGCCACAGCAACGTTTTGCAGCCATGGAGAGAGCAATTTCTGCCTCTTTCTACAGAAAAGAATGTTTCAGGCTTCTGTCCCAATATCCCTTGAAGGTAAAATAAGAGACCAAGAAAATATGCTTTTGTCTAGTGCCTGCAAGTGCAGCAGGTCTTGCTCTTAATTAAAATACTCTTTCTAATTGCTTCTGCTATTTTTCTAGATTGTTTGACTTAGATTATACGTGAGTGTTTTTATCACTCTGTTGTTTCTTAATTCTTTCCTCTAGAGCATCCTACTGTTTTTTGGAGTAATTTGAAATTGAGGAATGCACAAGGGGGTAGGAAGAAGTTTGCCAACACACCCAGCAAAGCCCCTGACACTCCCTTGCTCTGCCTCTCCCCTTGGCCAGGTGTGCATTCGTGCTGTTACTGGAGCAGCAGGGAAATTCCAGCAGCAAATGAGCCATGTTCCTCTGTGGTGAGGAGGGGGAGGCCAGCAGGCACGAGTCAAAGCATGACTAGGAGTAGGCATGGTGCCCAGATCTCCTGTTTGAGGGTCTCTAATGATGCATTTCATTTAAGTTTTTCAGCACAGGAGGATGGATGTGGCTAAACTAGTGTGGTCTATGCTGCTTTGCTGAGCAGTTTGAGCTTGCTGCTGCTGACACTCAGGAAAGGGTTTGTCCTGATGTATCGGTCAACATATTCAGTTTCTAAACTGCTGATGTGTGCGGTTTGTTACCCACAGTGCTGTTTTAATCTCTCCAGGCTGGCAGCTTCCCCAGCCCCATGAGCGCTGTCGCTCCCTGTGGGGCTCCTGGCCTGTGGTTGGCACCAGAGCTTTCATTTGAGCACACTCCTGTTGTTATCTGATAAAAGTGGAGAGAAAAACAAGTTTCTGTAAGACAGACTTAGAGTGCATTAAATAAATATAAATTTTATTAAAAACACCCACATCTCAGCGTTATCAGGAATGATATAATAATAAACAGCTTTCAAATAACCTGCATTACATTACAATACTTACAGTATTTATAACCATCCTCGGATTCTTTTTATAGACATACCAAACATTTCATGAAAATGAATGAAACTAAAGTTTGTTTTTTTTTTTTTTAAAAAAAGGAGAACATAAGCATAGAAAATGCACACAGAAGTTCATTACCTTAGTGTCAAACTGCTAAAGTTTCCTACAGAAGTTAACCACTAGCTTTAGAAGTGAACTTTATACCACTGTGCGTCAATCAAGATGAAAAATTCATTCAAGTAAAGTTGACATCACTCAGAAGCATCTTCAAGTATGGCTATAGTCAACCTGATAATCCTATACAAGCAATTTTATGTCTGCTCTGTCATTCGTTCCAACTGAGGCAGGGTTCTGTACACCAAAGCTACTGGTTGGGTATTTACAATACAGAAGTGATTCGCCAGCTAAGCTTCCCGCTCTTGCTGCCAGCAGTTTGGCAAATGACGGTGCGCGGCCTATTAACCAAACGTCTACCATGGATTGGATGAAGAATACAAAAATCACCCTCAGGTGAAGATTTATGATTTAATTAATCTGACACATAACCATCATTAAAAAAGAACTTTTTTAAAAAGGTGAAACTTTTGTTTCAATGCAGTGAGTAAAGTCACAGACTGAGAATTAAAAAAAAAAAAAAGAACAAAATTGCCATAATAAATATCTGACCATTAAACCCAAAGGCCTCCTTTGATTTCCTTGTGTTATTAGCTTGTGATTCTCTTAGATAAAATTTCTTTCAACCGAACTTAATCTTACAGTATATTGCACAAGATATATCTGGGACGTGGAGGTTTGTGTGTTTAGGGAAGCCCTTGTACAGACTGTACCTTTTTATATTCTCTTTCATTCATTACAGTATCCAAGAAGCCTTCTTTAGAGAGTGACTTGAAAAACTCTAGCAAACAGTCACTTGCCAAACCCCTGCCTTACGTTTTTCCCTTTAATCAGCTCAGTGCATTCTACTTTCTTTTGTTTATTCATTTGAAACAGGCAAAACATTCTAAATCTCTTAAACGCTTTCATCGCAATAAAAAGAGCTAACAAATTTACAAAATTAGTTTTAGTTACATCAATACATGTACAAGAGAAATTAGAGAGGGATTCAAAAGAAAAGCATTAAATCCCTGAAGGAAAAAAGGAAATGGAACAAAAAAAAACAAAAAACCCAAGAATAATATATTTAACCTACAACAGCTTTACATACACACAGGTGACACATTGGCATAGGAGAACATGAGCTGAAATATCCCTGAATTTTTAGAACCAAAAAAAAAAAAAAAAAGCTGAAGTTCAAGTTACACTTGCGAAAATGTCAAGTATTGAGAGAGGTTTTTTTTGTCATTTTGTTTTTTTTTTTTTTTCCAAAGGCTATTGGGGGAAAAAGATGGTATACAATATATAAACTTTCACACTCAGTTCGATATCCTATTGCCAAACTAGTGTTGAGGTATATGACAAGTAGGAACATCACTCAAACCTTTTAATGTATTTTAGCTCACATTATGATATATTTGTAGCAGGCTGAGTAGCACCATGATGTGAATTCAGCTCAAAACCCAAATATATATAGATTTAATATTTTTACAGTACTAAAATACTAAAGCATTGCGTTAAAAAAAGTCTTGTTTACAATTTAATTTACTATACAACTCTCCTGCTTTTTTTTTTTAATAGAAATTAATGATTTAAAACCACCACAGCAAGCCAGCTGCCTATTTTTTTTTTCTATTTAATCAACGGAATCACACAGAACTAACCCTGTTTCATTCATCTTGTGTAGGCATCGGTCTGCTCAATCTTCTTGGAAAAGAGGATGCTTGCACCGGGAAATGACTTACACCACAATGTACATAATTATCAACACAAAAGCAATCTGCCATTCAATAGTTGAAGAGCATACAGATCTTTAAAAACAGCAGAAGCCCAAGCTAACTAGTTGTAGTCTGTCGCATGCTGCTAATTATTACATGTGGTTAATATAAAACTCTTTCCTTAAAACTGTACATATTTGAGCAATGAACTTGTCATAATAATTGTAGAAAACAGTTTACAGTATAGCTGTGTGAGATGAGCACCAGAAAAACGTGTGTTTTGTGTACTGAAGTATTCCCTTATATCCAGTAAGCCCCATTTTTATCATAACTGACTGTATTAAAAATGGATATGTAGCCCACTAGCAGATGCATGGCTAAAACAAAAGTATTAAAAGCTTTTTTTTTTAATTTTAAAAAAACTATCTGCGTTTTAAAATCAAAGTAAACTTTTTTTTTTTCTTTTTTTTAATGTCTCAGTACCTTAGCATTGATCAAGTTGCCAAGCTTAGGTAGACAAAGTGCTTTTGAAACACTATTTTAAAAAAAAATATCTCTCTATTTTATTGTCCTTTTCTAGGACTTGACTGGATGAGCAACATCCAGAGGTCCTCATAATTCCCATACGTTAAAAAGTAAGCTTATTTTAACACCAGTTAAATTCAATACATACATGAATGAAAAGGTCCTCCCTGTTGTTGAAGAACATTTGAATACATCATTGACATTTTAATCATTATAAAGGCATTAACTGTTTGACTGTTAAAATAAAGACACCATTCTCTTAGATAGCACCATGGTTTTTAGAATATCCAAACAAATTCAGTGTTTTGCTGTCTATTCATTATGTTTTATACGTTATCTACTTCATTAAATAAAATTAAGAGACTAATAATGTTACAGTAAAAACTGCATGTTAAAAAGCCGTAATTCCAGTATTTCAGTACATCGCAGATTCAGCACCAGATGTTATTTTAAGATTCCTGCAGTTGTAACACTACAGTATTATTTTTTTAATAGGAATTTTTTTGCTCCTGTTCCATGACTACGCAAACTTGATGACATTAAAAGTGGTCACAGATGTGCAGAACTGTAAGAAGGAATAAATCCATTTGCAGATTATCTCTTTCAGCAACGGGGCCAGTGTTTTCAAATGTAAATTGTGAAACACTTTCTTTTGTTTTGTTTCTGTTTTTGCATAGGATGCTTTGGTCTTGTTTCCTACATGCCATCTGTGACCACTTAAAAATCAGTGGAAAATAAGTGCGCTAGCAAGATTACCTCTTTTTGCTGGTGTGCCGAGGCCTTTTCCACCGATGAGTTTAATAAAAACACTGTTTTCTTCTCCACCCTTGCCTTCCCAAAACCTAAGCGACAGCTACCCTATTGACGAGTTGTTTTTTTTCAGATGAGGTAACCAACAAAGGTGTGAAGTTAGATGTATCTGTTGTAAGGCCCTGTAACCCGTGTAAAGGCATATGGAGATGTAGTTACTGTGGAGTCCGTGGTGACCGACAGTGTCCTTTGTGCAAGAGACTTGATGAAGCGCAGGTACGTTGGTTCTGAGGGTTCATGTGGCTCAGCAGGCTCTCGCTTTGCTTTTTTGCCATAAGATTTCTGAGGCACGTAGTCTGGACCGTATTTTTCACATTCCTCCTCCTTCTCTCTTGCCTTCTCAGCCATCTTTGCCTCCCACAGAGCCAGCCCGTGTTTTGGCTCGTTCATGCTCTTGTGCTGGTAAAAGACGAGGGATATTCTGGTGGGATGGTTCCTGTTGGGGTTTTTCAGGGGGGTCGTTGCGTGGAGCTCGCGTTTTGCACACTCTATGAGAATTGACCCGTGAGATGGAGCAACTGCCACTCCTCCAATTTCCGGATCCAGGAAGCTCTGTTCACTATCTGACCAGACTTCATCGGGATCCTCAGCTTTTTCAGGATTCAGCACATCTGTTTTATCTAAACCACCTTGGGTTGTAGTCCTATCGTGGTTCTGACCTGGAATCGTGTTAGACAAGCCATTTACTGCATGTGAAATCATTTCACTATCCTTATTTTGGAGATGCAACGAATTAGGAGGACCGCTAAACATAGTTGAAGCAGAATGGTAATCACGTGCTAAATGTGGAGGGAGTTGCACATGATGGTGTTCAGTGGTTTTACTCATGGAGGCATAGTCCATGCTTGGATTACTCAGACTAGATTTTAACCTTGAGGCAACCTCCATAAAATGACCGTCAGCCTCGTGGGTGGAGTATGAAGAAAAAGACCCTACGTGGTGTACATTTGGTCTAATGGTGCAATTACTGAAAGAGTCTACCTGCGTATTTTGGTTTCCGTAATTCAAGTACTTGGGACCAAAACTCTGGTTATTCCCAAACCTATGCTGGTATAATGTTTGAATGGGTGGTAAGCTTAGTTTGGACATAGGGTCTTGGCTCTGACGATTATACAAGTCCATGTGCTGATGCTGGGAAGGGTAAGAGCCCAGGTAAGAGGGACAGTTGTCCATCTGTATGTTTCCATTGCATTGATAGGGTGGACACTGGTTATTTTGATTTAGCGATCCAGAATAAGGGTTCATGGGACTGGAAGAATTCAAATAAGACCCCGCAGGCTGTGATGAGGTGGTATAGAGGTTCATGGGTCCAGACCCTCCATAGGGATCTGAAGTGTATGAAGAGCCTGGATAAGCACTGACTGGATTAGGCAACCTTACATACAGATTTGCAGAACCTGAACCCGAGTAAGCGTTAATAGCATTTGACTGAGGGTTGTTAGGGAGAGTACGCTGTGGATGCTGTTGCTGTTGCTGTGTCGCTGGTCCTGAAAGACGTAAAAGATCTGTAGATGTGAAAAAGAAAAAAACAAGCTTTTTTCTTTTTTTAAAATGCAAACTTTATACACTCTTCTTGATAAATATATCTGATATTTTTAAGAAAAGAGTATCATATGATACATCAAATACCATGCTTTAAGAAGCTGAAAAAATACTAAGGCTACTCTTCTTTTCTGGCGTGCATCCAGCGAGATCAGATGCTCCTTGAAATGGGGAAAAGAGCACTGTGCAATCTGTTCAGAGTCACAAGCACAAAGTCTGAAGAGTTGAATCATCACTTAAGTAGTGCATGAAATGGAGCATCAAAGTGCTCACAAATAGCCATGCACAAGGTGACCTTCTTTTCCCCAGGAATAAATAAATAAATTATTCTACATCTGCATTAACTGAGCTGTCTCAAAAATGTCTCCAGCTTTATGTAAAAAACAACAATGGTGACATTCACTGACGGTGATAACAGTTCAGTAACCAGAGAGATTAACTGAAGACACGAGGAAAAATACATCATTTATTCAAGTGCAATGGGATGATTTAATGGTTAAAACCCTGGCCTGGGACACAGGGCAGCTGACTTCTCTATTCATAGGTATCTCAGCGACCTTCTGGATAGCCTTGCATTTATCTCTTTATTCCTCTTGTGGAATTTACTGTAATAATAGTCATGAACACCTCTGCCCAGGATTCTAAAATCTAGTGATGAGAACTGCCAGCAATTGTTAAGTGTGTTTTGTCCACTATGAGAACACCCGCTCTGCTTTTTAGTCTTGAAGCAAAGTATATAAATATTGGTAAAGAGGTTAGGTTAGGCTAGAATCCACTCCAGTTATGAGGTTCTCTTTAACAGCAGCAACAGTGAGTGGTGTAGGTTGCTCTTTGGCAGTAACATCACATGCTTCGCTTCATGGCTTCTAGCACCAGTAGTTGTTTAAAGGTGCTTTGCAATACACTGGGTGGCAAGGAGGGTTTGCTGAAACATGTAACTCCTATAGGGATTAGCTATTCAACAGTAAAGGATTTCTGGTATGTCTTTTGTTTTTTTCTTTCTTTCTTGCATTCTCCAGAGTTGACCACAATTTGGCATTCTAGCATTTATAAATATACAATATTGATATTTACATTCAAGAATTCTGTTCTCTTTTTATTTAAAGCGTTCATGTGCTGAGAACAAATACTTTTCTTGAGGTTCATTGTAATCGGCTGTAACTTCTAGGAAGCTTACCACTTACCACATGAACAGGTTCACGTGCTTACCTGCTAGCTGCTTTGCATGACCTGCTGTCTCTGGGTTGCCTTGTTTGTTGCGTGATGCAGCAGATTTGTCTCTCTCAGCTTTGCTAGACCCATTCTCCAAGGAGGAAAGCTTTTCTGCAGCTGCTTTCTTTGCTTCTAGCTTCCTTTGCCGGCACGTTTTAACCGGCTCTGCTAACATCCTTACTTTCCGACGAAAGGAGGTAAGGACCTGGATGCTGCCATTCCTCTTCTTCTCCTCCTGGCCTTCAGTGCTTCCGAACTCATCCACATCAGAGACTTTGTATAAGGGGAGCACGTGGAGCTGCTCATCTTCAGGTGTTTGGCCAATTTCACGATTGTCTTCTCTAGTTAGTGTGCAAACCTGTCAGAATGGAGTGTTAGAGTAACTCTCTCAAACCAGTCTTACAAGTTGCCTGAAATGCTAGCCTGTGTGTTTTACCTTGCCCTGGCACTGTCAGCATCAGCATCTGGCAAATTACTTGTAAGCTTTCTTTTTGTGCAATTTACAATTTACAATTTTTGTGCAATTTACAAGAAGTCTGCAATTTCATTTCTTCCATTGCTCTGTTGGATAGCGTAAATAGAAACACAAAGTGTAAATATCTATGTTTCTTGTACCTGTGCTGAAAGGAGCAGTTATAGATGCGTATCACCTAAACTAAAACAAACAGCGTGGTCCGTAGTACCATGGGCAGGGAGCTAAAGCAGTGAAAACTGTGCTCAGATGAAGATTTTTTTCACTACAATAGGTTAACAAGGTACCTTATTAGAGGCAGTGGGGCATATAACATACTGCCATTGTGCTTCATGCCCCCTTAGGATGATATGCAAAGCAGCAAGTCATGTTAATACTGCATAAAGATTTTGGGAAGTTAGCACTGTGTATGTTGTAGCATGCTTATTGTGTTAGCTACTGCTAAAATGGGTATTGGGAATATCTCAGTGGAGAAAAAGATGCTGATACAGACATACTCTGCGTAATATAACGGAATCAGCCAATCTTATGAAGAAAGCTCAGCTAAAAATACATATTCTGTTGTTGGTGGTTGACTTCTCAATTAAGTCAGACCCTGGAAACAGGGTAAATTTAGTTGGTATTATAAGAAAGTAGATCTCTTTGGTAATAGGAGCTGCAGTGTGAATTACTTCAAATCACAACTGAAGATTATTCAGACCTGAAGCTTGTTTTTTCCTCATGTTTACTCTGACTGTATGGTCACAGAGAGAGTATGCAGGGAACAGAAATCACCCAGTACACATTGAAAAACAGCCAGTTTTTCTGTTACCATTTGTGGAACCTTAGCTGTAAATGCTGGAGTTCAGAAAGGAAAAGTGTGAAGTGAGTGTGCATGTTACAAAGGATAGTAAGACTTGCAGACTTGATCCTCATCCCAAGCAGGAATGAAATCCACAGCTTTGAAAAGTGTACTTAGAAGGAAGTTATGGAAAAAGATCATTTGTTTCACAGTTTCAGAGAATGGCAGGGGTTGGAAGGGACCTCTGGAGATCACTGAGTGCAACTTACTGATAAAGCAGCTTCCTTACAGCAGGTTGCCCAGGAAAGCGGCCAGGGAGATCTTGAATATTCATCTCCAGAGGAGACTCCACAACCTCTCTGGGCAGCCTGTTCCACTGCTCTTTCACCCTCAAAGTAATGAAGTTACTTTCTCATGTTCACATGGAACTTCCTTTGTTCCAGTTTGTGCCTGTTGTCCCTTGTCCTGCACCTGGGCACCACTGAAAAGAGGCTGGCCCCATCCACTTGACTCCTGCTCATTAGATATTTATAAGCATTTCTAAGTTCCAATCTGTTTTCTCCAGGCTGAATAGCCCCAGCCTTGTATACGGGATGCTTCTGGCCCCCACTATCTTTGTGGTCCTCCACTGGGTTCTCTTGAGCAGTTCCTGTCTTCTGAGGAGCCCAGAACTTGACACAGAATTGCAGATGTGGCCTCAGCAGAGGGATCACCTCCTTCAACCTGCTGGCCACGTTTTTTTCCGTTTTAATGGAGTAGAAGATATAATCCAAAGTAGTTGGATTATAAAAAAAATTAAAAAAATCAAGATGACAAATATACAACATTTTGTCCCAAGGACACTGAAACAGGCATTTCAGCCCTGCTAGAGTCTCCTTTCCATTGTCTCCGTGGTTTCTCTTTTACTGGTTCTACATTAAACCTTTCTTCATCATAAGTCTCATTCAGTTAAATGAAAAATGATGTAGGGGGTAATAAGATAGCTCAGGTAACGCTTCATGTTTCTTTTTTTAGCAATCTACCTTATGTAATTATAAATTTAAAGAGACCGAAGATAATGAATTAAATGTGTGAAATGACTGCTGGGATGAGGAGGCTATGTGCATCGCTGACTTACCAGTGTACTCCCGTTCTGCATATTGTGCAAGTCTCTGTGAGCATGAGCACAGAAGTCCAGGCAGGCGGTGACCCCTGAGAATGGGCGACCTTCTTTTAAACCCAGGCGACACTCAGGCGCTCTGTGTTCGTACTCGATCTGGGAAGAGATGACAGGCATCACCGCAACCTGCCCCGCTACCCCAATACATGGACTTAGCACTGCACAACACGCCAGTCTGCTGACACCTCTGAGGTGGTGGCGTACAGACCTCAGGCAAATAAGCAGTTCTGTGGTAATTTCATGCGATGTCTACTTTGCTCCTTGCTGCTTGATTCCCTGCTCCAGTCTGACTCTGCTGTGATTGCAAAATTGGCCAATAATACTTTTCCTTGCATATTTCTTCTAATTCTCTGCCAGTGGTTTGTGCTTTTACATGACAAACACAGTGCATGGTTTTGGTGTCTGGAACTGTAAGAGTGATATGTAGGTTTAGACTGGAAATATACCAAGCTATTACAAGAAAATTACTTGAGAAAACTGACTTCAGAATGACTTCAGGAAAAATAACTTGCTTTTCTATTTGTAATTTTTTGGCTCACTGAAAGTAAATTTCATTAGTGTTAGTACAGTACTAAGCCCTGACCAAAAAGATAATGCAGTCAAGACAGTATTTTGTGTGTGTGTACTCACTGTTAGGAAGCTTTACAAAGATCTTATTATGTAACATTAAGTCTTAAGCAAAAGGAAAGGACTTGGTAATCAAACATCAAGTCTTACAAATGACCATTTTGTATCTTATTTAGTAAATAAAAAATGAAACTCCATTTGTAAAATGCCTTGCTGAAATTCCTGAGCCTTTCAAGTGAATACAAAAGAACTGCACTTGATGGACCTTAATATGGATCCTATTTTAAGTTGATGTGAAATTAGAAATTTTGCCAAGTCTTGATCCCAGTTCATTAAATAGCTGTCCAGTTTGCTCACAGCGATTTTGTTTTTAATATTTGGAATGTTCCCTTCACTGGAATCTAAAAACAAAATCAAAACAGAATTTGAAGCATGTAAGCTTCTTTGGAATTAGATGAGAGTGGCTTGAAATGTTGTCCTCATTATAATTTGGTTAGCGTTAAAGGGTGTGTTTAAATCATATTTATGCAAAGGTTCTATGAGATGTTCTGCTGGGTCCAGTTGGAAAAAACTTTCCAGTTCTAGATTTTAACTCAAGCTATAATCCAGACTGGGATGAGAACAAATTTGGGAATTCTAACTGGCATTAAGGCTATTTGGTTTTCACCACCTTTCACTCAACCATACGATTTAGGCCTTTATCATCTCTCTGACAGTATCTTCATCTTGGCTTCCCCAAATTTTAAGGCTTACATGGAACTCCGGAGATGGGCCAGGCCATGCATGTTACTTCTTATCTAAAGTAAAAGTTGAAACTTGTAAAAGCATGTATTGTCATCTAGTGTCAAGCATAACCATGAAGATTGTTATATGTTTCTATGTTTATATATATGAAGTTTATATGAAGAAAAAATTTCTAGAGAGCTTTTATGGGAAAAGAAAGCAGCCCAAGCAAAGAGACATTTTATTTTTCAGCACCCCCTCATTTTTTCTTCTTCCTCCACCTTTCTTCTCTTGCAGAATGTCTCAGATGTTTGGAGAGATAACCACAGCTAGTGGGCACATGGCCACAATTTCCTCCATAATGAGTCTCCAAGCATTATCTGATCAGGTAAATGAAATCGCATCAGTCTGTACTAAACCTGCTTACCTTGTCTGATTGCTGTTAAATATGTAGAAAAGGAGTAATTGTAACTGCTAGTAAAAATGGACAGTTTTTTATAGCTTACTGTTTCCATTACAGCTGAAAATCTGTTCTATGCTGATTGCTTCAGCAAGTAAGTGTTTTGACTGGGCTTAATGTTGCCAATGGAAAAGAAAGAAGGTGTCACAGTTTGCAATTATGCTGATAGCCTGGAGGTTGTATGTTTTGTGAATGTTTGTAATGGTAGTGAGCCTGAACAATGGAAATGAAGGCCAACCGTTACACATTTCAAAGGCTCTGGTGTCAAATTTTGGTGCAAATATCTGTAAGATGTTTGGTAAAGGAATGGAGGTGGGAGGCAACCACACCCAGGAACCTCATACAGCTTTGACTGTGCTAGCACCTATGTATACAGCCCAACAGAACACTGCATAAACTAGCCCCATGTGTGAGAGTGCTGGTGCATTGTGTGCACATTCAGGGCTGAGTGCATTCCATTATGAAGCTTTGTTTTAAAAGCGTACCTATAATAGCCACTTGAGAGAGCAGACCTGAAACTGGTTTCAAGACTCCACTGCAATATAATGCACTACCATCTGATGCTACAGCCAGCCTTGCACCATCTTTATGGCTGTTTTGCGAGTTTGGCTGGTGAATCATTCCAAATTGAGAAACTGTGTTGCAGAGCTCAAGATTTCTGCTCAGTAGTAATTCTGTAGCATTTACATAGGTGAAAAGATTAGCTGTAGTTAGTAGTTAAGATTCATTTGGTTTTACTTTTGAAAGCATTTCAAGAGGAGTTGAGGATTTTTTTTGCTTCCATTAGCCCAGTGTCAAAGGAATGCTGGTACAAAATGTACATACATGGTTTGGCTCAAAGGTGAAGCGCTGTGGGAAGTGTAGTAAAAGTGAGGTTGTGTGACTGCTTTGGTTCCCCTTTTCCCCACCATACCTGGTTGTTATATGCATCAGGTGCAAGCTTCTTGTAGGTGGGTGCCATCAGGGTTGACAGATTCTGCAAGTGGGATTCTAGTTTTTCTTCCTGTTAGCAGATGAAATACAGCTCAATGACATTTCCATACTGTATGTATGGGACCTAAAACGTTAAGGTTTGTTACAATGCAGTGATACATGTGTAAAGGCCTAGGTCATTGTCACTGTGGTTTAGACAATCTCTATCATGAATCTCCTTTTTGATTATATTGTTTCACAGCCTTGAAAGCGACTTGCTAGTAGTATAGTGTGATCCTTGCAAGAGGACATCACATACTATAATCTTAATTTGGTTTATGTTAAAAAGAATCACATTCTTCAACATGAAGATGTTTTAGGTCCAAACATGATGACCCTCATTATTTTCTCTACTGGAGTTTTGGGAAAATAATAGTCTTTAGAAAACTTGAGAAATAATATCTGAATGCTCCATCAAGTTTATCTGGCTAATTTAAGGGATTTGCACACTGTGATAACAGTACTTCAATTCATTTAAATTACCTTTTCATGCAACAATTTAAAATTATTGTGATGTTTCAGACTAAAAAAGTTTTCAATCCTTAAGCAATCCCAAGTTGTGGATGTGTCTAGCAGTCAGTGCTGTGGAGGTAGGAATGACCATGCTCCTTTCTGTTAGGAGAGGTACACACTTTCAAAATGAAGGACCTTTTAAAAATGCTGTACTATAGTAGTAAATTCCAGAGTTGCTCTCCATTCTGTCAGGAGGAGGATCCTGAATTCATAACCTCACTCGTGAGGCCGTGATTTTTCATTTCAATCTCATAAAGAGTAGTGGCATAATGGAGTGGTGTACACACTTTTAGGATTTTGTATTTCTCACCAATGTGAGAAGAGCTGTGAAAAACCTATGGCTTTGTCAAAGAGACACACTCAGTGCTTTAAAATTTAGTATCTCCTCATAAAACTGGAATTTGGGACTCCAAAATGACACTGTAAAATCATCAAAGATATCTTCTTGTGACCTTGTGGCTGCTGCCAAAACCTGGAGCTTTTGTATGGTAGGGAGGTTACCATTTTTAAGTGTAGTTTCAAGTACTATTTGTGTCATCTATATTGTCTGTAAACAGTGTCTATGCTGTGGGACTCAGCACTCGGTCTGGATGCATGCCTTGACTGCCTCTGACTTTGGGGCCAAAATTAGAGGGCAAAACTGTCTTTTCTGCCCAGTCTTGGCTAGCATGGGAAGTAAATCCAGGAATGCAAGTTGGAAGAGTGCCCTGGTGGGCTCTGGCCAGGTATCCAGCTTAGAAAATGTAGTAGGCTTAGGATTGCAGGCTATGATAAAGAAAGCTTTGTGCCACAGTCTGACTGAAGGAGAAGTATTTTATCATTCTTGGGGAGATAGGGGACAGGAGGAAGGAAAAGGTATATGGTAACTGTAATATTCTCAGCACAGGCCATAGGGTGCAAACATGCCTGACTGATCATGTACAAGAAATGCTTGGATTTACATAAGATGCCAGAATAGAGTGAAAGCTGTGGACCTATGCATCAGTTTATGAGCATCAGTCCAAGGACTAAATTTGCACAGGCGTGCTGAAAAACAGACAAGACCATTGGAAGCTCCCAGACACATGGAGGTGTCCAGCACTCACTGCAATCATGACTTCAAAGGTATCCTGTGCCCCAGTTAAGGTCAACATTGTTTTACTCTGACTCATTTTAAACAGTTGCCTGTTTGCTGTAACAGAGCCCTGTCTGGAAACGATCAGAGGGGCAAGGTTGTATGTAGTCTTCCTGCCCTCTTACTCCTATTATAATTTCAGAGTTTCATCATATTAGCCTCCATGCGATCTGCTCTGGTTTCCAGTTGCAACGTTATATGCCTTCTGTTGGTAACCCTTCCACTCTGCCACTAGGGAATGCCCAATTCCAGGCCTCAAACAACCACAATTATTCAGGCCATGCCCTTTCTTCTAATAGTGAAAGCCTGCAAACATGGTTTCAAGTCTCAGCATTTTTACCAGCTGTCAGAATTTAGACAGTCAATTCAGCTGGCTCAGTGATGGGAATCAATCAGTTTTGCTGGCAGTTGTTTAATTACCCTATATGTATGCAGTTCAAGCAGGGCTCTGGCCCTTGGCCTCTCGTAATGTATCTCTAATTTGCAGAGCAACGGAAAGCATTTCATTGCAAATGAGGCGTTTTCATTTTAGAAATGGACACCAACCTCTTTAGGATCATCCCCCATCAGCTTAAACTTTCTTGGAATCTTGCTTCTGGCAAACTTACAACCATTGTAGTACATGCTCCAGGAGCAACCAAAGGAAAATGAAGCACCACAAGTTTCAGGGTCCAGCCCTTGACATGCACAAGTCCGTCTAAAGAAGAAGAGAATATGGCTGTTAGCAGCAGGCAGGTCAGTTCTGCCAGTGCTGTGGGGGATCACCGGCCTTGGATCTTCTTCCACCCGTAAATAATGAAGAAATGAAAGAGACACACGTGCTACAACAGAGGAATTCACCATAATGAGTAATTTCATGGTTGCAAAGCAAAGACTGTGAGTTTTATATACTTTTGTGAGCAACCTGGATTTGTGCAAAAGAGGGGATGTTTGTGTGGTGCCCTAATAGATACTGGTATCAACAGTACCTCAAAGGAGTATATGCTGATGGCACTGCAAGACTGCAGAGCTCTCTGATGAGGGTTTGGCAAAAGACTCCTGAAACATGGCTGCATCTATGCAGCCAAAGTAAGTAACATACAGTGGTAACTAGGTTATTTTAATCTATATGTTCTTCGCAGTCAGAAAGACATGGAAAAAGTGCTATTACTTTGGGTTCAGGCTAGCTTCTGTAGGTATATCATATGATTTAATGCATCTAGTTTTCATTTCAAGGCAGAACTATCTGCTTTCTTGGGTGCAGCTGAGATCTTCCTTTACATCATTTTTCTTCTTTTAAACACACTAAGAAGCTTCACAACTCTGAGATGTTGTTTTTTTTTCCCCCCTGATTTTTCAAAACATTTACTTTGCTTTTTTTCTGAAGGCTTGTGGGTTTTCAGACTGCCTGAAATAGCTTGGCAGGTACGCGCATTTACGGTAAAGGAGCGAGCAGGGGTGCCAGCTCTGAGGCCGGAGGTGGGTTTGCAGGTCAGGGAGCACACCCTTTGTGTCACTTACTCTTCATTCAGGGCGCAGCGCCGATTCGTGAGCGTGCCGTACTTCCTCAGAGTGTCAGTGAGTTCGGAATAGAGCTTGTCAGCCAGGCTGGTTGGGATTCCCTCCCAAACCAGGATGAGGATCACGATCACCGCGGTCTCACACGTGTGGCCAGCCCGCTCACGCACCAGGCAGAGCAGCTTTTCCTCCTGACTGCTTCTGCGGACTACCTGCATACAGAGCAACACACGCCCCAGAGCCCCAACACATACAAAGCGTTTCTTAGTGTGAGGAGTGAGAGAATAGGGAACCACAGCATTCATGTTACTTCTACTTCTCTCTTCCTCTTTGTTTCTGGTAACATGCCATTTTTCCCACCTGGTAGTATAAGCCAGGGCCGCTCTTTCTGGTCAATGAATCTGACTCTGAGAGGGCAGCATGCAAAGCCACAGTGGTGGAAAACAGCTTTTCTGATTTAGCAGAAACATCCTCCTGGATCGGCACGGTGGTACAAGTGACCCAGTTTGATTAGAGGGAAAAGAAAGCCAGGAGTGAGATGCCTACGTGTGCAGAGCTGCACTTAGGGCAGGAGGAAGAGACCGAACAGCCTGACGTGGGAGCTGTCCCTCTTTTCCTTCCTTACTTGAACAGCTAAACTTGTAATCCACACCCAGTTGTGTGGCCTCGCCTGCCCCTACTACGTGGAAGCATTACATCAATGAGAGGAAAGCAGCAGCCACTGCTCAAAGAAAAGTGTTCCTGCTTCTCAGTGCTTGTGCCACTGCGGGTATTTCTATAAAGGTGCAGGCTGGCATGCATAAAGACTATAATTACGGATCAGTTTTTCCTCATCCTGTCTTGCCCTAGCCTATCCAAACCACTCAGTAATTTGTGCCAAAGCAAGACAGTGTTTGCTAAGAGGGTGTACTAATGCCTCTTGAACTGAGAGCACATTTAAAAAATATCACAGCAGTGTACTTCCCAGATTTATTTGTAAGCTAAAATTAAATAGCAGTGAGAACATCTGATGTTGTGAATCTTAAATCCAAATGTAACTGACTTCCTTCTCAGGTTTTCATACCCTTGGGCCACATTTTATTCCTGCTGTTCTCCAGGCAACTTGAGCAAATGCAGTGTGAGAGACAGAGGTGGGAGCAGGCTGTGGCCCTCCTGCAGTAAGCTGTTTTAGGTTTCCCAGTGTCAGCTAACAGAAGGCCATCACTGCTGTTTGCTTATGTGAACCACCGTGCCAAACTGGACGAGCGTTAACATCTGTGGACATCACTTACCCATTTAGCAATTGGACATCCTTGAGAACTTTTGCCTTCTTTCCCAGTGTAGACAACCCTCTCAATCCTTATAGCTTTACCCTTCTGTCCAAATCTTAAAACAGACAAAAATATGCATAGTAAGCAGATTAATCTCATTCTATGTGGGCACATTTGCCAGTTTTATCTTAAAAAATAAATACTGTGAGTTATGGGGAAGGGTGTGCAGTGCAGTTTATCTTGCTGGTTTTATTGTGGTGGTGGATCAATATGTTGAAAGAAGCAAATGGCTTTCATACATCACAGCTGAGTAAAAATCATCCATATCACATTAATATTCCCAAACAAAAGTTTTAACTGTTTCCTTAAAAAAGTTGTTACAGATAATGACAATCTGAAAAGTGGACTTGAAGTCTTTTCATTCTGGGAAGTAATTCTACATTTTTCTTCAATTTCTGTGTTAAAGTGATGACTCTGAAATTTATATAATTGTCATGGAACAGCTGGCATGCAATAGTCACTCTATTAAATTTTCTGTGTTTGTTTCTGGCATAGATACAGTATGAATCAGTTAGGCTATGATTAATTGGCTTCATATCTATTTCTTTTACTTTATCATCTGGTCATAAATTGTTACTTATTTACTTCTGCCTGACTTCTGTACTGAATTAGAATCATGAGGTGCCCCCAGATGATGCCATTTGTGGGTGTCTTTTTGAAAACCAAGCAGGCAAGCTCAACTCTAGCATTCAGTCAAGGTGCTGACGCTGTAAGGGCCTATTCCCACAGGCAAGTCGTGCTTTGCTCAGACAAATGACGCCTTTTATATCCTATGATGGGCCAAGTGGAAATATACAGCAAATGCTAAGCGAAGCAAGACTCGTGTTAGCAAAGAGCATCAGACCTGTTGAGTGTTTCCGAGCTTATTCTCCCCCCAGGGCTGCTGCAGCTGGGGCGCCCCACCTGCAGAGCCAAGGGAGGAGCATGGCAGGCTGAGGTGAGCCTTCTGAAAGGAACCTGTCTATCAGAGACCTCAGGGGCTGCAATCCATGTTGCGGATCCAGCTGTGGTGCTGGCTTGGCTGCATTTTAGAGACTGGGCAAATTTGACCTCCAGTTCCCTTTCTTCAATCCTGCTGCTCCCACTGGTGATATATATATTTTTCAATGATTTATGACTAAATCATAATTTTCTAATTCTTTGCCTGTTACCTGTGGAGCAATCAAGCTAGCTTCTCACTGTGCAGCCATTTAATTCTGCCTTGAGAACTTTTGACCTTTCATCCCTCAGTTTTTTACCCTAAAATCTTGGTGACATATTTAAGATCAAATACTTGTATTTAAACTTCTGTCCTGCAAAGGAAATGAAAAATACTTATTTTTAGATGTGATCTCATTGTGAAATTTAAGTGTCACAGGAAATTATACAAATAAAATCAAGTTGTACTATGCATGTTCTGCAGGCAACTGTTAGATCACTTTTTCTTACTTGGTCTTGGATGTTAGCATACACTCATTTCTTTAATTAGCCACAAAAAAATACACATTTTAATCTTAACATTTTCTATTGGTTTGCTAATCTGGACTGCAGGACAACTGTGTGGATGCCACTAGAGATCTGTCTTGTACATTGCACACTGCAAACGAAATAGGCCTCGTCTCAAATCTTTTCAGCTGTCACAGACAGATTTGTGCCTCATGGCTGCTTTCAGGCCAAAATCAGAACAGAATTCACTGACCATGAAGTAAGAAGTGGGAGAAGAAAGCACGTATCCACCATGGATTCTGCAAGAAATTTGTTTTAATTAAAATATCATCTATAAGAATAAACTCAAATCCTGGTTTGTTTGGCAGTGCTAATACCTTAAAAGTTGATTCATATTTGCAGGAAGCCAGTTAAAACGTGCTTAAGTTGTGCTCAGTGTCACCAACTGCACACATGTGTTTGAGAGAGTCCTTAGAGTGTTTTTTTCTTAGGGATAGAAAATCAGAAGGAGCTCTGAAGTTCTTCTATCATGGCATCACACAATTGATGCCATACGAACAGCTGTAAACCAGCCACGGCTCATTGCTGTTATACTCTGCTGAGCCTGGCCAAGAATATATGCATGGTATCTGTAATCTCTCAGGATTTTCTTCTGCCAACATGAAATGAAATTAATGGGGAGGGAGGTAAGACGAGGTCAGTATTAAGGATGAAACATCACATTCCAAAGTCAAGAAATGAAAAATGTTTCATCTCTAATAATTGATGTGATGACATGAATGATTTTCCAATTTTATTTACTGTTTGTGAATATTAAAGAATTAATCAGTCAGAGCTTTGGAGATAACAAATTGTAAGAAGCTTCCCAGGAGGGTCAATGCTCACTCCTCCTTTGCAGGAAGAAGCTGATTTATGTAGCTTACATGTGTTCCAACTGTTCACAAAGCTGAAAACAAGTGCTGGGCAGAGGACAGGAGTTACAGGGAAGGAGGTGCTAAGAGAAAGGACTTTAGGGCTAATCACTTAAAGATAATCCTCAAGATTTAATGTGCCCTAGTGGTCCATGCTCTGTGAGTACAAGCTAGCAGACCCCGCTGAGAGGCTGTTCTCCTTAGCTCAAGACAGAGCGCCACAAAGACTTCTATTTGCTTTCGATGTTCAGAGTGTTAAGGTATTAACAGATCAAATTGCCATCTGTCTCAGACTTTGCTGGGGAGGTTTTTTGTTTGCTTGTTTGTTCACAAGAGAACTGAATTCCCAGATACCTCTAAAAATCTGGCCATTAGCATCTATGCTTCCCAAAATCTACAGGTAATGCAGAATTCATGGTGCCAAGGTCACTTTTGTGTGTGACAGTTTTAAATTGAAATACTTTAGAAATGCTGGTGGATTTTGTACTTGTGCTGTATATCTATTAAGGGATGCAACATGATATGGGGATTATCCACAATCGAGATAAAGCTGTTTTTATGCAATACTCCAAGGGAGGGAGATGTTTTGTCACAAAACTACTTATTGATTCTTGGGCTGAAATCCTATCAATAACTTTGTTTCACCTCTCTGGAAGTGACGGAGCTAGATTTAGCCCATTAGGGTTGTGCCCTATACTTCACAGCTGGGACAGAAAGAGAGACAACTGTGCAATTTGGTATTCTGCTCTCTGTCTCGCTTCCACCTTGGCATTCTCGCACGCAGGGGGAACACCAGGTCTGTGCCTGTTCCTGCAGCCATTGCCAACTGCCTGGCTTGGCAGGCTGGTGCATACTTGTTCCTGCTTGGGTTTGCTGGCGCCTGTCTCCAAGTGCGCAGCCCATGCCAGCCAGCAGACTATTAGCCCTGTCAAATATTGTGACTCTCTGGTGAATAGCACAGTGCGTCATGTTGGCAACACTGGAGTCGCTAAGCCTACAAGTAATTACTTGATTTGCAATTGTTTATTTCTTTATGTGCAAAAGCTGGAAAAATTCTGACATCCACCAAAGGATAAACGTTAATCTGCCCTGTGCCTTTGCACTAATTACCTTTCTTCCATGATTTCTCTAATAGCTGCCACATTAGGACCGGCTCCTAGGTGGGTATAGAAAGGACCTTCATCTTTTTCAATAATTTGCTCTGTTTAAAACAAAATAAAAGTTATTATTTTGAAGCCTCATTCTTTAATGTAAAAAAGTAACATTGCAAGGTTTCCAATGAACCGGTTAGAAAACTGCTGTACAGGTCTCGGGTCCATTTACAAACACTTATGTCTTAAAGTATGCACGTGCGATTCATACAAAACACACAAAGCACACAGCTAACTGCAAATAGCTGTGATACAGACTGTGTGCTTTTTGCTAGCACAAGCAGTTGTTTCGGACCTCACCATGTTTTGAATCTCATGCTGAGATTCAAAAGGTCATTTTCCTGTTAACACAGATCAACTACTTCTCCTTCTCCCATTTCCTCCTCTCCCAGTATCTAGAAAGGAGGATAAAAAGGATAACAATGGTAAATATTGACACTAGTGAGCTGTACAGTACTTGTTTTTCAGCTGACGTGTTGTGCAGCAACTTGCAGCTCCAGAAGGTGCCATTAAGGCTATACAGAATTTCTGCCACTTACAGAAATGAAGAAAGTATGTTTGCTGAAAGAAATCCTGTGCGAGGCTTTGCCCGACTGCTTGCATACTACGAACGGTGCCTCAGGTTTCTGTGTATGGGTTGGGCCATGCCAGCACTGGCAATATCAGCTGTATGTTGGCTTTGACACTGGCAGGCAAGGTGCGGTACCCAGAAGGAAGTATCTGGGCACTGCCTGGGTTCAGGGGCGGCCAGTGGGGTGTGCAGACTTGGCTGAGGGGCAGCTTTCTGTGCTGTTTTCTCCAAGGGCGGAGTGAGGTGATGCTGCTGACAGACTCTGGGAGCACAACGAAGGCATGCTGTAAGCCTGGATGTGTCAGTAGGGAAATGCTGTAGCTTTCCTTTATTTCCTAAGGGGTAAGCTAAGAATTAAAATACGAGTGGAAAATAAGCTCTTTTTGCTTAGTTAGCAGTTAGCAGGCTGAAAAAAAGACAAAACCCGGAAGAATGAAATAATTGCCAGAAAAAAAGTTTTGCCAACTACATTGGAGAAATGGTCTTCAAAACAAAACAGCTTCAGAGTTTTCAAAAAAACCTACATGCTGTAGGTTGTTCCCTATAAAGCAAAAAGAAACAGCAATAACTGGCTTCCAGATTTCTCCCTGGGAGCTCTGAAAAGGCATTACCTCCTTTTTGCTTCTATGTATCATCTCAAGCATTTGAAAAGGCAGTTTTTAAATCTGGCAGTTTTGCAGGAGCCAAAACTCAGCCTCTTTTAGTTGATATGCAATTCCAAGCTGTTAGGACTGGTATGCGAAACCACAGCAAAGCTTTTACTTTTTGCTTGGCTGCTGCTGAAACGCTTGTATCTTTTGCTTCAGTCTGAGGAATTCGTCCAGCTGCAAGGCCTGGAAGTGCCTGTCACACCTGGCCACATGCAGAGTAAGTGCATGGAAGCTCAGGCTATGCGGCTACGCCTCACACTGTGCTTCTCTTCCCTCAGCTCTATTCTTCCAGCTTGCAGGGATGGGTATGCTAGGAAGAAATACTGAGGGTCTCCTTGCTGCTCTTTCATTGCTGCCTGTATAGCTTCTTTGAGCTGCCGTTCTCTTTAGCTTTGCAGTAGACAAGTAAGTGAGGGGGATGGTAAACTCATGCAACAAGTGAGGAATAGCGTGTCCTTCCTTCTTTGCTTAGGTTTTACTGAGGCAAACTTCAACAGTCTCTCTGTTAGAGCAAAAAATGGAGTAAGGATCATAAGGCTTGGACCCGAGACATGTTTTGTAAATGCTATATCTAGCCTTGACAAATAATTAGCTTGTAATGTTATGACCCGCTTTTTATCAGCATGTTGTCATTATGTCTGCTGCTCAAGGAGAATGGAAGTTGAGGGAATATATGACTGTCCACACACGATCTGACTGTAAAAGCAGTGTAGAAAAATTGCAGTAAATCCTTACTCATTGCTGTTCTAAAAAATAATAAAAAAAAATAAATAAAAAAAACACACCAAAAAGCCCACCTCCAAGAGAAACATCCAACTAACCTTGCAGTCTGAACCCAAGGCTAGTTTTCTTGTGAACAATTATGTTTTTAGTACATTTCTCAGCACTTACCAACGCAGCTGCAAGATGGGAAATCATACTGGGTTTTGGCAGGTGTGTCCAATAAATTTTTTACAGGAGTATCCAGTAACTTGGAAGGTGAGTCTAAAAAATTATTGAGAACAGTTCCAGCTGTTCTTTTGGTCGGGGTTTTCTCAGCAGACACATTTGCTTGCTGTTCTAAGATGGGGGTGTGAGTATCAAATTCTGCAGCACTGGTGTTTCTAGATAGGATGGTGATAGGGCCTGCTGTCTCTACCTTCACGTGTTTAGGTGATTTGACAGTAAAAGTCTTGTGATCAAACAGTGATTTGACCTGTATCTGTTTTAGCTGCTGTTCCATTGTCTCAATGATGCTCTTTTGTTGTGTGTTCTCACAGCCAAAGTGCTGATTCTCTTGTTTAATTGTTTTTTTCCACATTTTGTTTTCCAGCTGCCCAGCTGATAGGCGCATGCAAATGTTAGACTTTGCGCCAGCCTCAATTTTTATAGGCTTGCGTGCTGCACCGGCGCCAGACTCGGTTTTGGGTTGCTGGTATGCTTGTTGCTCCTGTTTCTGTAAGAGATGCCACCTTAGAGCGGCATGCTTGTGAAAATCCTTTGGGGTTTGGCTTTGCAAATGACAGCCTCTCTGATCTTGTGAGTGTGCAGGAGCTTGCTGGCTATGCGGTAAGTACCGCTGGGGCATCGGTGCAGCCTGTTGGCTCGGGGGATCTTGGCTGAGGCTACCACCATAGCCTTGTGGCACCTGTATAACTGAAGCTTGTTGCATCTGTTGCTCTTGCTCTTGAAAACAGTGATTCGTGTCTTGCTTGGGGGGCAAGTTATTTGAGAAATACTGCATGTGTTGCAAGTCACGCGCTTTGTTTGCTCCAAAGTGTTCAAGATTTGTGGCATTTTCCTTCTTCTCTGACACCAAGTGCACGTTGTTTGGGCAGGGATGCTGCAGACCAGCACTTGTTTTCTGGCTGTAAAGGGGAGTTTTGTTGTTCATGCTCTGTACCTGCTCTAGCCCTAGCTGAAGGCTATGCAGTGGGAATGCAGTTGGTTTCATGTACTTATTCCCTGTTTGAAAGCATTCATCTGCTTTAGGCTGACTGAAGGATGTCCTGTCTGGCTGCTGCTCTGCATTGTTTTGGGAGTGGGGAATAGTTTGGGGTGGTTCTTTACTTTTCATTTGCAGAGCCTGTTGCTGGTTTGGAGTTAGCTGCAGACTGCACGGCATCTGTGTCTGCTGTGTCTGCTTTTGGAGCATCTGGTGCAAAATGTGTGAATGCAAGAACTGTTCGCTTTCCCCTGGCTGGGGATTCAAGTGCTGCTGTTTCGGCGGGCCCCTTACAGGCTGTTCAATTTGTTGTTCAGGGTGTTGCTGGAAATGGAGCTGCTGTGGAGGGTGCTGCTGCACTCGGGGCTTGAGCAAGGAATCCATCTTTGTGAGCTGTGGCTGTGGTGAGTGCTTTTGGAACAGCAGCTGCGGGTCAGCTGTGGGATGTGGCTGCAGCTGGGAGCTCTCGCTTTTGTACTGCAGGGGCATTTGTTCTTGTTGCATTATTTTCTGGCTCTGGGGCTGTCCCGACGGCCCCTTTAATGCATCAGGACTTCCAGCATACTGTTTCATATAAGCTGCTTTGGATGTATTTGCCCGGTATTGAAGAATTGATCTCAGTAATGCTTCGTTGGGCTTGTGGGGAAGCTCTCCATGCCGGAATGGCGTGGAAACCAATTCTATCCAGGCTGGCTTTGAGTAACGCTGAGGCTGTTGCACAGACTCTTTCACTTGGTCCTTTTCTTTGTCAGGAGGAATCTCAGGTTCTCTCTGTCCTGGGAAACGCTGACACAGTTGAGGCAACTCACCATCGCTTCCGCGTGCATGCAGGTTTTGGAGGGGAGGCTCTGATGGCGGCGGCGGCATTTCTTCTGGGTGCTGCTGAATGGAGGCGGCTGCAGCAGCTCGGGGATCGCTCTGGCTGACTTCGTGCTGCGACGTTTGCACCTGCTGCGGAAGCCTTTGCTGGGAGTGAAGTTGCTGTTGGCTGAGGCCGGGACTTTCTGGCATTGGTCCCTGCTGTTGCCCTTCATTCTTGATCTCTCCAAGAAGAGTTTCATCGCATCTGTCGTCATAGGAATGGCGTCCTTCTCGCACCATGACGGACAGTGCACTGTTCATTTCTGGAGCAGGAGGAGTTGAGGAATCTTTGTGAAACATTGAGTTCTGTGTAAAGAAAGCACCATTTTTTTCTGCTTGCTCAGAAAACCTTTCAGGTGCAGCATTCTGAGCTTGCAGGTTACTGCTGGAACTTAGAGAGAGGTCTTGATTGGGAATCTGCCCTACGCTTCCATGAACAGCACTGTTTCCTACAGGTAACCGGTGTGTATCGTAGCCTGGAGTCTGCTGCTGTAGCTGTAGTTCTGGTTTCTGAAGTGAACAGCTACCTGGCAATACAGGTGGCTTACTGGAGTCGTCAGCACCGTAGACCTCAGTAACCACTACAGCTGGCACTTGAGGCAGCTCAGAGTTTGAGGTCTGTGAGGAAGTGATCTGCCCTGAGGTATGGGATGAATGCGTTGTCTCGTGGGACAACTCATTAATAGCCTGACCGGTAATGGCATTGATATGAGATGTGTTCTTCTGCATCGCAATGGAAACATGTTCTGGATAATATTGAGACAGTGTTTTCTCCAGGAGTTCACCATGCATGCTGTCCATGGAAGAGGCAGAAACTGTAGCACCATTAGGCATTGGCACCGCCTTGTTCTTGAGTAGTAAGACAATGTCCCTGTTGTGGCAATTAATGTTTTCCCGCTCCTGCTCATCCTGAATCAGGAGTTCACGAGGGTCTTCTGAACCACCACTGTTGGATCTTGTAGACGGCATCAACTCCAAAGCTTCATTTTCTTGTCCCATCTCAGATTTCTTCTCACTGTAGCAATTGGAGATGCTTGGTTTTTCATAGTTACACTCTGGCTCAGCTTTTTCTCCATTTACCTCTTGTTTCACTTTCTTGCTCTGTTGAAGTCCAAACAGAGAGGGCTCACTAAAAGTGCGTTTTATCCCACCATTTTGCATATATTTGGAGAATGCTTTCTTCCCTTGTAAAAGATCAGGGCTAATGCGGTGGTTTGGGCTTCCCTTTATGTGGGGCTCTCCATAGTTGCTCTTATTGAACAGCCGCTTGTGGTTGCCGTTGACTTCGACCTCAGGCCTCTCTGTTGCTGGACTTCCGTTCTGTAGCTTCACTGCAGAAGGCTCTGCCTGGCAAATGTGAGAAGATTGTGATATTAAAAATGGACTCAATCTATTGCCGTCAACATGGTTGGTTCTGTCCTGTTCCATCTGGCCTGCTCCGGGGCCATCCACAAGGCTGCCCTCTGAACGTATCTGCAAGAGAGAAGAAATGGGGAAAGCCCAGGTCAGCTGCAGGTTCACTCAGGATAGCAGATTGCCAGCAACTCCTACAGCATTCCCACACCTTCATCCCAACTGGTTTCCACACACAGCAGCACCTCGCAGGCACACCTCAGGGAGGTTCGCTACCCTGTCAGACTTTGCAGCCTTGTGCCTCCCCTTTCCCTTTGTAAGTTCATTCTTCAGGATGAAAAGAGAGAAAATACAGCGCGGTTCCTTACCACCACTGAGCACACAAACAAATATTACACCAAAACATCTCTCACAATGGTGAAAAAAGTATTATCTGCTTTTGAATTATTTGCATCGGCTCCTCTGTTGTCGCCCATTCTCCTCGGTAAGGCAGAAAAGTCACGCGGAAACCCTGGTTCCCAGACTTGGTGCTAATCCTGTTATTTGATTATGCGTGCCAAACCCTTTTGTGTGACTTGAGGGATTATTGCCACCAAGCTTGCCAATTAGAGGGGAAAACCTCCCTTTTTCAGTCTTCAGCTGTCTGACAAGGCTTTGTAAAACTGGCATCCCAAAAGCGTACACAAGGGGCAAAATCCACACACGAGACAAAACCTCGCCAGGTTGCTATCTGTAGGAGTTCTTACACTTCAACATCTGGATAATGTTGACAGAAACAAATTAAGAGATTTCTGAAAACTTTGAAGGAAATTGTATTTTTTTTTCAGGTATCCTTTTAAATTTAGGCTATAGACATCAGGCATGGCTTAAACTCTGCATTTGGGTTTTGAACTGAGCCCCACAGCTGTGGAACTAGGATTTTTCCTTTGTTTGGACAAAAAGTCCCATTTTGTTCTTTAAACTATGAGTTTTATTTATAAAATCAGGTTTTTCTTTGAATAACAGTACTGACAATGTACAATGAATAAATTCCATAGAATGACAATCTAATCCTGTTCACATGGATCTTCCCAAGATGCACAATCCCACTGATAAAGCCATTGTTTGACTCTGCATGTAATTTATTCTTTGTTGGCTTTATGGTTCTCAAACAGTCAGAAATGACAGAAGACAGGCAGAGGGTTTTCCAGATGTGAGACTGCGGAGAAAATCTGAATTGTGCATGCCTTTGCCCTGAAGGTTTTATACTTAGTTTGCATCAAGGGGAATGGAAGGCTTCCCCATTACCAGGTCATGCCTGGCTGGACTGCAGAGTCAGCACAAGCATGGCACGTGGCTGTTTTGCCACTACCCAAGAACAAAAACTTCTGACACCACATTGCACTGCTTATGTATTTATCCTACACTCATGTTAGAAAACAAAAACAACTAAAGAAGATCTAATTTATATGGTTCTCAGTGCAGTATTCCTTTGCTCAATCAATATGACTATAAAATGCTTTTTAAAGTAGTAGTATTTCACAAGATTGGTTATTTCCAGCAAAAACATCCTTGCTTGTGGCTCCAATCTTGGTATCAGGACAATTCAAACATAAATTTTGACTGGCAAGCACCCATACGACAACCTGGATCCACTTCATCCTTACCTAAACTAGGTCTTACACTTACTTTTCACCTCCCAAAGTTCATTTCTTCTGTGTCGAATTTATCTTTTGTGTGACAGAGGTAAAGAGGTTCTCTCTGCAAATAACAGTACTAAAAAGAAAAGAGGTTTTGAAGTAGAAGATAGGAATAAGGAGGTAGAAGAGGAAGATGGAATATTTGACTGTCTTCTATATTTTCTTGACAAGGTAAGGCAGGTTTCTTCCCTTCTACATATACTCCAGTATATCTCCCCAGCTAGCTTTAAAGTACCATGAGACATGAGCCTTCGCCTCTTTCCCGGGGAAAGCAGCACAAAAAGGATCCCTTTGATGTGTCATTCCAGGCGAGACAGCAGAATTACGCTCCCACAGTATCTCAAAAATAAAACGTCAGCCTAATTTGAAAACCGTTCTTTGCCTTCACACCTTTCGTACGTAGGAACTGCAGCCGACCTGCAGCTCAGACACGAGCATGTAGGCTGCTCTACTGCACAAGTATAAAATGAAATAAAAGGAACCATGGTAATTAACACCATGCTGTCAAACTGTTTCTAAAATACTTGTTTCTTTTTTAGAAAAGAAACAAAATTTGTTTCTTTTTTTAGCCTAGCTTGTTTTGTTCTAGTGTATTGCATGGTTTACAGCTTAATTCTCCCTAAATGTTCCCAGCCAATCTTTCTTCTCAGCTCCTTATGCACAGCTAAGCCCACCTTTTGCTTCCAAGCAGGGGCTGCCTGACTGCTCTGATGCCCTCAAGGAGTGCATCTGTGCTTCAAAAGGGAGTCTGAGATGCGTGCCGTCCCTAAACCCCACAACATTATTTCCCCTAGGTGGTAAGGGTAATCATTCCTAGTGTTGGCAAAAGCCTCACAGTGTGAGCCAACCCATTCCCCTGAGTTCTGCTCATCTCCAGTGTAGAAGGGATTGTCTTAGCATTGCAAAAGACAACATAAGTACTTGGTTCTTCAAAATAGGAAGTTTATTCATTGATTTAAAAATGCCACATTTATGTTCTTCAAAGTGCAGCTAGGGTTGTTACGCTTTGTCCTCTGTCTGCATTATTCACAATCCTCTTAAGCTGCATTTTAGTGCAATTCTTGCTCAAGCAGTTACAGATCACAGCAATTATTTGTAATTTAAAAATGGCACATGGCAGCTGGGCCTTTCTTACTGGTTTTACCTAGGGTGCTGTGAAGATGTCTTGGTGCTGCTGCTCAGCAGGCCTGGGGTCCTTAAGAAGTCTCTGCACCCATACGAGCTCTTTGCACCTCACGATTGGTGTGGGGTGACAGGTCTGCCCCTCCAAGGAAACCTGCTTTTCCCTAAGCACAGTAGTTAGGCATTTCTCTCTTCCCATAACTGTACTTTATTCAGACCATTTAGCAGCAATACATATTCTTCCTCAGCTATAATTCATTAGAAATTCAAGTCACATCAGCAGCATCTGTGAAACAATTACTGCATCTAGGACTGACTCTGCAGTCTAATCCATCATAATTATGACTGGCCTCTTTGAAGATGCCACGATGCGTGACTTAAATATAGCACATTACTGTGCAAATGGATCAGCATCTCATTCCACTGATATGCATTCAGGTTATAATTCAGTCCACTGCTGCTTGACTTTCTCAAATACAAGCCACATACATACATTTATTTCTCCCCACATATGGGGTGCAAATTGGAAACCAGGCACTGAAGGAGAGTTAGAGATTTCTTTGGTTTATGGGCAACTTTGGTATATTCCTGCTACCTCTATCAGTACATCAAAACAGAAAAGCTGTGTAAAGTGCTGTTATCCACGTGGCAACAGAAGCACTCATAGCTACATTGATTTTCTTTCCTTTACTTTAAACCAGATCCAGAGATTCATACCTCGTTTTGAATAGCACCCATACCTCAGGAGTCTGTGAATGCAAAGCAGCTCAGCTGATCAAATGGACAAAGAGGTGCTGCAGGGCAACGCAGAATTCTGCACAGCCAGGCAGGAATACACAAGGGAAGTGAATTTACCTTTGTGTCTTGCTAAAGTGCAGTTTGATACTTTCTCATCACACCCTCTTGCTCCTGTCATCTGGGTACAACAGTTGGCTTCACTTCTGGCTTAATTTGCTATGTACTGCTATGCCCTGCTGTACAATTACTTCCCCCCTTAGAAGCTCACGCTGTCGGCAAAGAGGTCTAAAGCTTGAATTGTTGAGTGGAAAAGCTTCTGAACCATACAGTTTTGTTTTTCTTCCCCTAATTTGAGAATGAATGAATGAAAACTTGAGAAAAGGCACAAGCAGAGTGCTTCCTACATACGGCCACTCATACACATCAATATGAAAAAGCTCAGTCTGCAGACAAATAGGATATGCCTCAGGTTTTAACTCTGAGAAGCCTGTAACCCCAAGTTCAGTCCTGATGCCTACTGAGAGATAAATAAAATCACAGAATCATAGAATCACAAGGCTGGAAAGGACCTACAAGATCATCTAGTCCAACCACCCTCCCATCACCATTGCTACCACAAGCACTAAACCATATCTTGTAGCTCCTCATCCAGACACCTCTTGAACACTGCCAGGGACGGTGATTCCACCACCTCCCTCTGTAGTAGCCCAAGTACAATCCATTAGACTGCAGGCAAAGCACTGTAAAAACTTCAGCACTAAAACCTGAAAATTTCTGGACTTGTATACATGCACTATTGCTTCTAGTTATCTTGGCACCAGAATTTTTTCTTTCTAATTCGGATGTGTAAGGGGTTGTGATGCTTAGCCCCATGATTTATAGCTGTGTGGATATTATGACATGTCATTTTCCTCTGGCCTTCTTAATTAGCAGTTACTTCAGCTGTGCTTTGGGTTAGTACTTGTAAGTGAGCAACAAAGGTCACTAGAGGAACAATGTGCCATTAACTCAGATCCCTTATGGGGATGCAACACATCCAGATTTCTTATAAGGGAGACATTTTCATTATTAGTGTTGTATGTATGGAAACTGTATAGTTTAATGAGTTTTGTATATGTTTTGGATTTATGGTGCAATGTGCTTATAGATTGAGAAGCAAAACAAGGTTCCCCATGGAGACCAGTGTGGAAGGCAAGACCAGGAACACCCACTTGCCCACACTCTGGGGCTTCATCCTTTGCAGAACACCTTCTTCCCAAGCCAGCACTGCTGGTAGTTTGTAATAAATCCCATGCCATAAAAACCCAGATGCCATGTTGGCCTGCGATGAAGGTGTTCCCTAAGGATTTGCTGTCCTCCCTACCAGCAGCAGTGCTTTCCCACTGCAATGTGGCAGCAGAGGAATGCAGTGCAACCTCAACAGAGACATTGAGGAGGCCTGAGTAGGACAAAGGCAGCCTGTTGTCGGCTGCGCTCTGTGGCTGACGCTGGGGTCCCTCTGCCCCGCGTTCAGCTGTCTCTTCATTTGGATGGTGTATTTATTCAATGCATTAAAAATGCTTTGGAAAAAACTCACCTAAGGATGCAGTGCTTTCACTGTCATTTTAAGCTTTTGAGTTAAGATTACATTTCTTTCTAATATGAATATACATCTTGTTTTCTCACTGTAGATTTATGTAGCAGTTATGGGGTTAATCTAGAAACTACTGGATGAAGCTCTGTGACTGCATTCTGCAGGAGGTCATATTACATGAATGTAATTGTCTTCTCTGGTATTTAGATATACGAATAATCAGTGTCAAACAGGAAAGAAAATGTGGGATGGTAAAAATTTGTTACCTCATTTATAGTTAATTTATCCTTAATTTACGGGGAAAATGATGACTGGCGAATATAGATATAAACACACATAAGGGAATGAAGGGCATGGGATTTGTGAAATATGAGGATTAATAATTCATTAAATCTTATCCAAGCCAGAAGCCTCATAATTCATGCATTTTTAAACCAACTAGTGCTAACCCTCTTCAATTTATTGATACTAGTACTTGCATTTCAGTGGTGCAATGATCTAATACAGAAGCACTTGAATCACTTTCATTTTTGACCTTAAAACAGGGCAAGAGAGTAAAGCTAAACTGATCTGCACAGTGATTTCCCTCTGACCTATCATATGCTCATCACCAAGATTAGATGCTGCATAATACCTACACAGGCATGAAAAACTGCACTCCCTGACAATTGCATAAAATCAAGGAGAGTGACAATTAAATACCTCTACAGTATGGGTAGAAAAAAGCAGTTATGTGAAGGGAATGAATTCAGGAATACGAAATGCGAGTAAGCAGGAATTAGAATGTCACCTCACATAGCTCTCCTGTTCCTATTTTTTCTCATTAATACTTCAGACAAGCTTTGCACCTGATCGTACCAGGCAGTGCTTCTAACAGAAGCATGCAGCGCTCCCTAGTCTCCCACTTACCATGCCAACTCAGTATCAATAGATGGGAACTGTTTCCCAAAAGTCTGATCTTCAGGAGCAGGATGGGTGTAAGAAACAAAAGGACCTTCCTGCTACAAGAAACAGAACACTGAGGTCAAGGCTGCTATCTTCTCTTGTTCTTGCTGGCTGGAACCATGTTTCTGTGGTTTAGATCTAGTGTATACAATTGGTGTGTGCTGGCAGACCATCACATCACACCACAAAGCTGGGGATGCTCAAGTAAGCATGCTCAAAGTCAGGTGTTTCCATTCAACATCAAGAAGAATATAGGGGTAAGAAAGTAAAGCAAAGTCTCTATTTTTCCCCCTTCACCTCAGCCAGTTGTGCTAGTTTTAGATATGTCAAGCTACAGCTGGCAAAGTAGAGTGGGTAAAGTTATCAAGCGTGTAGGCACTGAATTTATTTCTTGAAACATGGTAGAATGTGAGAGATGATTTTCTCTTGGGTACTTCAGCTACCCATATGTCAAGTGATAATGCTGATACTTGTGGCTGAAGAATATCAACTATCCAAAACCAATAGCTAAGTGCTGATGCTGATGCTCTGTCCAAACTCTGCAGTGCGGTGTGCTTCTGCGAGCATGAGAGCTTGCCAAAATAAGCAAGCGTTGGTGGCTGAACTGCTCTTCAAGACACACTTGATGTTATCAACCTGCCATTTAGGGAAGGTTACCAAGAGGTCAGAGTCATCACTATCTTCCAGTTTCTGTGATCTTTGTCCATCTGGCTTCAGACGTGGATGTAGCATGGATTTCTTTAGTTGACCGCTTCCCGACATCAGCTGAAGGTTGATTCTCCGTAATGATTTCATCACAGCCCTGCTAAATAGTGTATCCTCCTTGGAAACCAGAAGCAATGGGTGAGATGTTCTTGGCTTTCTTCATCCCTTTCTACAAAGAAGTAAGGATCCAAAGGAAAAAACACTGATAGACTTGAAGACCTGCTACAGATTTCAGTATTTCATTGCGGTGTGCCAGTAACAATGGAAAATGGAAACAGAAATGGTCCTGCTTGGCATGTGGGGAGAAGAAAAGCAATAGGAGAGAAAAAAGTGTTGTAGGCAGCAGCATCCTCAGAAAACCCGTTTACACAGCTCTGCTTTCCATCATCCTTTGAACTTCAATCAGGAAATTCAGTTGGGTCTCCTGGTTTTGCTGAAAACAGAACTTTGGATGATCATACAATTAAAGAATCTTTGGAGCTGGAAGGGACCCTTAAAGATCACTTGAAGTGCAGTTATCTTAAATTTGTCCTCCAAAAGTTGGAGGTGAAGGCCATGCTGAGAGGAGGCTGTGGCCAGGGAGAGTGTAGTGACCATACTGGGGCCAGTTCCTCCAAGCACTGCTCCAACAGATGCCCCCAGGTGATGAAGCATAGCATTCGTCCCTTTTGCTGGCCTCTCTTGTGGCAGCCTGTAACTCCAAGAGCATTCCTTTTACCTCAGTGTGCCTAAGGCCGGTGCTGGGAATCCCTGGGCAGAGAGCCACGAGATGTCGGTGTGATGCTGTAAGATGCTGTGTGCCGGTGCTGCTGGGCTCCTGCTTCACCTGAGGCTTTGCTTCCAGATGGAAATGATTGAGGAGCCAAGCCAAAACAAGGGTACATGCTTTGGAAGGTTCTTGTGCTGTTTTAATCATGTGTGATTTGAGTGGAAACTGAGTTTTCTTGCCCACGTGTAATGTTTTCTTTCCACTCTGTCTGTGTCTTGTATGATACACAAACCAATGACTCATAAGCATATGGGAGAAGTAGGTTTGCGAGGATCCTCAGGAGATAAGTGCCCCATTCCTCCACCCTAGACAACACCGGCCAGACCTGTTTTAGCCCAACCCAGCGTGTTCTCAGAGGTCTCAAACGATGCAGATTCCTTGATAACCCAGTTACACACAGTGCTTCATTGACCTTTTATATTAGAGAGCTTCTCTCATTAAAAACAAACTCGAGCTCTTCCTGTCTATCACCGACTTGCAGGACAGTTTTTCCTCCTGTGCTGTGGCTGTTTTCTCTGTGGCACTGAAGGCTTATCAACGCTCCCCCTTCAGTCAGAACAGCCCAGTTTGTGCCATCTGATCTCCTGCCCAACTGCATCTCTGTGCACAGCAGTTGCTCCCTGACCAGACGCGCCAAGGTCACACAGCGAAATGCAAAGGGTCTGTTCCTTGGAGTGCTCATGCACATGCTACGTTTTGCTACACTTTCCCTAGCTGAAGACATCTGATATATAAGCAGCTATAATACAAGCCTGTAGACCGTTTAAAACCCAGTGTGAATTAGCTTGGCTCTCCCTCAGCAATTAAAGTCTCGGTTTTATTCCCTCAGCATGAGAGGGATGGTGTAAATTTCATTGAAATCAACAAAACCAATTCATTATTTCAAGCAGTACCTTACAGCAGAGGCTGTTTCCTTAAAGACTTTTAAAGACCTTCCTTGAAGCCTCTGACTTCAGTACATTACAGTCCACAAACTACTGGCACAAATATCTCTCCTGATTTACACTGCTGCTGAGGCACCACAGAAGATAAGAATCTTATGCATTTTTAGAGGTCTATTAGAAGATGCTGCCTGGAGCTATGGTTGCCATTCAGCTTCTCTCTGCATTTGTGTGTGGTCTTCAGGAGAAGTTTTCATGTGGGTTACTGCAATCTCCAGGCAACAATGGTGTGGATTATCATGCTGAAATCTACATCGGGGAAAACAGCTACAGTTGCCTCTCCAGATGTACAAGAGATGAAAGGCAAGGTGTTTTTCATGACTGTAGCCAGCTGATGACCCGGGAGCAGTGGAAGATTTCACCCTGATAAAAGCTCAGCTTCTGGGAAAGAAACGTGGGAGCTGGCACTGCCTTTCCATGGCCCTGAGCAGGCAAATGCCTGGCATGGATAAAGCCACCATCCTGCTTGGTTGTGGGCTGGAGATGGAGAGGTGGGATGGAGCTTTGCTTTTGAATACTCAACAGGCTAGTTTGGAAAGAACTTGGTCATCAACCAATCTTAGATAAAATGGCCTGGGGCCCAAACAAATTGTAGGGGAAGAGACACCCGCCGCATGCCATGCCGGTGGTTGTCAAGGAAGTAGAGCCTAGCATCTTCAGGCTGGCCTGGAAAACAGATTTTCTGTAGTTGCCTTCCTGGCTAGTAATTCAGTAATTCAGTAAAACAGTCATTCCACTCCCACACCACATCATTCTAATTTTATCTTTCTACTATTTAGAAAGAGTTTTTAGCTTTTTCTTTACAAGGCTGCTACTAATCCATCCTGGGGATCAAATTATGGTCTCTAGTTTGTTCTTGCACGAAATTAGGGCAATTTGAGAGTTCCTTCTTGTACTGCTATATCCTCATTTTCACAGAACTTATATTTTATCTATAGCCATTTAAAGCTCCTTAACGTTCAAAAGTCAATGGACAGTATGCAAGTAACTTCATTTTGTGGCAAGAAGCATTTAGAGAGCTCCTAGAGAAGAAGGCTTACTGCAGGGAGGCCTACTGCATTTGCCTTTCTGTTGAATGTCTCTCCTGTGCTTCAGGGATATTGGAAGCCAGGAGCAAGATTTCACAAGCAGGATTCTTGTCTAAAAACAGTTCTACCATGAAGGCTTCCCCTTCTACCAGCTTATAGGATTGCATAAAAATTTGAGATTACTGTACTGAGAAAGGGCTGGAGTGCCAGAACGAGCTGCTGTTCCCACTTTCCTTTAATTTCCAATAATTCAAAGCACATTCTTTCTCCTGTTTAAATTTTCCTCTTTATGGCAAGATGCAACATGAAGAGAGAGAAAATTCTCTGCCGCCAAGCTGAAAGAGAGGGAAAAAACCCAGCAGATTGCGTTTTAACTCTTGTTAAGACTTTTAGATTCACGCAGCTGACGCTTGGAAGAGCGGCATTTGAACAGTCCTAAAGGGAACTTCAACACTCCTCTCCCTGTCGTTCCTTTTCAAATATTTTCAAAGCTTTGAAAACAGTTGGTCGCTCTTCGTTCTGGCGACTTGCCATCAGCTACTGTCGGCTCCAATCAGTTCACGGGCTTCCAAGGTACCCAGTAGCCAAGCGAGCTTGAGAGAGTTTGAGACTAATGAAAGACCTTTGATATTTGGGGATACGGAGAGCTACAGAGGAACGGGTAAGTTAAAGGAAGCGTTGTCAGTTCCCGCAAAGCCTGCCTCATATTCCCAGTCACGAGATAGCATTTCACTAATTGATTATTGTCCATCCATAACGTAGGCATGCTTTTAGTGCACAAAGCAGCAGTGTGGGCAAAGAGCACACTATGGTACAGTGCATGCTTGGCCTCTTTTAGAAAGCTGGGAATATGTACAGATCTGAGATACTGGACTACTTTGAATGGAACTCATTAATTGTAGCTTGGGACTTTTTTCAGCTAAGGTAAACATCTTCACTACGGTCAGTGAAAATTAATAGAAGCATTTTTAATCTTCACTGCTCCTCAGAAGAGTGGCGAGCATGCTGAGGTCAGGTTCCTGTGTTTTCAGTTTACATATACACCTTCACAGGAGGACCCATTCCCACAAGTCCATAATGTCCTGGAATGTTAGCTGCACCTACAATTAGAATTAAAAATGAGATTGCAGGAAAACCTGGACGAGTGACTTGCACGACCAGAACACTGGCTGCTCCAATTAAAATACTTGTTTGTTCTTTTGCTTCCCATCCCTCACACACCACAATGTAACTGGGCAGCATAAAATATGAGACTGTGCCTTAGCTCTTCTGGCTTCATTGAATATATTCAACGTCTCAAAACAGCTGCTACTACTTAATGATCTTCTGGTAACTCAGGCTGATTTCTTTTGTTATACACTCTCAAGATTAAATTTTGCTCTGGCCTCCATTGCCTGAAGGAGGCTATTGTAAAACAGGATACTCAGAAATCAGCAAAAAGCTAAGCCAGAAAACCAGACCACTTTAACTCAAGCAGTGCTACTGCCAGTGAGTTCAGGACACTGAGATTCTGCTAGAAGCAGCCTAGTACTGTGGGCTGATGGCTGAGGGACTGCTTGACAGCAAGATGTGCAGCTTTGCAGAAGAGCAACATCGCCACAATAGACTAAGAGATGTTTTTTGGTGTTACTGTTTTAAACCTGGTTTGACCAAACTGGCTATCAGGCAAATAATTAGATGTTGATAAGCACTGCTGTTGCTTCAGATGGTGGGAAGGGATTTGCGTTCTGTTTTACAAGAGATCCATTGGATAGAGGTCGCATCTGTCGAACGCTAAAAAGTCTGATCAGGATTACAAAGGAAATTGCTAAAAAGGATTAAAATATCTGGTCAGCAATAATAACTCTTAATCTATTGTGTTTGTGTTGGAGGAAAATTTGGTGGACTTAAGATAGCAGCAAGGAAGAAGGAGAGGTTTTGAAAGAGATTTTCCATGACAAGGTTAAGAGGAGGAAGTGGATGGTGATGGGGGAATGTGCTCCATGGGGCTGCAGGAAGCTGAAGCTGAAGGAAGGCAGCACAGAAATGAGAACCTGCAGCTCGAGGAAGACTATGAAATTAGTCCTGGGGCTGAGAGGACTGAGGCTGGCTGGCTGACCCAGCCCAGGTATCCCTTCGGTGCGTGGCTCCCACCCAGGCCAGCCTCCCCGGGACAAACAGCCACAAGAAATGATGTAAACTGGGAAACAGCAAGTACCTGGGGCTAGGGGTGAAACTAACAGCTGATGCTGTTTTTATGTGTTATAAAAAGCTTTTCTTTGAAAACCAGCAAAGGGATGCTTACAGAAGAACACTGTCAGTAACAAGGAGTCAGAGGAGGACTGTAATGAAGTTCTGGCTGAAACTATTGCAGCATTTTATTTCTATGCTCTCTGTTTGTCTACTGCTTAGAATTTTAATAGCAATTCAAGGGCCCAAGGAAGGCAGGAGAATCCAGCTAATTCCTGCAGAGACAGCTGATGAGAAAAGCCTCCCTTCTTAATTGAAAGTTTAAGCTCTTGCTTTGCAACTACAGCACTCATTTTCAAGTAATTGAAATACTTTGATCCCAATCAATCTTCAGAGGAACTCTCCCACATGACCTCCCAATCTTCCAGTGCAGAGCAACTCCACATTTACTTGATCTAGCAGCTGCAGCCCTGTCTGTGGCAGAGGAGTTGAAACTTGATGATCCTTGAGGTCCCTTCCAATCCAAGCCATGCTATGATTCTGTGAGATGTGCTCGTTTGACCCTGGGTACCAGCTGCAGGATTTCTAAAGGCACTGCTCTGAGGCTGGCTGTCCCTGGGGAGCCCTGAATCACTGGGATACTGCAGTCGCACGCCACTGCTCTTAGCCTTTGTTTTGCATTGCAGCTGGTACAGGACAGGCACCAGCCCTAGCCAATCGTTTTGCTCATACAGGTCACCACCGGTGATGCTGAGAAAACCCAGCATTTGGAGAACAAAATCTTCTAAATGTTAGTGCCCCTCTGGGCATCTGATGGGCATGAGGAGAGTCTATACCTGCATGGTTCTCATTCTACATACCTAAAACAGGTGGATGGCCCAGCATGTGGAGCAGCAGCTGTGCACCTGCCTGCCCAAACTGCAGCTCGCACATGCATAAGGCAGTGCCCACAGACTGTGTGCAGCTCTGCATGGGAAAGCATACAGCATGTAGCACAGCATGTAGGATTTTCTTCTGATCAGAAATTCAGGGATCAGCTAGTCATAGACATTGTAGAAGAAACAGCTACACTTCTCAGTGTCAAATGAACTTTGCTGACTTGAGATTTTAGTGGATTTTTGATAGTCTGACTGAAGAGGGGGCAGCTGTAAAAGCTCCTGTTAACCCTTTGTACTTCATTTATGGCCTTGCTGTTGTTTTAGATTTAGCTTTAGGTAGCTTTCACGTAACACACAGCTACTTAAATAAGTGTGAAGTGATTTATTGCTCTATTTATGCTATCATTTATGTGAACATGAAAAAGCAGACCATAAAATGTAGCATCTGTTGCTATGGCCAGGAAAGCTCCTATTGGCTAGACTAGAGGCAAGATTTTACCCGGCAGCATTACAGACTCTAGTAACTTAGAGGTGCTGCTTTCCATAACCGGAAAAGTAGGCTGTGGTATTTTTCATATTGGTCATGCCCCAGTAACTCCCACTGTGCTCTTCTTTTGTAATACTGAGCCCTTCTTTGCATGATGATGTTTATTTGCATTCTTCGTATTCTTTGCTTGAAGGGAAACTACTGTGAGCTTTTTTCTTTCTTTCTTTCTTTCTTTCTTTCTTTCTTTCTTTCTTTCTTTCTTTCTTTCTTT